>OY365806.1:17099663-17400352 GCA_959347315.1 Bimastos eiseni | reverse complement strand
CTTTCAATTCAGCATGTATGTCCTTATACTTAGCTTTCTCTGGATCACTTTTTGCATAAAGCTGTCTTTCGTGCCGATTCTTCTGTACAGTTAAGTCCTTCTGTTGTCCTTCTGAGTCCACCCTATTCTAAGTATTCTGCGGTAAAATTGTCTTTCAAATGTGAGCACCCTCTTTAGTGAATCCTCTGTTAGCACCCATGGCAGGTCTCACGTCCATACATCATGCTGCTGAAGACGCATGTTTTCAGTACTTTCAATTTAATGTATATATACATATATATATATTATATATATATATATATTATATATATATATTATATATATATATATATATATATATATATATATATATATATACATATACACACAATGGGGGACTCTGTGGGCAGTTTCTTAAGTAGAAACAGGAGGCGCCAGTATGTACTAAGTTTATATTGGCCATGCGTTATTTATTTATGTTGTTCCGATCGACGGCTGGCATAAGAATTATAATTATGGATATATACATAACATTTTATAATCTGGCGAACTTTTAGATTACTTTTGTGTGATGAACATACAGCACAACAACCAATCAACATCAAGCAAACAATTTTACCTCAGGTAGCTTACTCACATTTGATACTGGCGCCATCTATTTCACAGAGTCCCCACCAACAATTGCTTTCATTTGTAAAGATTTATACAGACGTATGTGTCCATTTCTACGTCAAGCATGATTCCATGCATACATATTACATAGACTTACATGCACGCATAAATACATACTTCACAAATGCATGTATACACATTACGCATATAAACAATGTACATATATACAGACACATATAAACAAATACATATATACTTAATTGCATGCATATATAATCTAAATGCACACATATAAAAGAAACTGCAAAGGAAATGGACATTGATTTGATTGAAAGACATCGCGTAAGGTATGGCCATCCTTGCTGGGTCTCACCCCTGCCCATCTTGGCAATCTCTGCTACTCTACTTTGAGTGCACCGGGTCTCCGTTCTTCTGAGCGTGACCTACTCATTGTCCCATTTGCCCATAAAACTACTAAAAAAAATCGTGCCTTCTCAGTGGTTTTTAACTCGCTCTGGAAGACACTCCCACTGGCATTGTGGTTGTCACCCTGGGTCCACTCACACTCTTTTTTTTTCATTTGCCCTAAAACTTCTTTCTAGCCATGCCGGGATCATTCCTAAGTAATAGCCATACCCGGCAAGGGGTGCTGTATAAATTTTCATAATGAATATGACTTGATTGACTATAATAATTATAATATAAAAAAATGTGACAAACTGCAGAGCATTAGATTAGCAAATTGATTCTGATCACAGACTATTGAATGGCCATGTTGAAAATTAGATTAAGGTTTGGAATACAACCAACAGATTACACAAGGAACTAAACTTCATGGAGGAAAACAGACAGAAGACTTTGCATTTTCTTGTTATAGGAATTCAGTAAAAGAGGAAGACATACAAGGAGACTGGACAAAATCAACAAATTATGCAAATTTACTTACAAATTTGGCTTACAGAACATTTGAGGAAATGTTTAAAAGAATTAAACAAATCAGAATGAAGCAAAATGTAGATAAAGCACTTGAAGAAGCACAAATTCAGAACAAATTTGGATTCAGGCCAGTAATAAGCACAATTGATCAACAGATACTTGATAAACGTCTTGGAACCACACAAAGAAGACTTTGTCAACTTCACAGGCTTTCAACAGACGTTCCACAGCAAATTTGTTCTTTTTTTCCTAAAAATTCTCTTCATTTTTATAAATTTTAACTCAATTTTTAAAATTTTCGTTTTGCAATTATGTTATTTCTTCAAAAAGTGGCTTTGCTTTTTGAATTTTACTTTTTATTTTAAAAATTACCAGTTTCTGATGACATTAATTTTTTTTTTAAATTTCCAACGTTTAATTGCGATGACCATGTTCCCGCTAGGATTTGTCTTTTAATGTAGGCCTAAATTATTCTATTAGTCAGTAGTTTGTGATCACCAGAAAATATCATTTATATTCCCAATCCTACGATAAAAATTTTTATTAAAGTTTCTTTCTGCTTAGAGCCAACTTAGTCATAACCCCAAACAGATGACATGCAGTGACCCGATTGGCTGCTTGGATACGCGATTTTGAGAAGGCCAAAGGGTAGTCAGTTAAAGGCCGAATCTTTCGAGATGACGAATAATGAAAGACGATGAAATTGCTATTGGTAACTGCCAGACATACGCACACAGTATGAACATGTTCATCTCTGTCCGTTTCTCCAGTGCTTTCGTGTCTTAAGTAGACCTACAAGATTAATCGTAAACAGAAGCATGTGCGTGATTGTCAATTACCTATGATGCCTCTATTAGAAGACACACGCGTACTATAATGACAACATACCCCGTTTGTACGAGAGTTCAAGTGCACATGTACCAGGCTCTCAGACGTCATGTATGGTGATTTAAACCACGCCCCTCTCGAGTTACCGTACACCTCGAAATTGCAGCTTTTAGCCATCTAGATTCGCATGTAGCCGTTGTCCTAGTTTTACTGAACTCTGACACGTGGCATAACAAGTCGTTTAGGCCTCTGTATTAAATTATCAGAGAATTTATCACTTAGCCTATGCAGTTCAAATTTTAAGTAAATAAAAGACGGTTAAAAATTTCTATTCCTCTCGCGCCATCTTGCAGACTCAGCTGTAGGTCTATACGTTCTGGCCAGAGTAGCTAGGTTATTGCCACTTCATATGCAATTTAGGGGCCGTTCACATATTATATAACGCATAAAATCTCAATTTTTGGCCCACCCCCTACATTTAATAACGTTATATAACAGCAGTTTGACCCACCCACCCCTATATTACATAGCAGATCTGCCACCTACACCGTATCCCACCCCAGTCCATAAGCCCATTAAAAGACATGTAATCGACATAATTGTATTGCACAATTTGAAACTTTTATAACAATATAATGTTAGTTAGCACTTTAGTAGTGGTGATTCAGCTGATAGTTGCCTTTATCCATTTCAAGAACTGCAGCAAAAAATTATACGCCCAATTAGCTATGTAACAAAAGCCATCTTAAAATCGTGTACTGTCTCGTGCCAATGATGATTAGACCGGATGTATGGAGCTGCTCTGCATCTTAGTAATCGGACTTTTAATGGCGCTAAATTCACTTGTGTTAATTACAGTAACTAATTAGCAATTGGGTAGTCGATGATTATCACCATATATCTACATGTAGGCCTACTAATACAGTACGATAATACATGGTAGTGACGTACATTCTATTTAAAACCACCATTTTAATTTCCCTCCTGTTTTGCACTAGTAGCACACAGAATGGATTGGTTTAATATTGCACTATCAGGTATTTAATTATTGATAGGTTCGCGAACAACTACTCTTCCTATTTATTAGCGTATATATGCTGTATACAAAGTGTATACTACAACAGCAGTTGGGTATTTAAACAAATATTTAGACTATTTAAACATGCTATAGAATATGAAATCAAACATCTTGATAATATCTACCGAAATAATTAGTTCAAGTGAATTAATTTTAATTTAAACCAGAATAAAAACAAAGCACATAGAATTGAATTTTAGAGCGTTTAAAGCTATGCCAGGAAATTGTTAAAATTGTAAACAGAAAATTGTTAAAAGTGGATTTATAAATAATAAGTAAGAACGTCAAATCAATTCGCCAGGTGGCAGCTAATGGTGCTAGTTTTGGTTTACAACGTATTGTGAACTTAAATTAAACAATGAAGGTCCGTGGTACATGGAATTTCCAATTGGCAGGCAAACAGGCAAAAATAGCATAAGCTGAAAAAGTTTGTTATATAATGAAACCTTCAACCTGCCCCCCACCCTACACGATATAACGCTAACAAAACAATAACCCACCCACCTACCCCTTGAGCGTTATATAATATGTGAACAGCCCCTTATGCTCGATAGATACCCAATTTATAAATAACACGTACGGCTGTTTGTGAAACGGCATAACGCTCTTTATTCTTGTACAAATCTGCTTTCTGCTCTTGCTTTCATTTTCTATTAGGCATTTTGTCTTTGCTCTTTGCGCTCGCTTTCTACACTGTGCGCCATTCATTCATTTTGAGATTTATATATAGCGCACCCTCAAGAAGTCTACTCGTTGTGCTCTCAGCCCAACCGCAGCGAGACAAATCAGTTTTAAGCCACTTGTAAAACTGTAACAGAAGCGCATTACTCCTTAATTTAGCAACCAGGCCCGGCGAGAGGGGCTAGAGGCAATTGCCCATGGTCCCGGGAATGATTGGGGACCCGGACCGGGCCCGCGATCAATTTATGAAATATACAATACTTATTTGTTGTACAATTATATGATTTATTTATTTATTTCTTTTTAAATGTAATATTAATTACACTCAACTACAATCAGTTCAAACACCAACTATCTAAATACTACTTTACTTATCATTTTTCGCGCCAACTCTCATCTAAAAACAAACTTTCTGCTGCTAAATTTAGCGTTGCGCGCTTTTGGGCCTAGTAGGCCTAAATAAATGTAATTTCGTTTGTAACGATGGAATGTACGCACGTTATCTGGAGCACATAAACGAGGAGCTAAGCAAAACTCTGTAGTCGCACATTATCTCAAAGAAGACAAATCGGAGCCCTTAATCACTTATACCTTTGTTGATTCTGTGGAATTAAACAGACATGAACATAACCGAATTAACGAAAATGAAGATAGTGCATGGTCGCATCATAAATACTAAAAGATGAGAGCAGTGCTTCTTTCTGGCGGAACGCGCCGAAACGGCGTTCCGGCATCTTTTTTCAAAATAAAAAAAATTGTAGTAAAAAATGTAGCTGTGCAAAAACTCTGAAATTTGATATAAAACTTCGCAATTTGAAGTTTTTACATTCTAAGATAATAAGTTGGGCCCTAATTAAGTGATCAATAGATTGTGATCAATGTATCCCATAAAATGTATTTTATTTGGTAGCTAACTTTAGCGTAATTTCGTTCGACAATAGCCTATAGGCCCTGTACAGATGCGTTCCGGCACATTTTTTCTAGAAAAAAAGCACTGAATGAGAGTATGAATAAAATTGATGAAAGTTCTGAAATTATAGATACTTTAGATAGGCTTGTATTTGATGTTAGCACTGCCCATGGGCCCATATTATGCACAAACAATAGAAACCGTAGGCTAATACGAAACGGTCTTCCTATAGACATCCGGACTGTTTTCCATACGATGGAAAGAGATCTTTTCCAAAGATCATAACTTAAGATAATCAGAAATAATGGAGAAATTTGTGAGAGAGATTGCTTGGTGTGGAGTATAAAATAGAATCCCTGTTCTGTTGTCCCTGAAGATTATTTAGTGAAGTTGCAGTATCGTGCAGTTCAAGTTTGTCAAGTGATCAAGGGTGGTCAAAAGAACAAACGTGGTGTCAGTTCACTTAGTTGCAGTGCCGGATTTACCACTAGGCCAAGAAGGCGCCGGCCAAGAGGCGGGACAATTAAGTTGGATTTAAATGTAAAAAGTAAATGATATCAAGCCACATTTGCGTCCGGGGGCCTAGGCCCCTCCCTTGGTACGGCCCTGCTTCTGCCTGTAGTATATGCACATTCGTGACTCTGTATTCAAAGTTGTCATCTGAACGCCCAAACTTCACTATAAGTATCACCCCAAGCCTCAAATCACTGCACCGCCGGGTAAAATTCACAGAGCGAATTAACCTATTAGAAACTTATGAAGTCTGACCTCTAAACGAACTGTTGCTCCAACTTGTCGAGATCTATCTGAAATCCTGCACCTTCCAACTCTCGACCCAAACAACATCTATCTTAACACCTGCTCTGCGGGCAGCCGGACTCCATCCTTCGCGCAGTTAACTCTCTCGAACAACTCATCTGAATCGACTCAGTGCTCGTAATATTAAAGCTGACGTTTTTCGCTTGGCTTTCGAGTGCGTTATAGAAACTTGGAGATTACGATGACGAAGTATTTTATGAACAATTGTAGAAGTCAAATTTGACTGTATAGCAGCCATGCAAGGTGACTGTATCGCTCTGCATCTAATTCAGCTAACGCCGTGTTTAGTGAATGCCTGAATGGAAGATTGGTCAACTTTATGGGGCAGCGGAAATGAGCTCGCTTGCTACAGCTCTTCACGCCTGTGTGAAACCCATTAGGGCCTACTCTACTAATATATGGACCTACTCTCACCCGGGACCTGAGTTCGGCCCACGTACAGGTTCTCAACAATAACTACATACACTTAACTGAAAATAAACGTGAGAAGTAAGCAACACCACGGTATTTCTGGCCAACCTACATCTTTGTTACACGCATGAATTTGAACCTAAGCAATAAGCTTAAAAAATGCAGCCGAGAGACTACATGTTGACCGATTTTCGCATTTTACAAAGGCCCAACCTATTTTTAGCCGAGTGTTGTGAGCGAAGATTCGTAGACTACGGTATGATTCAAATAGCAGCCAATAGCGTTCGACTAGTGGCGCGTTTTCTGGTGTATGCCTATTGGTGGGTCGCTATGCGTCGGCGGCGTTGCGGAGGGATCATACTATCTTTAATGGCTATGACTGTCGCCCTTAACCTACGATGCCATTCAATGTGTTCGCCGGCCGGCCGGTAGTTTACGAAGGGAAAATCTTGTAACTACTTGGATATCTGTTGGTTACACAAGACTCACACGAGGTAGGTATTGGGCAAGTTCGAACAGAAGGATATATAAATTAAATACAAGTCTTTTCAGAATTGCTTGTTTGTACGGTCTGCTTTGGCCACGTATAAACGGTCTAATGGTGGGATCTTGTTTAGATGGGAGTCGCCGCAACTGTTGAAGGGCGGTGACGGTCATGTGTCGAGGTCGTTTGTTTCGGTCATCATGACTGTTCTAATGGACAACTACTTCCAATAATAATTTTCAAAGTGATAAACCGCAGTATGATTACAAGTATGAACGAGTGATGAAAAGTTATAGGATTCGAACTTAAATGTCAGCCATGCTGAGCGCCATTACGTTAAGCATCTAATTTAACCAACGTCGCTGACTAACGAACTAAGAGCTAGTATATATTAGGGGATTCTGAAAGCGAACTAACTTTCTCAGGTCTGCGCGCCAGTGTGTTACTCTACGACACCACCCCTTGTCCTAGATAACTAGCCATATGCCCGTTTTGTCTGATGGTGAATCACTTTTGATTCAAGTGGAATGGTGCATCGGCGTGGAGTCATGATGCATCACGTCTGTGATCATTAATCACCATCCCGGTGTTTCCTTTATGGGAAATAATGTTTATAAAACGATCATTTATTTGATGAAAACATTTGTCAACAGTTGTAACTTTTGCTGCTGGAATTGTTGGATTAGTTTTCTGTGCCTGGTTGTGGGGCTGTTGTTTGCTTTGCTGTATCTAATGATGGTGAGATATGTGACTTGTCAGCACGAAACCAGTCACTTGTATAAAAAATATTTTTTCCTGTTTTTTGCACCATCCTGAAGCTGCTAGATTTACCTTTCCAAAACCGTTTTCAGCTAGTTTATGCCTTGCATACAGCCAAAGTTATAGAATTTCCAATGTGACCATTTACGTAAAGTGCTATTCGAGAAAACTGTGTGCAAAGTTTAGCCATATTATTTTTATGATCTCCTTAGCAATGGCTATTGTTTTTGAACCGATTTTACTTCAATTTGGCACTATTGCGGCTGCAGGTATTGCAAATGCACTGTCGAAATTTGGTGTAGATATCTCGAGTAGGAACAAGTTATTAAAGTTATTCCAGTTGACCAACGAGAAATCATTGAAACTAAATGTCAATTTTATTACAAAAGTCTCAAATTCCGAGAGAGGTTAAGCAGCTATTACCTGCTAAGGAATTAAATATTGCAATACAGTAATGGATAAAATTAACATCAAAATAATAAAAACACAGAAATAAAATGACAGTTTATTCCAGTCACACTATGTATTCAGCGCGAGCTTCCTCTTTGTTTTGGCTCCTCTGTTGAAACAAGGTCCAACCCTTCAGTCTACCCTCTGCCACTGTTTACAGGTCACCTGCTATCATGTCCTCCAGTTTGGTGCGAAGACGACTTGTGGTTCTGCATCGTCGGAAGACGATGAACTAGTTTCATTTTAACAATGCTGTGTGATAAAAAAGATCATTTTCGTCGCCCTCCTTTATCCAGGCTTGAGACTAGCACTGCCAGAGTATTAGTAGTGGTAAAGTCAAAAAGGATTTGCTGCGTCTTTGTTCAGTATTCTTTATTGACTCTGTTTTTGTCCATGGCGGCTTCTTCCTCTATGTGTAGCAACGGGCAATCAAATTCTTCCATGGATCTACAACAATAAGACCTATCTTATAGTATACAGTCTCAAATACTAAAAGACATTTAAGAGGAATAACTTGCACAGGAATTAAATATCACAATATTATATTTTATATCTAAATTATAGATAGAGAAGAGCATCTCCTTAAACTAATCTGAGAGGCAGTAATTGGTGCAAAGTGTTTGTCTTCATATCTTACCGACAATGTACAAGCAATGTACTCATCACAGCTGAGTTGGTAAATGGCACAGGTGGAGCAGAAATCTCCATGCAAATCTCTTCACTAGAGAAGATTTGAATCTCTAATCTCTCTCTTAACAATCCAGCACACATCCCACAACACAATCGAGCCCACCCACACAAAAACAATATTTTATAAATGAATTAGCCGCTTAGTCCAGCAGGAGAACTGTCTTTATATTTAGGACAAAACGTGTGACTATTCAGCCAGTCACCGTTATGTTAAGTGCAAATTGTAATCTCAAATGTAAACAAAGCCCCAGGTGCTCCTCATACCAGAACACCACTGGAGCATTTCAGATTTCTGAAAAATACTTTTTGCTTTTCTCAGGAAAATCATAGAAACATATGCAGTTCAAGTCAAACCTTTATCATGATCCTCGATAATGGAACTACAGTAGATCAACGTGTTGTTGTTTTGGCTAGCACAATACAAATTGGTGATTTTGCTTGCTTGTCATGATGATCCAGCGACTCGTTTGCCATATTGTTCCATGCATGCACGTGACCATATCCTCTGAAGCACACTGGCTACTGCCATTATTCAGCTTACTTTGACATCTACAATAAACAGTATATATAAAATTGTTTTGTTCTATCTATGAAATTCATTTCAGTATTATTTTTATCAAAGGCATTCAACAAAAATATAGAGTCAATAATAGCAGCCATGCATTCAAAACAAAGAGCAATTTATAAGATTTATTCGTTTGCCATATTGTTCCATGCATGCACGTGACCATATCCTCTGGAGCACACTGGCTACTGCCATTATTCAGCTTACTTTGACATCTACAATAAACAGAACATATAAAATTATTTTGTTCTATCTATGAAATTCATTTCAGTATTATTTTTATCAAAGGCATTCAACAAAAATATAAAGCAAATAACAGCAGCCCTGCATTCAAAACAAACAGTAACTTATAAGATTCATTAACCATTAATTAACTGAATTTATGATATCGAGAAGAATCCTGATAAAAAATAAATTGAAATTACAATGCAGTAGTTATTTCATCTCATAAAGCAAATCAATAGTTAATAAACTTAGCATAGCACAATTAAGTGAACAATAGATGAGGCAGTGCGAGAGACGCAATTACACAACTTTAACAGTTATGCCTGAATATTGAAAAAGTCAACCGAGGCAGTTACTGCATTAATTCTTTACACCAACAATTATGCTGGAAGACTTATAAACACGAGCTCAGTGAGAAGCAGGTTTAAGCGTAATAGCAATTGCCTGAATACTTTAAAAGACGTCTCAATTAGAACAGCGTTTAAACTTAACAATTATGCCTATAGACAAGGATCCTGTGAAGCACTAAAGCATTCTAATAGTCAACCGTATTGGCATCCATTACGATCTCACTAGATGTTCTTATCGTGGTCATCTGAATTGTCGTTGATGGCTCTTAACATAACCACTATCATTGCGTTCGTGGTTAAACATAATCTTGCAACAATTCGTGCACATTTAGCATTTTATCAAATTTGCAAAAATATCCTCCATTCCCAGAATCAATAATGTATGAATCAACACACTAGAATGCATTTTGTATGATTGCGCTGTATAAAGAGACTGGGTCACGCTACTGCGCATGTACGAAGCTAACCTCAAAACTATCGGCCAACCGCAGTGCAAGATTATGTCACGTGATTAAATCACGTGCCCGGTTGCTAAGCTTGTAACGGTTATTGTTACGATAGGTGTCCTCGTTCTGGTCAATCTGTAGGCATAATAAATATTCAAAGGTCATAAGTTATTAATAGAATGGAAAAAGGAGATATTCTACTTCAAAATGAGACCAGGCAAGCGGGAAATCTCGGCCCATAACCTAATTAAATATGACAACAAAGATAACGAAATCTGTATCTAAATTATGATTTTCCGTCTCGCTACATTATTGGGCTTTTGGTGAAATGCTTTTTTGAAACATTTAAAAACGTCTAAACAAAAGTTTTATATATTATTTGTATTAAATATATATTTTTGTAATCGTTTCCACATTAATATCAATTACGAACGATTTGAGGTTTCCCTTCATTTTTGGTCATTTTAAGCCTGATTGCATCCAGCGACAAGCAACTGCTTTGGTAAAAATTTTCCACATATAATTGTAAGGTGTGTTGACTAGTCACTATGTTTGGTGCTTCTGCGGCCGAATATTCGGCCGTTCTGCAGCTAAAGGTTTTTACCATTCATGTATCTAAAACCGACACTAACTCGGACCCTCATGATTCCTAGCCTGACCATAATCGAACCTCACAATGACTATCCTGGCCTTAGTTTAGTCAAATATCAAAGTCACATAGATATGAACCGAAACTCGGCATGGAAACTCTGCTCGGTTGAGTGTGGTAGTACTCAGCATGAATTCGGAAAACAATTAGTCCGAGTTTTGATAAAAAACAACTTTTTGATTTTCTGTTTTGAAAACAAAAATCAGATTTTTTTAATAAAATGTTGCATAATGACAATTGACCTAATTCCAAATAGGAATACTGTTGCTATTAGCACTTAACTAGTTACTTACTAGTCGTGTAAGCTGTGACAGTATTTGACCTTAGACTACAACCAATATGCATCATATTGCAGGAAAGCATCCTTTGTGCTCTGTGCAACCAGGATGTTAAAGCCATCTGCCATTGGAGATTGCATTTCTAAGCTTTGCTGAACCTATTGAAAGCATTGGCTTAACTGCTAGTAATCACTTTACTTCCTTTTAAGGATTATTATATTGCACTAAGCCTCAAACCCAGTAGATTTTTTTATTATAAACTATGATGTTGTGGTGTTATGATAAGCTATGATGCATATTGAGATTCATCTTGTTGAGTGCACACAAGGAACTGGACATCATGGCATGACATAGTTGCTCTTGCATCACTGAGATTTTTCCATTTGATGCTCATTGCTAAGGTTTAATGTTTGCTATTTGGGCTTTATATTTGATTTTAAATTTTCAGATTTACCGTTTTATCAGCTACGAATATACTAATTATCATGCTTATTGATTTTTTTATGTTTACAATTTATTTTTGACATAATCAAATGTTCCTCACCTGTTGGCACTGTCCTTAGTCATGTTGCCTTTCCTTTTCTGCAGCATAGTTTTCAGACTGTCTTGAAAGCTTGCACTTGTTCAGCTCAGTTAATCTTTTGTGTAACATTTTAGTTAGGCATGCAAATTTAGTGTATATGTACTTGCATCATCATACTTATATGATGTAAATCTTGTGTGCTTGATTTTTTGTCTAATTGTTTTAATATTTGTTTTTCAGAATCGGTGAATTTTTCCAGCTAAACTCCCGTCGTCATTTTCCTGCCAATTGTTTTGCTTCGTTATTCCACATCTTGAGCTAGGTCATTAAGCAATGGGTAAAGGTGACCACGGTGACAATTGCTTTGCTGCCACGAATACGACTGTTTATGCTGAAAACGAAACAGACATCATGTCTCCAACAATTCGAAATCGGCATTGTTCCGAATCCAATGGACCTACCCAACCCATCTTCATTTTTGGTTCAATGCCATCGCTTGGCAAGTCAAAAGAAAAAGTTGGACATGTGACTAATGGATTTGTTAGAAAGATTCCCCTTGTCGGCAGCATTGAGCAAAAAGAGGTTTTGCTTGAGAAGGATGGAGAGTCGTGCGAAGAGAAAGAACATGTCAAAGGTCAAGGCGCCACGAGACGGAATCTTGTCTTGGCAATCTTACTATTAGCAAATCTCATCAACTATATGGATCGATATACGATTGCAGGTTTGTTTCGGTCATTTTGCTTAACACTTTCTGAATTTTAAGGCTGAACGCTGTAGAAATTTACGATATATAAGCATGGAAATTTTATGCAAACTTTATCTGTGCAGTATCTGAACATTGTGAATTTAAATTCACCATTATTGTGTTAACTGGTCTGAGTAACTGATAACACTACAGTTATACTTAAAGAGTACCTTGTATATGAGTGCCTCCTATGCTGCGCCTATAATGAAGCCCTTAGCCAGAAATAAAGAGTAGGATGTCCAAAAGCACCCAACTCTGAATGATCTGTGAACTGATCACATTTATAAGCATTTTGTTTTACATGCAATGATGCAAACAGCAAATTTCTTATCTTCAGATTAGTTATAGAAGGAATGGTTAATTATAGAAGGAATGGTTTATATGTTATATCACATGTAGCACAAAATATTTTTTCTATTGATGAATTATCCAATCTTGTTCTTGCACAATTTATGCCTGCCAAGAATGATTTCCACTGTTCAAAGGACTGGTAGACGAGTGACTCGTTAAGGGTCTGCCTATTATGCATATTACTCGAAAACAATGAGGTCAATTGCATGGTTAACTGAATTGTTTAAATAATTCTATTAACCTTATTGCTTTACATATTTCTAGGAATTCTGGCTTTTGGTAATTCTCACATAATTTGAGAGTTTTCCAGGTAATGTGCGAATTGGTGAATGCCACAATTTTCGCAGACAATATTTAAAATGACAATTGTAACATGAGCTCGATTGAGATAAAGCGAAAATGAGGATGGAATCAGTGTCAGTTGGAGTCAATTACATGTATTTTACTCTTAATGATGCAATAAGTAATGTTCATGGAGATTGGCTTGGATGACTAAGGATGTCTTCTGTGTCTGAGGTTCACCTGCTTCAGTGAAGTGGGGTACTTGTTGAGGAGTTCAGCCATTTTTGCACTTGAAGTACTAATTAACCAATTGATGAGAAGTGTTTTTGACATTGACTTGGCTGTTTTTATGATTTTCCTCTGTGCTCTGAGCATCTGTGCAGTTACAGCCAATCACAAGTTTCTAAACTATTCTGCATGCAGATGATTCAAATGTTAAAATGCAAAGAATTTTGGCAAAACTATCTTCAGTTTATATAGGATACCAGCATCTCACCAGTGTCATCTGCTGGGTTTTATTTTCAGTCTCACTTTGTATCTACAGTTGAATACATTAAATTAAGGTTTCAGATCAACTTCTTTCTATAGAACATGTATTTCGTGAGTTCTATGCACTGTCTGATAACCTCACAAGCAGAATTTCTGCTCTAAAAATTTACATTCACTCTTTTCCAGTCAAGTCATGACATGCTAGATACACAATGCTGTAAATTTTATTTTAATGCTGAACATTCTTATCCCTTTTCACTGATATTGATTATATTGTGCACATCCATTCTGAGATGTAACTGCTGAAATATGACATATTTAGTTCATAATTAGCAATTTCCTTGAGTAAGTAAGTAAGCATTTTCTTTATTAGAAATGCCTGGATGGGATGAACAGACAACATTCTGTTTTCTGGCTGGATGTTATTGGTTATTCCTGGGAAGAGTGGCTGGAGGAATGAGTCTGGAATGGATTCTGTGTCAAAATAACAGGACTTAAATAGCTTGGCACGATATAATACATATACTGGTGGTAGTTTTGCAGTTACACATCAGTTCCCTTATTACCTAAGTAATAACTAACATACCTTGTTCTAATGATAAATAAGGAGTATGGTATAACCATAAAAACATTTTCGATGGTGCAGTTATCTGCTTCGAAAAAACTGTGAAAAGTAATTGTTTTAGTCCAAATCAAATATTGATTTGATTCCTTTATCATGAAAGGAACATGAAATGCAGCAGCTGTTATTTCTTTGCCTTGGGGTACTAAGTTGAAACACTTATTTTGCATTTGTTGTTAATTTTAACATGTAACATTAAATTGCAAACACTAAATGCGCATTAACTTTAAGTGATATTTTACTTTTTTATATTTTGTTCAATAGGTTTTCTTGTATATATTTAAAGCAATATGATAAACTATGCTATTTTTAAGGAATCAGAAAATTACTTTAAAATGAGGTACAAGTCAAATAATAAAAACACTTTGTTGTTTTCCAAAGTACACTTTTAAAACATTTCAATTGAGCAGTTGGCGAGGTCTGCTATCATACTCTTGTCTCAATCTTTAAAGCTAACTGACATTTGGAAATAGTGCCATTGTTTCTCATACATGTCTCTTGCAAGAAACAATAGAATAGAATATTCTTTAATTACATACTTGCAAACTGCATTTTTGGTTTATATGACCATTGCTTGTTGGCAAAAATAGAAATTGGTAAAACAGTATAATGATTTGAATGCATTCTTTATGCACTTTTGATGATTTTTTGACATTAGACATGATGAGGTGCCTCACAAAATTTATTGGCTGAAAAAGATGGTACTTCATGGAAATAGGACAGCATCTATTTCGAGTGTCAGCAGTTGAGTGTAGAGAATGATGGGTAAGAAAGGGGAGTGACACATATCCAAAAATGCAATAATATACTCACTCTATAGGGAATGTTTGTAGACACGTGGGACATTTGCTTTTAAAATAAATTATCTGATGATACAATACATCATATTTAACGGCTTCAAATTGTTAACTGTGATACCATCAGTCAAATAGATTGTGTACCCAGTTTGAAAAATGTTGATAAGAATATTGCAGTAGACCACAAAGAACTGCTCTGTTGCTAGGCATAAAAAGCATATTTTGGGGGCAGTGTGTTTTTACTATTTGACTTTGTCCTTATTTTTCAACTGTTGAAATCACTGTGACTCCAGAGTCATGTGGCTTTTAAAAGGTCGTGGTCTTGCCTCTGACAGTAGTGTACTCATCTGTTTGGCTTCCAGTGGTGCATCTCAATTTGCTATTTGCGATTATCAGGTTTTCATGTCCTAGTAATTTAGAGTTCCATTATTTGGATGTCAGTAGGTTGAAATTGTGTAATGTAGTGCGTCATATACGCCTACACATCTAGTCGTTTCAGTGCAGTTGTCGTACAACTTATTATAGGTTTGCGTAAGTGAGTGCTGAGGTAATTTGGTGCTCGTGTCCTGTTGGTATTTACAGAGCACTTAATATGCTTGGCTTCATGTGATGTTTTCCACGTACCTGTGATGTACACCATTAAATCCTGGATGCTGACTTTGAATAATTGCCTTGTGTCCTGTAGGTTGCACCTACCTAGAATATTATTTTGAACTATGAGGTTATCATCTAGTAATACCCTGATATTCTTAACTGGAACTTATGTCCTGGAGGTTTATATAGAGGCTGCATGTTGGTGTTGAAATATACAACTGTGGCCTTGCTTCTCAAGCATACTATGTCCGTCCCTACTTCACGTATTGATGTTAGAAAACTTGGGCTGCAGGGATAGGCTTGATAAGTTACCCCATACGACTTAGTCATTTATTCATTCATTTATTCATTCTGGGCATTTATATAGCACCTCTTCAAGAACCCTCTCAGGAGCACTTCCACTCCGGCCACAACTACAACGGACCAACAGTTAAAAGCAGAGCTCTAGTGGGAGGTCGTTCCAGATGGAGGGGCTCACAACTGAAAAATTCACAATAGAGTCAACGCATTGTCCTGTCTCCATTGTCATAACATGAGCTCCTGAGTAGTCACCTTGAAAAGACGCTATGCATTAATTCTTTTGATGAATAACAGCATGGATGATCCTGACCTATTGTTGTGCACTGTGTTTTGACTGAAAATGTTCTATTGAATAAACGAATATATTAAGTACAGTATAATATCCCAAAGACAGCAGGAGGTCAATTTGACATGGTGCATGCCTTCAGTCAGGGATTTTATTATTGTAAGAAATTCTTATGTAAAATTTGTTTTACGGCCATGGGGATAAGGTTGGTGAATGTCTGAACATTAATAGAAAGTCAGTCCAGTTAAACATGCTGTGCACAACCTAATTAAAAATCTTTTGTGTAATCGATTTCAAGGTCGAACTAGAATAATGGCTATCAAGTTATCAGTTTTTCAACTATGCAGGAATAATATGCCTACCTAATTATCGAATGAGACTGCAGGCAGATTTAAACTCTGAAGAGAATTTTTCATGACTACCGGGGGGCTTGAAACTGAATTCAAAAGCTCATGTTAGACCATGGTGAATTGCTTCTCTGTAGTTTGCATTGTTATTGTTTAAAGTTTACATGTAATTCGATATTCAGTTGTAACTGTTTGACTCGACTGTGCTCTGAGTCTTGGTTGGATGTATCTTAGCCTTGTTTTGTTTCTGTTTCTGCCACAACAGGTGTTTTGGAAGATGTTAAGAATTTCTATTCCATCAATAATGGAGAGGCAGGATTGCTCCAGACATCATTCATCATCAGCTACATGGTTTTGTCTCCGGTTTTTGGTTACCTTGGTGATAGATACAACCGCAAATACATCATGGCGTCTGGCATTTTGTTTTGGTCAATCGTTACGCTTGCTGGATCATTTGTTCCTGCAGATGTTAGTTTTTGAACTGTTAACTTCAAATGTATTTAAATCTCTCAGTATATACTTGCATTCACAGATGCATTTTCTCTGTTTTGGCTTTAAAATAAATGATTTTTGTTGAATTGGTTATTGAATCTATTGTGAAATAAATTGTGAAATAGTCTCCTTGGGCAGTGTACTAAAGGTCTTCATCAATCAATTCGAACTTTCAATTCACTACAGTATGTTTTTAAATTGCTCTAATGAGGAACTCTGAAGGCACCATATTAAGCGTCTTGATAATGGCCCAAGTTTGTAATTTTGAACATTTTGAAAACACCAATCTCTGAGATTCAGAGGTGCTCATGACCAAAGTCAGTGTGGTTGCTGACAAGTGATATGGTCTTAAGACAGTTCAGAACCAGAGGAGACGATGGCTTAGGAGCTCAGGCAAAGAAAGGCTGCAGTTTCTGCGGAAAATGGTTAAAATCTTTTAGATTGAGTAGTAGTAGTGCGTGTATGGATAACTGATGACGCAATATCCCCTAAGTAGGGCATAACCGGAAATCGCCTCGGACATTCGCCTCAGCCGAATATTGGACTATTCGGAAGTATTCGCCTCGGGAAATATTACACCCGCAAATAGCTAAAAAATAACTTTTTTGATCAAATATTTTTTTTTAAATATTTTTTTTGGATAAAATAATATTTTCTCATCAAATAAATTTAGGACTAACGGGCTATTTTAATTGGCTCCACCCACTATCCGGTAAACATTAGGGAGTGAAGACGTCATTGATAACTTCATATTTCAAATTTTATAACAAGGTTTTACATTTTTTTCACAAATAAAGTTATTAAATAATAAATATATTGATATAGCCGGGAGTGTGACGATAAGCTATATGAAGGATATTGCTATAGATTTAATTGATTATAGATAGTTCTCTGTGGCACGTGGCAGACTGGCAGGTTATCTATGTTTTGCCTACGGATGGTAATCGCTGAATCACTGGCCAGATTTGCCGCTATTATTCAATTTGTACCTGGATCCGGCAAATAGTGCATCCAAATACTCTGATTCGGTACTCGGCGGAAATTGTGTACTCGGTTATGCCCTACCCCTAAGGAATACCCACACTGATGCATTTGCTCTACAGTTGAGAGAAATTTACATTTTTTGTGTGGAAAATCTTGGCTTTGTCGATGTATTAAATATATCATGATATTTGCATAGCTGGTCATATCCTTGTCGCTGCCTTTTGTTCACAGAGTAATCCTTCATTACATTGATCTTTGTTGCTAAGCTGTTTTATATTGACTTTTGCCTCTGTTTACTTTTAGAATTACTGGGCATTTTTATTCCTGCGAGCTCTTGTCGGAGTTGGAGAAGCCAGCTACTCAACCATTGCTCCATCCATCATTGCAGACACTGTTCCCAAAAAAATGAGAACCAAAGCATTGTCAATCTTTTTCTTTGCAATTCCAGTTGGAAGGTCAGTTGATTGACAGTAGTGAGAAATAACTCTTATCGATAATGCTTCGTAACTGATTAACATGACATTGCATGTTTCCATATGACAGAATTTTTTATGTGCTTCAGTTGGGGCCATAATTTGATGCCATGAGTGCAAAGACTTGGTGACCTTCATGATATCTAATTAATATATGCCTATACATATAATGCCAAGAATTCAGAGCCAAGTGATTGCTAAAATTGATATTTTTATAATAGAATATTGCACCCGGCTACCTGTTGCTGGTCTGAATGGCAATTTAAAGTCATTTAAAATATGGAATTGAATTTTTATGATCATTATATGATGTATAATGAAGAAGCTAAATGAAGCTGTTCGAGTTCTTGGAGTTTAAAGTTGAAGTTGTATATTATTTTATTCTTGTCATAATTTATTGAATGAAGGCTTACAATTTTGATTGTTTTAGTGGTCTTGGATATATCGTTGGGTCCAAAGTTGCGATGGCATTTGGATCTTGGCAGTGGGCTCTTCGAGTGAGTACCAATGGTCGCGTTCTTTTTGCAGTCAATGTCCTGTGATGAGGATGTTGTGAACATATGTATGTGTGAGCAAGGGAGAGAGAGAAATACAGAGAGAGAGAGAGAGAGAGCAGAAACAAGTGGTATTTTCCGCTTAGGCTAAATTTTTAATGGTTAAACTGACTGATTAGATTCAGATGTTATTATGCAAATATGGCATTGTTTCCTGGATCACCAGTTGCAATGAGTTTTTAAGTTCTTTCAGAGTCCTGGTGTACTTTTGCTTGCTTATCGTGTGCACGAGGACTGCGTTTAGGCATGTATTTTGGCACCATGTCCTTAGTCTGCAACATTTAATCGATGCCAGAGTCCAAGATAGATAAATATCACGTGTATACTTGTGTTTGACCGTTAACCATATACATTTAAGTAATAGCTTTGGGTTTCTAAAAATATAATTTTAGTGTCATCAAGAACACTTCGGACAAAGCCTCGTAGACTTTTCCAAAGACAAATGTGACTTGAACCTGTGCATTAATATATTAAGTTGACCAGTTTTACATAGTGTTGACCAGATGGGTATGTTTTATAAGATAAAGTATGACACAACACTCCCAATAATCTTCATTTAATTTCAAACTGACAAGCTGCAGTATAATCACAAATAAAGTATGAGCGAATGATGACAAATTATTACAGGAGTTGAATTTAACTGTCGGCAGCCACGCAGGATGTCCATTATGTTATACATATCATTTTTAATCAATACCACCGCCTAGCGAAAGCAGTAAAGGACTCAAAGGAGTCAACCTTACGGGGGTATATGGGTCTGGAACTCGGATTCTCAGCTAGAGCCGTGTCCCAGTGTGTTCACCACTACTCTGTAGCCCCTGTACCATCCCCCAATCTTAATCATTGCATTACATTTTACAGTAAACTAGCCTAACTACCCGACTCCACCCGGGGTTTTGGTTCAATTTATTATTTCAGCAGCATTTGTAGTTGCTGCTTTTTCATCATTGACATTTGGCAAAGTAGAATTTTTGTGGAATTTTTTGCTCTCGACATTCCAACATACAGCCCAGCTTCAAACTTAGCATGAAATTGCTCCTGCGATTTGCTTTAGAGATGTTAAACGATAACCGGAATTCAGGTTTTCGATTTAGAAAACGGTAACCGGTTTATGTCATTTGCAAACCGGTATTCGATTTAAAAAAAATGTTTTCGCCTTATTAAGTTATCTCACATATCCCAGATTAATTCCCATAGGAAGATGCTGAAGTAAGTCTGTCAACTTTGAAGGTACAGACGTGGCTAAGCGAAATATTTCCCGTCCGCATTTTCCAACAGGGTAATTAATAGCTGCCAATTGTTAATAAACGACCATTTTGTCGAGACAAGCCTAACATGGGAATATGAGCCAGAGGAAGGGCAACTCGAGCCGACCAAGATGGCAGCGCTCAGACGGAAGACCTCACTTCAAATCAGCCACTTAACACTTCGGTATCGAGTGTTGACGCTCTATGAAATAAACGTGCCGAGTTGTGTTTTATTACAATTTACAATATTTTTCTAAGAACACCAATTAAAATTGGTAACCGGTTTAAAGCTGATTTTTTTTAAATCTGGTAATCAGTTTGCCCCTAAAAACTGGTATTAACAGCCCTAATTTGCTTTGACTTGAAGCATTCCATAGGCAATTGTGATTATTTCACTATAAACACTCCTGATTTGCATATATAATTATGGCGTATTAAATTAGCCCATCTTCATATCATGTCCTGTTGGAAATGACAGCTTAAATATGAAAATACTATCGGGAGTCTTGTCAATTTGAAATAAAAAATGTGAAAAATCGGAATTTTAAGTAAACTGTGTGCTGATAGTATTTATGTTGGCTAAGAAATTGGGAAAAGAACGTTTTTTAGAAATTTTATGTTGCCAGAGCGTTCCTTTTGTGAGCCTTTGCGAAGTTTGGCCCAAGGATCTTTGGTTTGTAGTTAGATGACTTGAGTTTGTAAATGTTTGAGAATGAATGATTGCTAATCGATTGTTTTATATGTTTTGTTGACGATGATGTACAATGTGTTATAGGTTACACCTTTCCTTGGCGTCATTTGCACAATACTCGTCTGTGTAGTGGTTGTTGAGCCTCGCCGTGGGTCTGTGGATGCTGCCTCCCATGGCCAGATTCAAAGAACTCCATTTCTATCTGATGTGCTATACCTATTAAAGCAGTAAGTCCTGATTCTTACTCACTCTTTAATACTATTTAAGTAGCATGTCAATAGTTGAAACCTGCATTAACTGGATTTTAAATGTTCACTTTGTTTGTCTGGTTTGATATGCCAAAACAGTTGATATATTTATGTGTAGGGTAGTTTTCTCAATTCTTATCACAGATGAAACAATTCTTAGTTTTTGCGTGCAGTTCCTAAACGCTTGTTCTTTGCGAAAAGAGTAACCTTTGTAAAACTGAGTTTGAGTGAACTCGTAAAGTGTATTTGGACAAGTTGATAGTTTGTTTGCACACTGCATTTTAAGTGCCAGTGAGCAAAGGAATGAAATAGTTATTGTTTTAACACTTTAATTATGAGAGTGTGCTAAAAGTAAGTGTTAACAGTTCAATTTGTTAACTATGTGTGCAGTCAGTCCTGCTGAAAGGTGAATTTGATTAGTAATGGAACACTATTTCTAGTGTTACATTTAACTTATGCGGTTTGTCAGTTTGTTTCTCATTAAACGAAGATATACACACAAACCCTAAATGGATTAAAATGTCTTATTCAGTTAAGAATTATGATTTTTGAAAGACACAAAGGTTAGTCTTGAAGTCTGCTTTTTGTGGTTTTTCAGCAAGAGTTTTATGCTGTTGTCATTTGGCTTCACGTGTGTGGCATTTGTGGCTGGTGCTTTGGCACTTTGGGCTCCTCTCTACATGCATCGATCGATGCAAGTGCAACAGGTCAATATGGATGCCGATACGTAAGTGTTACTCTTCTGCATTTCAATTTTACTACCAAATCATAACTCTTCAGCTGGGAGACACCCTATTTGATTAACATCCTACTCACCAGCAAATCACTTAGTTAAAAACACGTTTTTTTTATAGGATGCTGTTTGACTTGCTAATAACTAGAAATTCTTCGTTTGTACAACTTTATAGAAGTTTTACTAGCACATTGTGAGTGCAAGCATAAAATTGTATGATTAGTCTGTCACTATTAGGAAGAGGTAACGATGTACAGTTTGACATGATGAAAATATCTTGATACCTTTCTCTGAGTAGGTTATCTTAGAGGGGCGCTATATTTATAAGTTCTCTGAATTAACGAATGAATTAATGAGTATGACGAGTCAACTTGACATCCTAGATAAATAGGTAAATAACTCTAACTGAAAAGTCAGATGTTGAAATGTTTGGTTTTAACTGCGTTGCCTCTGTTGTAAGTTAGGGATTCTTTATTATTTAGTGTATTTTTGTACTGTCACACATGTGCTGCATCATTTTAATTCTGTGTTGCATGGTGCACTGTGTAGGTTGCAACTGAGACGATATGGTATTTACGCTGTCTATATCCATATTTCAGTTTTTTTAATATCTTCTTTATAGAAATGACTATATTTATTTTGACAACATTTTTGGCTGTTATTGACTTTCAGTGTGAGCCTGATATTTGGTGTGATTACCTGTGCTGCCGGTTTCTCTGGTGTGGCTCTCGGCTCATTCACTGCCAGCCGGCTACGGAAAGTCTCAAAGAGAGCGGATCCGCTTGTGTGCGCGTTTGGCCTCATCACTTCGGCTCCATTTATGTACTTTGCTCTGTCTATGTCGACATACAACTCTATTGTTCCTTGGGTTAGTAAAGTGCATTGATAGTCAGATTTAGGTTTATACAAATAACTTTTAAGTTGACTCGACAGTTGGTGTGTATGATTAAGTATTAACGCTGTGCAAACTGAGAATAGGTATGATCTGACCAATTGTGAGTTTAATCCTATATCAAGTAGTTTCAGTTTTATGAATGTTATGAGTACTTGAGTAAGTGCACTGATTAATGCATAACCTGTGAATTCAGCATAACTTGTGCTCTGCATTTTTTGAGGTACATGCAGCTAGTCAAGGTTCATTCTGATATGATGAGGCTTATATACTGTTTCTAAGGATGAATGATGGGTGTATAGAAATTTGCTTCAACATTTATTTAATTTACCATATTTATGGTGAGCATTTTGTGTAGTTGCTGGTTACAGTTGATACAATTATACATTGTGGCAAGAGGTATCAGTACATGACTTTTCGCTTTATCTCGTCAATGGTGTTTATTTAGGTTTGCATTTAACAGAGTTATAACTTAAAGAAATGATTTCTTTACTCTACCAGGTGCTGATATTTATTGGTGAAACGTTACTGTCTCTGAACTGGGCCTTGGTTACAGACATTCTTTTGGTGAGTATATTGTCATAATTGAAGATTTAAGTAAGCATGTCAGTGCGATATTATGTGGCTTGTGGCAGCATATTTACATGACTATTCAAGAGAGTTATTTTTAATGTCATTTAAGATTAATACTATTTCCTTGACACTGAAGAGAATAGGTATGTCAATGGCGCTTGTGTTATGTTTTCAGTACATAGTAATTCCAACACGACGTTCAACTGCAGAAGCCTGTCAGATTCTTGTCGCCCATGCTCTTGGTGATGCTGGAAGTCCTTATCTTGTTGGAGTTGTAAGTTCTCAGTTTACTATTTGTGGGACCATAATTCGGAACACTGGTTCAGTAATGATATTGTTGCAGAAATATGTTTTCAATTTGTCAAATATTTATCTGTCCCATGTTTTTTGGGAGTAACTGTTGTCATTAAAATAAGCTTATGGAACCTTTACTGGTGCATGCTATTGGTGAAGGATTTTTAGCAAATTTATTGCACTGTTTAACAGCACTTGAAACAATAATGATTTTAGTTTGAGCAGTTTTACTAAGCAGTTACATGGTTTCATTATGGTTAGTATGCAGTGAATGCAGTGTTGAATTTTGGTTAATTCAACTGTGTCTGTTGTTTATGCTAATGTTAACTTGTAGGTGTCTGACGCCATTGCAAACTCCTTTGGCTACAAAGACCTGCTTGTGGAATATGTCAGTCTGCAGTACGCTCTCTTCATACCATGTTTCATGTGCGTGCTTGGTGGTGGATTCTTCTTAGCCACAGCGCTCTTCTTGGACAGTGATCGACGGCAAACTGAAAAGGCCATCAAAGGTTACCTCAAACTTCCTGCTATCCAGACAGACTCTTTATTTATTACTGCATCTCTTGGTAGATAAATTAAGAGGATGGCAGACATGTACCAAATAAATGATCTAGCATTTAGTAACAAAGCATCCTGGATAACATCATGACTACTCAAGGCTCTCTTATTACTTTGTCTTGTGTAATAGTTTAAACAGTTCAAGAATTGATACTTTTCAACAGCTCATCCACTGCTTGCATCCAGCAGTGATTTGCAGTCCAAAGCCTGGATGAAGGAGAATGGTGATGCTAATTATCTTTGTTATCACAGCATTGTTAAACTGCAACTACCATCCTTTTTGCGACTGCATATGTTCATTTTTACTAAGTGAAACGTTTGCTTTTTCTGACAGATGCATCTTTGAATTGCTCCAATGACAGCAGCAGCAATTCATTAACAACATCCTCAGTCCAAAGCAATTCTCAAACGAATGAGACAAACTTCAGTGATACTGACCAACAGCTCAGTAGTAATTCGTCAGAGAAATCGTCCCAGGAAATAACCTTGGGAACGACAACTATTGTTGGCACCTCTGAACCAAAGAGGGATACAAAAAACTTCAGTTCAAATGAGTCGAAGGTATCCCAAGATATATGTGTACTGCACAATGGCACAGTGAAGGCTCAACCTACGAGTCTTGATGTAAAACTTTAGCAAATATTAGATTGATCTAGAATGATTGAACTGTATCAGTTATCATCTATTGCAGCTATGAGCAAGTCAAGGTATGTTGAAATTACCAATGGGTGAAGCTGAAGGTCCGTTTTGAGTAAATGGCTGTGTTTGATAAAAAAAACAGTTCTGAAATTTGATCTCCATTTTTAATCTGATTTGTAAAGATTTTTGAATGGTTATTTTCGGGTTGTGGTTTGTTGATAATGAACCATTTTTCATCTTGAATTTGTAAATATTGCTGGTTCAGGTACAGCCCGAGTGACATTTCAATTCCTTGGATGCTGTAAAATTCGATTAAACCAAACAGTGATTGATTTTTGTAAACTAATTTATAAACAGGAACATCTAAAACCAGCCTGTCTCAACTTCTATAATCCACAGATGTACAATTTATTTGGTGCAATCCATTGTTCCTGGTATAGTGACATTTTGGATTACTTTAGCTCCAGATCTCTCAACTTCTTCATCACCTACAACACAACTGCATAGATGGTTATTGGATTTGGTAGTAGCCTGACCTCAAAAAGCAAGTTTGTGATTTCTTGTACAGTAGCCACTATTTATTTTCCTTACAACTGGTCAGATACTTGCATGTAAATATGGATTTCTGTTGCAAGATAAGCTTAAAGTAGCTCTAGCCTTCTTATAATAGCACTTCATATGCTTGGGCAGCTATTATGAACTATATACTTAAGTAACTAACCTTTTGCAAAAAATGTGTCAATTACCTATCATAAACTGATCTGGCATATATGTTCCTCAAGTTTCAGAATACTGACTAACTTTATAACAAGCTTGACTGCTGTAAGAGTTTTTCGTACAGAATTGATCAGTATTATGCATTGGGACTAATGATATACTTCATAATTGTGCTCATGTTGTGGTTAGACTGGAAGATAACTTGCAGTAATTGCTTCTAGTGCGGCTTTGTAATTTGGCAAAAGCTTCTTGAATGAATACAACAGTTCTCTGCTTCTTATTCCGACAGCCTAACTTCTACTTTACATGCTTCTTGTGCTTCTTATTCCGACTGCCTAACCTCTGCTTTACATGTTTCATGTTGTGGTGTGTAGTTCTTTGTGAACATCAGCCAAACTAAAATTAAACTAGTTGTTTACATTTTCATGTTCAACCTGTCTCTCAAGACAGACTATTATTCTTATTATTCAGAAAATTTTTATGTCGACCATCCAAAATGGTATTTGTATATTTTTTGCACTTGCACGGGTGACTCAAGATAGTTATTTAGGGAAGGAACATCACTGATATAGACCCTAGTGAAATCTGCTATAAGCATACAAATGTTGAAGGACACATTAACACATGTGCTCTGATGTGGATACCTCTGTATCAAAATTTGCTTTAGTGAGTTCTGTATGATGCACAGAACTTACGAACTGCTATTTTAGCAGACGAAAATCACAATGTTAGGTAATCAATTGGCAGCATATGTGATTGCTAATTTCTGTTGTGTGTATCTACAATGGGCATAAAAGAATGTATGTTGCCACTCTTGCCATAGTGCAAAAATGCTTGGCTTTTACTGATACATGCATCCAAGAGTATTTGTAAGCAGCCTTGTGTGTGTGTGTGTGCAGTTGCAAATGAGGCTCATTGGTGACATATTTCCTTATTGTAGTCCGTGCTCTGAATGTTTCTGTGTGTGTCTTTCTTTGTTTTTCTACAAACATGCAATCTACTAATCCAGTTCTGTTTAATTTCTATAGACTGCTGCTAGTTTAAATAGACATGTATACTTGATTGAATGTCTCGCAAATTAGCTGGAATTTACTCCTCGGTTTGCTCATACTGTGCAGTCAAATCGATACAATTGCCATTGTTAAGAGGACTCGATAACTGGTTTACTTAGCCCTGACTGCAATCTTTGCTGTTGAGTAACTGAAATACATGGGGTAATGAAGCAATGTTTGATTTTAGGCTGAAACCCACGTATTTGACTTTGTGTCTTTTCACTTTATACAACAGCTGCTGCATCTTGCATCTACTATGAGACACACTCATATATTCATGTAGCATTAGTTTAGTTTTATATATGTATGCAGTAACTGCTGACTGTGAACTACTGTATTTAATAATCCAAGATATCTCTGTTGAGGTATGGTTGATATTTGTCTGTCCATTCAAGTTCTTCATATTTCTTTTTTGAGCAGTCAGTATTTCAATTGTGAATTGATACTTGGACAGTGTGCACTTCTGTTTTCGAATTCTTAGCTACTGTGCAACTTGTTGCAGGCTTTTGGACTGCAAATTTAATATATCGGTTTGTTCAAAACTGATACTCTGGTCGAGACATTAAGCCACCTGTTGCTATGGGTTACTTGGAAATGTGTATTACATGTGTGTGTATATGCATGTGTGATATAAGCTTGTTACATATGCATACAGTAAAGTATACATGTGTATATTTTGTAAGTGTGTAGATATTTTGTGTTGTGCTTCTTAAACAAAAAACTCCGTTTCTCTTGTGCTTGGCAGCATCTAAATAAAAGGGTTTTGTTTTGGCAATCTCATGATGACAGTTTCAGTGTTGTATGTCATTTGTACACATTTCTTTTTACTGCTTTATTTTAATATCTACTCAATGTGAAGTCATTGCTACAGTAGCCTACTCGCTCTGTCAAGATATTTGTCAAGGAAAAATAACTTAGAATTTTTTTCCCAAGAGCAGTTACTTCCGAGTGCAGGCTGTAAGTAACTTGTATAATTATTTTAATTTTTATATTTTGCTGTTTAAACAGGATGTGTGAAGTCTAAATATCATTTATTACTCTGAAAGTTGTTAATACTAAGTGACGGCAGTTCTTAGTTAGATTCTGGTTTTTGATCTGTAGTATTTGCCAAGATGTTCCTTAAATACCACATGTTGGGCTGATGAGATGGACATGACGTGAGATAAAACAGTCTATTCGTCATAAAGTCTATTCCTCTAAAGTCTATTTGTCATTCAAATTTATTAGCCATTTCTGGCTTATAAATATAAGTGAATCTGATGCTTCTGATGCCTGTTCCTTCGATGTTTTACATCTTTACTTAAAATTTAATATGTACGTGATGGTTAATTGTTTTCATGTAAAGCGTCAATTGGTAAAGGTGTTAATTTCTCCAGAACTTTAGTTCTCATGACATCTGTGAGAGCTTGAAAACTTGTTTGTTAAATGTCTGTTGTCGATGTTGTTCCAAGTCTGACAGTTGGAGGGATGATGTCTTCTAGTGCATCTTGACCAATTTAGCTCAAGATATTTGCCGATTTAAAGTCAGTTTTTGTGTCTTCGTCTTTCTTTCTTTGACTTTGATGTTGCACAGAATCCCTGAATAGGTGACATTTCAGTTAATTTCTTTCAACACAAAGGACTTCAATTTTAACTTCCTGTATGTATAATTGTATATACTATATATAAATCTGCTCAAGAGGTAATGTTTTAAGTGAAAAAATATATTTACATGGAAACAGTTTTGGGATAAATTTATTCTACTGCCATATTAAGGAATTGGGAAGTTCTATGCAAAAGACTATACGTGTACTGTATTTGTCTTGTTCAGAACTACATGATGCAGATTTTTTCCAGCATACAGTATGAATAATCTAATGCATTCCATGAGTTGTGTTCTCGTGGCATTCATTGCAGGATGCTTTGGGTGGAATGCAAGTCAAAGGTCATAGTCCATCAGAGATGAGGTAATTATATGGGATGAACAGGATGGTGCTTATGTTTTTTTAACCATACATTATCATCATCATCATCAATGGCGTGCCCCATAGAGACGTATCCCGTTTCCACAGTTCATCGGCAACCAATGCCCAGCCAGAGCTGAGGCCCATGTTCAGGGAGTCCAGGTCGTTCTTCACTCTTCGTCCCCAGGAATGTCTCTGTCGTCCCGGCGGTCTCTTTCAGTCTGTGGGAGGTCCTGGTAATTGAACAGAACAGAACAGAACATCTCCAAGGATTTGTTTTGACTACGTAGGCTTATCTCATAACTATAATCGAACTTGCGAATTGGTATTCTTAAGGTGTTTTAAGATTAAGAAATCTCAGGTGAATACAAGTTACAATAGGCCTAATGACTACTAGCCTTTGAGCAACTCTTTACGAAGTTATCCGATGATCAACTTTGTGTACGTTAGGCCTACATTATAATATTATCTATGCTATGGCTTATAAACTACTTTTACATGATATCATCTTGCGATGATAATACATATGGGGAAAGAGGCTGGGCTGTACAATTTGATTTTAAAAACCTAGTTAGTTTTAGTTTTTTAAACCTTAAAATCCACTGAACCAAATGGTTTTTACTTTTGTAAGTGAAATCTTTTGAAATGTGGAAGTGTGATTTGTGATGTTTACAAAGCCTTGTCGGCTAAAAAGCCATTGGAGAAACATAAACAAGTACCGATTTGGGAGGCACAGAGCACTAAAACGGAGGGGCGTTGCCCCCCTCTTCTCCCTCTCTTATTACACCCCTGCATAGGCCTATTGATGGAACAAAACCAGAGCATGATATCTTGCTTCAGATAGACTCCTTGCAGTTATCTCTGTCTGTCTTTCAAGAAAATTTGTTGTCGTTAGTTTCGGTTGTATCTGATATTGCGACTCAGGTCTGCAGCTTATTAACGAACGTTCAGCACAGTTTATAGTATAAGGCAGTGATTCTCAACCTTTTTGACATGGGAACCCACTTTGCAGTATCTAGATCCGAACGAGACCCACCACACCGAAATCCGGCAGCAAGCCACGCATCAGCGCAGATCTGCGACTAGCCACGATAGCATATAAAAAAACTATAAATAAATGATAATAAAATTACATAATTTCATAAAAAATATTTGAAAAGCCTTTTATTGTTTGAGGATCTCTTTGAGACATAAAAACAGTAGAGTTAATGTGATGACTCTGTTTGGATTCTGGTCAGAAGTTGGTTGATCAGACACAATTGTAAGTCATTATTCACACAGAGCTTTAAATTTAGTCTTGACTCTTGATTGTAGTCATAGCTGAAAAGCCGGTTTGACAGAGGTAGGTAGTTGAAAATGGCAGCAACACAGACTGACATGGCCTCATCAGAAAATCAGTTCACATTCATTTTCCATAGAGAGGCAACATTTGGCGTTAGGCCTACGTAAGCCTACCTGCTTCAAATGGATCTCACACCCAGTCATGATTTTCTACCTGTTCAGATGGGAAATAATGAATGGCCGACACGAGGGACCACGAAAATCGATTGTCCAATTTTACAGTGCTACGATTTAAAGGAAAATATACCGCATTACGCTCAAGTGACAATATTATTCAGTAAAAAATGTGACTTTCAAGAAAAGTTGGCGACCCACTTGGATATTCTTTGCGATCCACTTGCGGGTCGCGACCCACAGGTTGAGAATCACTAGGACTATAAAGTATTATTACCAAAATGGGTACGCAATTGTTGAAATGTCGGTTAGTTAGCTATCTGCCATTTGGGTTTTAGATTGGACCCGCATGGGCTTATATGGGTCCTATATAGGCTTGTGGGCATAGTATGGGCGTGTTGGCAGATACAATGTATGATGTAGGCCTACATGTGTATTCTACCTGTCGTCATTGCTATCAAAAGCTGATGAAAATGGATATTTAAGCTTGTTTAAGTTGATAGGCCCTATAGGCCTACTGCTGTAAACATGTCCTACAACATTTAAGCCATAACTTGGTTTTGCATAGGTCAATCATGTCTCAAAATTCGGCAGGTAAAAAAATCACTCTCTGATGCTGACTTGACATAATAATATATAATATATAGAATGCAACTCTACGCCCGCCTTAGACTACCGGCTTATCACTGTCACTGTGTTAAGAGCTAAGACATGATGGCGGATTAGGACAACGGATATTATAGACATAAGAAACCGCTCACGGCTATAGCGCCTACCTTTCAGTCGTATTGGTGAGATGGTCATCTCATGTCTAGTAGCACAAGGCATTTATAAATGTGTAAGTGGAGTGAGTAGGCCTATAGTATAATGTTGTCCACAAGTTACAATGCGCTCCATTGACTCCATTCGTTATTAATGTAGACCTACATTGTTACGCATCAATCTGATATTTAATCTGATTTTGGTTGTTGCGTGTAAATCGGTTTAAACGCTAAGAATTAAGTTGCTGTGAGGCGTAGCTAGGGGCCGGGGGACACGTGTCCCCGGGCGCCGAAATGAGGTTTAAATAATTTATTTTTTTATTTGTTTTGACGCATACTGATTTATCTCAACTAAGTTAGTATGATTTAATTTTGACGCCCCAGAATATCATCATTCGAAACAGATTGTCAAACATGATTTTGGCGCCCACACGCGCCACTGATCACTATAGTACCCGCAAGTTAGTAAGAATTAATTTTGAAGCCCACCAAAATTCTCAGTACAAACAGATTGTCAAGCATGATGTTGTAGCCCTCGGACCCCACTGATCAGTGATGACTATTGTAAGGGTCTGTAAGAGGTGATATAATACTCATCAATATAAAAAAGTTGCAAATTCATAAATGAAGCAACGTTAGCTTATTTTTTAATTCGTATTGATCCTAACAACTTAATTAATAAATCATCAGACACTGATTATTTCTTTGTTGGATGGCAGTGCTAGTTAATTCATATATTATGTTAATACTTCTATTTAATAATAATAATAATTCACTTTATACAACAGAGGATGTAGCCTTACCTAGAGCAGCCAATTTACCACCAATGTCTAGAGCCAATTTTGGTATAGATATTCTAGTCGGGTCATTCTATGACTGAACCCCTAAAAATGCGAACAAAAGGTTTGTCAACTGATTCTGATAACATTTTCCACGCTTATTAACATACTAAAGTTTACTCCAAACTGACCATCAGAAAAGATGGCGTCCAACATGGCCGCCGATAGCTAAAATTTTCAATATCTAAGGACTATTCAACATAGAAATGTGTTCTTGGTGTCAAACCGTAGGCTTTATTGCATTCTTATTAACAAATAATCAATTAGGACCATGGCATAAGAGTCACTTTCAAAATGGCGTACAACCCATGGCCGCCGAATGCTAAAATTGTCAATATCTAGAGAACTATTCAATCTAAAAAGATGTGTTTAGTGTCAAACTGTAGGCTATATTTTACGCCAATAAACATAAAAATAGTATCAGAATTCGTTGAGAAATCTTTTGTTCGCAATTTATGGGGGTTAAGTGCTTTTTCCATAGAATGACCCGACTATTCCCAATTTCTAAGTCTGGAAAACTCAATGGCTAAAATAAAGGCTTCTTAATAGTAAAATAATATTATAGACATCGTGGGTGAATGTGTGCTGCAGCAACTGATAGTCGATATCTACAGAGTCTCAGAGATTTGTTCACACTATTTATTACTATTAGGCCAAATGTACAATTAAGCAGCCTTCAATAAAAGACAGTCTAGCAGTTCAGCTATCTTAGATGACTGTAACATTTTCTGAAACAGTATTAATGTTACCACTCAAAAATATTTGTTGCTATAATTTGTTAAATGCAAAACATTTAAAATAATAGGCCTAAGTCTGTAGTTTAAAGTTATTGGCCAATTTGCGACAGTTGGGCCTAAATAAAAAAAATACTTTTTAAAAGACTGTTTTCGACAGTCGTGTGTAAATAGTTTTTAGATGTAGGCCTACTTTAAAAATTGTTGACTAAATTAGAGAAGGGGCGCCAATTCTGTAGTTTGCCCCGGGCGCAAAATACCCTAACTACGCCTCTGAAGTTGCTGCATTACTCAGAAGGTTACGCATATTTTATATTTAATTCAAGTGATCTGTTGTGCATATAAAATGTGATAGAGTACGACATGTTAATCGTGACAGAGTGAAGGATCCGTTGAAACAACTCTAACGACTCAGCGACACTTCATGTTGGCATACACTTTGCAGTTAGGTTAACTTCTAATAGGTCTTGATTGCTGCATAAAGGCTGACACTCTCGATCAGACTCAGTTAATTAGTAATCTTTATAGCATATGGCCTCATGTCTAATGCGCAAGATATCAAACAGTAGGAGATGAAAAGATCAGGCGGTTATCAGTAGGCCTATAATAGGCCTATCTCCAATATCAATCCAATAAGACAGAGAGGCGGTCTTTGATGGAGACGGATAGCCAATCTCGAAGAGGTCATTCTCAAGTTCAGAACTAAATGACACAAGCGTCTGAGCCGAACGAGAAGATCGAGAGCGAGCGAGAGGGAGAAGAGAGACAGACAGACAGACAGACAGACAGAGACAGACAGACAGAGAGAGAGAGAGAGATGCAAAACTAGTTAACCTATGCATCAGCAGAACAAACAAACTGTTTCGTATCATGACCAATATTAAAATACGAGTAGGCCCTGTGTACGGATGCATGCATTACCGGCATCTCAGCATCTCAACATTTATTATTACCATGTTACAGTTCACAATGAATTCATACCTCTGGATTCATACCTGCATTTTAATTATCAATCACAGTCATGTGTGTAATTATGTGTGTGTCATTAATAAACAGATCATATTTAATAGGAAGTGAAGTATGTATTCACTGGTGACCCGGGGCTTTGCAAGTGCGTTGAGTCTTAAAATAAGCAGCTCCATGGCCCTTTTCAAATATTTAATCTGAACTAGAATGCTGTTGTAGCCCCATGCATGGCTGTAGACGGGCTATTAGCAGTGAAGCATTCGACACAGAAGAAGGGTCCATCCAGGTACTCTCAATTTCTGCCTAACAATTCGTCACTTTCTGTGTTTGTCAATAATTCATCAGCCTCTTACAGGCCTACCTTTGCATGCAATTGACCTACGACTAACGTTTAACTCCAGTTTATTGTGATCTTCGGCAGAGATTTGTAATTCTCAGTGACGATGGCATCTTTCTCTTCATCAGTAAGTGAAAAAATCACTGTACTAATACTTTTAATCGCAGCTCTAGACTTAGGCCCTAAATGTTAAAATTACCTACCTACCTGCAACTCCATGCTCAATTTGTAATTACTTTGTCATATAGTCTAGGTCTAGATGTATCATGAGTAATTGCATGTGGATGTTGTCTAGACCATTAGGCCTACAAAGTCATGGCCGGACAGCTACGCGGTTTTTAGCTAAGGTCTGCGATGCTGCTTTCGATGTCATCGCGAGATGATCTCGTCCGACAAACACGCGATAGCGAATGCAAAATGGCAAATGTCTTTTTCAAGCACGCAATTGAGTTTGTTGAAATTAGGCAATTAACCTGTGATTCTGATGGAAAGAATGCTAGTCAGACAAGACAATAATACGAAATACCTCATGAGGGATATCGTTCGCTTGAGATTATGAGGATTCTTCAGTAGGCCCACATCAAACCTATGTCCGCAGATCTGTTCATGGTCGCTCGTTTGGTAAAATCCCTATCCTTCCATATAGCATCGGTATAAAGTGAAATTTGTCCGATTGCTGGCCCATGTTTTTGGATGTGCTTGAACCAGATTTTTATATTACTGTCGACTTATCCTTCCTAGACGATCTACCTGATTAGTTTTAACAAAGTTCTACTTCGTGTTTATAGCTGTCATTGTGGTAGATATATATATATATATATATTTATATATATATATGATCAGTCGTCTACCGTTTTCCATAAACTGTAGTCTATAACAGTTACTATCGGATTATCACTAAGCGTCTAGAAGAGTAATCATGTGCTATAGACCTATCTATCGGTGCAATTAGATAACGATGTAAATGTATGGAACCGAAAAAAAAGATCTAATCTGATGTCTTTAGGGGAGCTTACTGTACAATCGATTGGCTCTTTAACACTTTAACGAACAGCTTGTATCATAAGCGAATAGGAAGCCATTGTGGCTCGTCGTTAGAGTGTTAATTCGTTTTTGAAAGGGTAAATAGCGCACCTAGCCATTTAGCCATTTAGCCGTTTCCATCAATGCACCACATGTACGTACGTCTCTGGAATTATATGCCTTCTTAATTTCGTGCTTTTTTATGTCTCCACCGTCACTTCCAATCACCAACTAGCATCTGCCTCTATCCAGCACCCCATGGGCTTTCCATTGGAAACCAGAGTCTCAACTCTTCAAGAACTCCTACCCTGATTCATCTGATCATTCACGTTTCAATAGGCTTCGACCTAAACAACATCCGTCTTCAGCTATATGTAGGAATGCGCTGTCTCCTCTGACCATCTTTAAGTTTACCGGGTTCGGACCTGCATCGGACTACCCTTCGGATAACCCCTATGACCTGACGCAATACTCGTGAATAAGCCGGTACCCTGCGTTTGGCTTTCGAGTGGCACCTTAAAAGTGTGGAGATTACGATTACGATAGGCCTTTTGATCCAACTTCTTTGCCATGGCCTAGCTTTATAAAGCTAGGCCGTGGCAAAGAAGTTGGACGCACATTTTCAGAGAGACTCAAAACATGTTGACATAGCCAAAATATCTGGAAATTTCACGAACGAATGATAACGAGTATTCTGTAACAATAATTGATTAAGACGAATCTCAGTAGTGCGGGGAGGGTGACTATGTGTGGAAAGTAAAGACCACGAGATACCTGGTGAGATGAAGGGTAATTGGGAGTTAGCATGGACTGCCGTAAGGGCATGTGTACTCATGTAGGTAGATAGTAGGAGTGATAGGTAGTCTTGAGATGAGAAATAAGATGTTACACAAGTACAGCCCTATGGAAACCGAACTTTGACCTTCTTTGGACTAGCCCTTGGACAACTCCTACTATAAAACAAATGGGACAAATAAAACCTTGGTGTTTTGTCCCAATTAATTGGAAGGCCTTGATGTCTTTCACATTTAATTTTTTTAAATTATGTGAATCAACTAAATCTTACGATGAAACGTGACAGTCGGTCAGACATAGGCCTACTCATACCTTAAAATCCATTATCCAACCAATTATTATCAGGAGTTAGAGATCATCTTACACAATGATGTCTACCAGAGTCATACCCACAACACCAAACTGCCGCAAAGCGTCAATTTACAGAGCGTAATGCTGCATGTTGACCAGCGCGCCAACTGTGACATCCAAATGTCTGTGGCAGGAGAGTCCAGCGGAACCGGAAGTAGGAGAAAAGGAAGGAAGAGACGATGACGCATCCGTTCGGTCAGCTGACTTGGACAAGGGAGGTCAATCGGATGAGGTGGAGAGGGGACAATGGAGCAATCCGGTCGAATTCATCCTTTCCTGTCTCGGATATGCCGTCGGTCTCGGCAATGTCTGGCGATTTCCATATCTGGTCTACAGCAACGGAGGAGGTAACGAACGATTATGATGACAATGACGATGACGATGACGGCGACGGCGACGGCGACGACGACGACGACGATGATGATGGCAATAGTGGAAATAATAGTAATAATAAAAGATAATAGTAATAATAATATTAAAAATAGTAATAATAATAATAATAATAATAATAATAATAATAATAATAATAATAATAATAATAAGACGAAGAGGGCCAAGTATTCCACCATAACCAACACCCATGACTTCGTAGCCCTCTCCTTGGAATCCGGCGGCACTTGGAGCAGTGAAGGACTGGAGTTCATCTCAGAGTTGGGTAGTCGAACGAGTGCTGCAACCCACGATCCAATGGAGACGTCATTTCTGTTCCAACGTATCTCAGCTGTTCTTCAGCGTGGGAACGCAGTCTGCCTCTTCGGGACATTGCCAACACTCCATTAGCTCATCATGGGCGATAACAGCATAATGTGAAACATATATGTATAATAATAATAATAATAATAATAATAATAATATTAATATAATAATAATAATAATAATAATAATAATAATAATAATAATAATAAGACGAGGCCTGACCCTCCGAACAATTAAATCTCTATATTAATAATCTTTATAAGTCCCTGCGGAACGAAGTATCTCAGGGTATAAAAATAATAATAATAATAATAATAATAATAATAATAATAATAATAATAATAATAATAATAAATCGATAGATTTGGTGAATATCAACTGCTTGTACTTATTGCAGTCTAGATTGCGTTGTCAGTTATGTTGCTCCTTTATCTGTAGGAGCATTCCTAATTCCATACGTCATTATGCTGATATTCGTTGGACTACCTCTGTTCTTCATCGAACTGATTGTTGGTCAGTACAGCAGCGCTGGACCGATGAACATCTGGCCAATTTCACCCATTTTTAAGGGTAGGCGCCAGGAAATACAGATATCTCCCTATTACTAATCCTGATACTTCTAAATGTACATGTATATATCTTCCTCTTGAATTTATAGACGAAGATATCTTCTCCCTGATGATTCAAGACGAAGATATCTTCTTCCCCATGATATTAAGTACAGCCATCCTCTTCCTGATATTTCTAAATACAGATGTCTTCATCCTGATACTATATCACTGTTCCTACCCTCGATGGCTTGGTGCCTATTTCATAGTTTTCTGGATCGTTGAGTCAAAATGGCCAACGCAGTATTGTACGATCAACGGGTGACCTTGAATTGGGGCACTCTTACATAAAATGTAAATGACCTTAGTCATACATTGCGATTTACACAAAATATAAAACTTTCTACTACAATGGCCTAGGCCTACATCAAATGCCAACGTCATTTGAACTGTCAGCTGACTTGGAACCGAAAAAATAGATCTAATCTGATGCCTTTAGGCCAGTTAACATGTCAATCTAAACGAAGATCCAAACCAATTGCAGCAGAGTGACAGATATGTGACTGTCGGATTCAATGTAGGCCTGTATCTACGGTAGGCCTATACAAAATTCATAGTCTGGATACCAAGGTCATTTTTATGAGATTCATGGCTACGTTTTGTAGGTGTGGGAGCCGGTATGTTAACCATCTCAGCCATATCAAGCATTTACTACAACATGATCCTCGCCTGGTCTCTATACTACATGTTCGCTTCCTGGCAGGCTAAAGTACCCTGGTACGACTGCAAGAACAGTTGGAACACAGCGTGTAAGTCCCTCGTGCGCAGGGCCCCCTTCTAATATATCTATTCAACGAAGTCCGTATTTTTATTAGGTGAAAATAGAATAAGCGTTAGACACGTAACATAAGTTTGAAAGCTTTGTACTGAACTCACATTGATGCTTTTATGAATGATCGAACTAGGCGCTTGCCGCCTTTCACCTTTGGCATTCTTCGAGTCATAGCGGGCAACTGTACAATTGAACTAGTTTTTCTCTTTGATTGATTACTCTTTGAAGTTTTCGGTGTATGTTTTCCAAAGCTACGGTTCGTATTGATGCTTCTACCTTTTTACTAGTATATCACCATTTGATCACGTATTTACATAATAACGATGCGAGAATCAATCGAAGATTGTACGTGAACACGCTAAGAATATTGTTCTCCCCTGGGACCTTTAGATCCATCGACCTCGTTGTCATAATTATTCGTCCGTCACAGCCTTATTTCCTGGTAGTAGATCCCTAAAGGCTATAGGTAGATAATCTCTGTGATAGAATTATATTCTAAGACTGTTCTACCTTCTTGCGACGTCGTAAGAAGGAAAATCACAAACGAGGATCCCATTTCCGAGAGTGTCCTTCCAATTGTATGCTCTCTAGTACCCTCTGATCTCTTTACCTCTCTGTGTGCGTGTGTCCTCACTCTGTCTGTCTGTCTCTCTGTCTGTCTCTGTCTGTATGTCTGTCTCTCTGTCTCTCTTTCTTTCTCTCTCCTCATTTCCCCTCGCAATCTCTCTTTATATCACGACAACATTCCAGTACGCAAGCTCTTCTGCGTTGCCATTCCGTCTTCTGGTCCATTGCCCTGCTTCATTTAATCATCATTTGATTCTCAAAAGATGCACACAAACATGTATAATACATGTATAATACATGTATAATACATGTATAATACATGTATAATACATGTATAATACATGTATAATACATGTATAATACATGTAGACTGCTACACGAAGCGTGAGGCGGAAGTATGCGAGAGGAGTCAATCGGGCAGCGTCTGGTTTAACTTGACCTGCTTCAACGCTACAGAAGTTGCCATGCATGACGTCTACACCGAAGACAACTGCACCGACGTCTCCTTGACAACCACCGTGACAACCGCCGTAGCAACGGACTGCGTCAACCTGACGACAAACTCTCTGCTTAATGCCACTAAGAACAGGATCAGCGCAAGCGAAGAATATTACTTGCAAGTACCGACATTTGAACAGGACATGCGCTTATTAAGTTATTCGATCATTATCTGTGAAAACTGAACATCCGCAATAACCATAATGCAGCTTAATAGATCCGATTTATGTTACGCCTGTGCTGTAGGAAAAATATGTCTATTGGCAACGACTACATGGCAAGACAACTAGAAACGGAGATCAATGTGAATTTCTCACAGTTGCCTGCTCATAGAATCTATAAGTGCATATAATGATGGGGCTTCGTCACAGCTAGTATCAGACAGGCTGATAAGTAAGTGATACCTGTAGGCGTTAATGATGAAACACATGGATATAGACAGCAGTAGCAGGGCTATAAACTGCACTTAAATGTACTTGCGAGGGATTGATACTTCAAAATCTACCCATGAATTAAACCCAGCAACCAAAGTACCCATTCCAAAACCTCATTCCATAGGTGCCGGATCTCATATCCGGCGTGATTCGGCCGAATTTAAACACTGAGAATTGCTACAATTAACAGCGACGCTTCCAATTGAGTCAGTTTGAAAAACACACCACTTATCTGCAATTGTAAAAGTAAATCAAAAGTTCTGTTCTTAGCGATGAATAGACAAATTGCTTGTATGGAAATATCCCGCTGCTTGATAAGCGGTTGCTGTCGAAATGTTATATCAATGATGATAGACAGTTGATGTACGTGTTTAATGTTGTTCTGCTGCTGCAGACGGCGTGTCTTGGATCTGAGTCCTAGCATCGATGAAACAGGAGAGATGAAGTGGGAACTGGTTCTTGTTCTGCTTCTCGCCTGGATCATCTGCTTTCTCTGCGTCATCAAGGGAATCAAGTCATCTGGAAAGGTCACCGGAATACTCCGCTTCATATGTTAAATTACTATCTATGTTGGCTCGTGGGTGTAGAGAGTCTTAGTAACGGGCTGAGTTAAAGACACTGAGCATATAGGCCGCATTGCCACAATGTCTTGCTAAAACTGTCGCCACTCGTTTTAAGAATCAGGCTCTTTAAATAATGCTATCTATTGCCTAAATTGTGTAATCTATGGCATATTGCACATAAGTAAAACGCCTTGTCTTAAATTATTGAACGCTGCAGTAGATCACGGGTTCATTATGTGTGCGCAATATTGTCATCCACTGCATGAAATCTTTTACACTTACATACTTAGTTGCGTCAACGTCACTGCATTGGTGCTCAATCCTTCGTGGGCCGGAACTGTACTTAATTTCTATTACTGACGAAAATCTTCTCTGACCCATACTAGAAATTTCTAACTCATGCTAAAAGCTCATCAACTCTAATCTTCGATCAGAAGCACATCGTCAGATCTGTTACTCAAAAGCAGAAACAATTAATTTTTGTTAAAACGATCTCAGTTCCATCGATTCTCTTTGTACTTCTCTTTTATGCCGATGTAAACATCATCGTAAACCTAAAACATGTAAAGTCGCTTTAGAGCGCCACCTGAAAGTTAGCGTAGGGCACCAACTTATTAACGAGCCTATTCAGTACCATCTGCCCGCGGATTTTAGCTAACTGGCGCCTATTTTCCTCAGGTTTTGTGTAGGCCTAGTCCTACATAGACGCACGTGAAGAAGTCTAGTTCTCATATCTTGGCTTTTGATGCACTGAACAGAACGTGGAGTCGGGTGTAAGCGATTATGCGATCAGCTTAAGATTCATGGGATGAATAGCTTTACAGGTATTCTTCTTTGAATAGGTGCTGTACTTTACGGCAACATTTTCTTAATTCTTTGAATAGGTGGTGTACTTTACGGCAACATTTTTTTCATATTTTCAATAGGTGGTATACTTTACGGCAACCTTTCCCTACGTGATTCTGGTCATTCTTTTGATCAGAGGAGCCATGTTGGATGGAGCTAAGGACGGCATCCAATACTACATCCTTCCTCATTGGGATAAGCTTGGAACAGCAAAGGTAACTGGAATCACTGGATCAGCGTTCAAAGTAACACTCTATACTTTAATGTGTACCGTAACTCTCGTAGCATTCTGCTTATACTGGATGTCATGATGACTTCGATGACTTCGATGACTATGATGACTAACATTGTAACGACGATGTCGATCACTATGATGACTATGAAATTTGAAGATGACGACGATGATTGTAGTGATGAGGATGCGGCATCTGAAGCCCTGCAGTCCATCGTCGGTTCTTCTCAGGCCAAGTGAACGCAATGACCCTTTTGTCACAACTGGAAGTCATTTCAATACCCTTTGTTCTGATTGACCAGGCAGAAGACAATCGTTCATTTGCTAGAAATCTGACAGTAGGACTATACCGTTGATGTATGTCATTTTCGTGGTGACGTGCTTCAGGTGTGGGTTGATGCAGCAGGCCAAGTCTTCTTCTCTCTAAGCGTCGGAATGGGTGGATTGATGACATTTGCCAGTTATAATCCGTTCCACAGCAACGTCTATCGGTCAGGCTCCACTCCAATCGTCTCGTTTTAACTTTCTATTTTCATGAGACGTTTATTCTGTACACTCTATACATTCTATTGTGGCGTTCAATTGAGTATTCCTACGCTGTGTTCTAAAATTAAACTACTTGGACTGCGCTGCCTTAGGCAAATAAAACGATGTTAGTTCGAAATCAGTTCTGTTCAGCCACCCATAAACGTATGCTAAACAGGTATCACAGGTATACTAGTTAACGTTAATGAGCCTGCGTTCTGGTTTTGTCGATGGAGATGGCTAAGTGGCATTAGGCTGGCACGCAGTTCAGTAGGTTTGATACCCGGTAATACCATAAGGTTGACTACTCCTTTCATTCGCCAGGTTCGTTAATAAGATGAGCAGTAGTAGACCTCCATACAATTAAATTTGACCCCTGGTAAACTTGATATCATCATCTGCTACTATCCGCTAGGGAAATTCATCCCTTTGGAGCCTAATTTTCTTATGATTTGCTATTGCTACTGAAAGTAGATTACTGTTGCCATTATTATTGTTATTATTATTATTATTATCATAGTAAAAATATGTTGTTGTATCTTGTAACTAGATTGCGGTGTGCCAACTGTGATTTACCATCGATTTACTAATAAATTGATTGATTGATATCATAATTAACTCTGAAGATCTTAAGTTTTAGTTCTTTTAATGCAATGCAGGGACACGCTCATTGTCGTCATTGCTGATGGCTTCACGAGTGTATTCGCAGGATTTGCCATCTTCAGCACCGTTGGATATCTTGCTAAATCCCTCGGAAAGACAGTGGACACGGTCATCAAGTCAGGTACACGGCCCCAGAGTGTCTCTATAGCCCGTCATTCATATCTCAGCTATAGACGAGCGCTTCTGAATTTCCAGGACTGTAAGAAGCACTATATAAATAACCAGATACGATACGATAGACAGTTTTCAGCTGATAATGAATGCTAAACATTTCCGCTTTAAGAGTTGGCAGACGACTATTCGTTTCGAAGTTGAAAAGAAGACACCTCTCTTAAGCTAGCACCAATTGGTCAGCTTCTGAGCATCAAGTATTAGCGCTTTCAGTTTATTGGCGTCGGCATATGAGGACGAGTCGCCAGTCCTCTCCCCCTCAATGCCTGATATTCATGAGACACTGTAGGCCTATTGCCAATGTACTCAAACCTGAGTTCGCTATAGCGACTGCAAATGTAGCTAAAATCTAGGAAGAATTTTCTGTCGTGACGAGGATGTTTGCTCTGACATCCAGGTTCATTTTCAAGCATGCTTACATCTTAGCTAGCGATCATTCTCTCTTCAACTACTAAAAGGTCCATGTGACTGATCAGCCCAAGGGGGTTGTATTCATTGTCTTAATATTACAATATTTAAATTATTGACCCTTCCTTTGGCTTCAATCTTCGGTTCGTAATCGTAATCGTAATCTCCAAATTTCTAAAGCGCCACTTGAAAGCTAAGCGCAGGGCACAAGCTTATTCCGAGCGCAGACAGGTTGAGACAGATTGTTTTCTTTTTCAAGGATCTGGACTGGCGTTTGTGGTATTCCCGGAAGTGGTGACTTATCTAGAGCCACCTCAACTCTGGGCCACACTTTTCTTTCTGATGCTAATCACTTTAGCCATCGACAGCCAGGTGAGTGGCGAAAGCAAGGCGAGTCTATAATAAGCAGTTTCGTAGAATGTTTATTGTTGGGAAGGAATTCTTAGAGATGTGAAACTTTAGTTTTGAGTGGAAACCCGATGGGTAATAACTAGACAGAGAAGCCTGAGACAGATGATGGTAGGTGGTAGGAAACCAAGAGACTGCGGAATTCAGGATAAAGATCGCTACAGACCCGTTTGGCAGTGCTGCATGTGGCTTAGTTGGAGAACTTCATATGAATAGTGAATCGTGGTCTAGAAAGACTGAGACGGAGGATCGAGTACAGCGGTTTGACTGGATGATAAGAAGCTCGCAAAGATATTTGAACTGGTAGTGTTATGCGGAGTTTAAAGTTACCAATAGAGAACTCTGCCAAAATTTTTGTTGGGGTAAAGTTTGTTTTGTTGTCGCTATAGTTTGCGACGGTTGAGACGTGTTTGACGACGGTCGTTGATGCTCTTCCGATGCTCAGGAGATGGAAACCAGTGGTCGCTGCTATCATCTGCACCGTCATGTTTCTATTGGGACTCACGATGTGCACCCAGGTAAGCCCTACGATCTATGTTCTCAACCCCATCACATTCGTTGGGAAGAGGTGGGTGACTCCACTCTACACCTTTGTAGTCGTTGGAGACGTACTGGGAAGCTTCCACCTTAGGAAGTTGGTCTATAGGTACATGTCTGGTGAACGTGACTTTGTGGGTCATCTGTGATGCTCGGTTTTAACCCTGAATGTACTGATATTGGCTTACACTTACAGTCTACTGCCCCATGCCTTAATGTAGGCTCCCTACTGAATTACAACTGACATATTCTCGATCAGAATTTGAACCTTGGTTTCACACGGTTTCAATGCTCTCCGAAATCTCTTCTGATGAGATATAATTAAGTTAACTCGCTCAGTGCAGAATGCGTTCAGTTGACTATATATGTACTTATTGGTGTTCCAAAATTTAAAGTAATGCTGTTCACAAGACGGAGACATCGCTACTAGATGGACTGTTACACAGTTAGACTGTGCTGTTGCTAAGGTGGACTGTACTATTGCTAAAATGGATTGTACTGTTGCCAATATGGATTGTACTGTTGCTAGGATGAATTGTACTGTTGCTAAGATGGATTGTACTGTTGCCAAGAGGATTTTTGTTATAACTAGTCAAACTGTACTGTCGTGAGCACTATGATACACTGTTATCAGTCGCACTGTATGCTGGTACAGACAATGTATAATATGCCTATTGTAATTGCAAACTGTTCTGTGATGTTGTAGTCTGGTTTGTACTGGGTCGAACTGATGAGTTACTATTCGAGTGGATGGTCTCTGGTGTTGATTGCACTCGCTGAGGCAGTCGTCTTCCCTTGGGTCTATGGTTAGTTTAATTCTAATCTCCCTCATTCCACATCGAAGAGCGCAATCGAAGCATTTTGAAATGTTATATTACCTGATCAATTGCTGCCGGTTAAGCAAGTCGTCTAAACGCGGCGCATTTATAACTTCTGATCGTTGATTGCTTGATTAATTAATCGCCTGATCTCAGTTGCTAAGACAAAGTGATGCCATTTATTATATTTTTCACACCCAATTGCTGTCAAACAGTGAATTCTTTAATATTGCGGTTTTTCCTCGCATTACCTTTTAATTGTGTCGGTAATTATCAATTATTATGAACACTAGAAGTCGCTGATTTTAAGGTAGTTGTTGCTAAACTTATGAAAATGTGAATGGCTGGTTTGTCGGGCTTTAGGGGCCAGTCGACTGATGGACGATCTTGAGAAGATGGTTGGATTTCGTCTTTACCGACATTGGTGGTTCTGCTGGAAATTCATTTCACCAGCGCTACTTATTGTAAGTGAAGTGTATTTCAAAATGTAACTGAAGACGGTAAAGTATGAAGGTAACCGATAAAGGTTACGGACGAAGGTAACGAATGAAGGCAACCGATGATGATAACCGATGAAGGTAACAGAAGAAGGTAGCAGACGATGATAACGGACAAAAGTAACACGCTTCTTTGGACTCTTCTATAAAAAAATCTAATCACAAAATTCACGCGTGCCGCTAAGGCATAAGAATTACCACGGTAATGTACGACGATTTTTTTAGGTTAACGCTCATCGAAGCAAGGAGGGTCGACGGGTGGAGCGCCGAGTGGATATTGGCTGCTCCACTTGCTCTATATAACAGCTTGACTAAGAATGTTTGAAAACTTAATGTAATGACTTCATTCGTACAGCCTCGTCGTTGGCTTCTATTACATGGCTGGTCCTCAGAAGAATCAAGATGAACCAATTAACAGAAAGAAAATAAGCCTACTGAACACTAGCCATACTCCTGCACAAATGTAACTTGGGAGTTGGGAGTTTCTGTAGCGCAAATGTTCACATGACATTGATTCACGTAAGGTATGATGTTCGCTGCCAAAGAAACTCATACGTGTGCTTGTTAAAATCCAGGAGGAGGCCGGTCGGAAAGAAAGAAGGCAATCATCTCCACCTGCTTACTTACTTACTTAATATTAGTAACTTAGCTGATGTGTTTTGTTTGATGTTCTGTAGGGCATTCTGGTCTTTAACATGATCGACTTCACTCCGTTAGCCATCGATGGCTACGTTCTGCCAGACTGGAGCCAGGCAATCGGATGGCTAATGGCAGTCGTTTCAATCGTCATGATTCCGCTATTTGCCATCATCGTCACGTGGAGATCCTTCTCACAACCAGAATACGACGGACTGAGATTCGGAACGGTAAGAGACCAACCCCCGATCGCATGCATAAATACCAACTCAATGACGTCGGATAAGTTTCCCTTTCATAAGAAATGAAATGAGCCCAAAACCTAAGAACAACTTAATTCTTCGGTGAGTGAATTGCGCCGATTGAGACGGCATTAGCAGCTGTTCTGTCCCTCTCCGTGGTCTCGGACCTCTATAGGACGACCCGTGTGATATGACGCAGCGCTCGTCAATGAGCGGGTGCTTTGCGATGAGCTTTTAAGTTACACTTTTGAAATTTGAAGTTTACGATTACGCTAATGGTGTCTGGCATTGCAACATTGACCATCTTTCTAGCGTGAAAAGTAAACTACGCAACCAGCTGCTCTAGATAGCTTGTTGTTCGCACTTGCATTAATGTTGCGTATCGCTATGGTATCTCAAACTCCCAGTCGTAAAGAAACCACATAGCATATAATTTACATGTGGACCCCAAATAATTGATTTGGGCCTGCATAAATTCTCGTTTTTCGTCCCCTAAACCAGAAAATATAGGCCCTACAATGGTTCACCATTCTGTCTAAGTGTATAGATTGTGTCTACAGAGGTTGTGGAAGTTGACGCAGCCTACGGCCGACTGGAAGCCAGCGCACGAGAGGAGGATGTGTCGGCAACCGACGAACGTCCAGGTCGAAATGGACATCAAGACGATCGGACCAGATACAGAGAGGTGTGTAGAAGTCGATGGAACGCAGACGACAAAGTACATAAACTATTACGACACCATTTCTGATCTGGTTCCTACTACTTCTCCCAGCTTTTCAAATGGAACGGTGAATCCACAGTTTCAATATGACGACGAGTCAATTTCTCATTTGTAGATCAATACAAAGTATAAGACATGTCGTGCGTGTTAGCCTTTAAGTATCCAAGATATTACAGATACACTTTTGCAAATACAGACTTATTCATGAGCTTCTCTAATGTTATGTAGGACCTAGTCTGTAAGTCTTTATAAGTCAAATGTTTTCGTACAAGCCATTGTGTTTCGTATAATATTTATACATAATATTTGTGAATTCGTACAGCAGATTTGGCCAGAATTGACAGAATGTTCATACTTCACATAACATACATGTAGTGTGGCACGGTGGCTGATCGGTTAGAACGGTCCGTAACACTCAGTGTGCGCTGAGTGAGCGGGTTCGACCCTCGTCCGAGGCGTCAGTCACTGTGTAGGGACCTTCAGCAAGTCCTTAGCGCACAATTGCTCTGCAGTATAACTGCAGTTGCGCCGTCGAGGCGTGTGCACATCTGAACAAAAGATGTTGGAAGAAGGACGATATCAAACTTCAAAAATATCAATTTCAATAGTAAACCCTACAAGTCGTACATTGCTGGATACATTGGAAGGTCACACTAGAGGACTGACCTATTTGTAGAAAGCCTAAGGGGCCGTTCACATATTATATAACGCTCAAGGAGTAGGTGGGTGGGTTCTTGTTTTGTTAGCTTTATATTGTGTAACGTGAGGGTAGGTTGAAGGTTTTGTTATATAAAAAAACTTTTTTTAGCTTATGCTATTTTGTCTGTTTGCCTGCCAATTGGAAATTCTATGTACCACGGACCTTCATTGTTTAATCGAAGTCCACAATACGTTGTGAACCAAAACTAGCACCATTAGCTGCCACCTGGCGATTTGATTTGAAGTTCTTACTTATTATTTAAATATCCACTTTTGACAATTTCCTGTTTACAATTGTAACAATTTCATGTGCATAGCTTTAAACGCTCTAAAATTCAATTCTGTGTGCTTTGTTTGATTCTGGTTTAAATTTAAATTAATTCACTTGAAATAATTATTTTGGTAGGTATTATCATGATGTTTGATTTCATTCTCTATAGTATGTGTAAATAGTTTATGTTTGCTTAAATACCCAATTGCAGTTGTAGTACGCACTCTGTATACATCATGCGCTATTAAATAGGTAGAGTTGTACCGCGAAGTTATCGATAAATACCTGATAGTGCAATATTATACCAATCCATTCTGTGTGATACTGTAATGCTCATTTCTAGTGCAACACAGAAGGGAAACTAAAATGGTGCTTTTACATAGGATATACGTCACTAAAATGTATTATCGTGCTGTATTAGTAGGCTTACATGTACATACATGGTGACAATCGTCGACTCCCCAATTAGTTACCGTAGGCCTAATTAATACAAGTGAATTTAGCGCCATTAAACGTCCGATAATTAAGATGCAGAGGAACTCCATACATCCGGTCTAATCATCATTGGCACAAGAAAGTACACAATTTTAAGGTAGCTTTTGTTACATTGTTAATTAGGCATACGATGAATTTTTACTGCAGTTCTTGAAATGACTAAAGGCAATTATCAGCTGAATAGCTGCTATTAACGTGCTAACTAACATTGTGTTGTCATAAAGGTTTCATATTGTGCAATACAATTATGTCGATTGTATGTCTTTTAACGTGCTTATAGACTGGGGTGGGGTAGAGGTAGGTAGCATGTCTGTTTTATAATATTTATAATATAGGGGTGGGGGTCATAGTTGCTGCTATATAACGGTATTAGGGGTAGGAGTGGGCCAAAAATTGGGATTTTATGCGTTATATAATATGTGAACAGCCCCTTAACGCTCCTGAATTTCAAAGTGACCAACTGGCATTTTCATTTGTAAGTGGCCTCCACGGACAACTCGTGCTACCTTGCAACTGCTACCGCCATACATCGTAATGTAGGATATAATACGCGTCAATGCACAGAATGGAGTACCAAAATTATTTGTGCCTAATTCCTGTTCTTCTCAGATCCTTTGCTGTAGTCCTATGCTTTTAAAGTTCCTCAGAAGTGCAAATTTGGATAAATCGCTATAAATTCTTAAGACATTACTCGATGGTGATCTACTTTGTCTTATCGCCGTATTCTAACCTTCCACCGAAACCTGGTCGTTTCGAAACTGATTAGATGCAGCTTAGTTTAGATTAGCACACACATTAGATAAGTGTGACCGTAGCAGTATGCAAGTGGCGGTATGCACCTAAAGGGAGCGAGTTATACAGAGAGCAAAATTGTCTCCAAATACCAACTTATAACCACGCGTCCAAAAGTAAAGAGATTGCCCATAACAGTACTGTTGCCAATTCCAGGTCTTACCTCATTCAGCTCTACTGCATATTGTATAGTCACTGTTACTTACTGTACAATGCATCCTACTCACAAAGGAAGAGTCTAGGAAGTAAGCCTAATGTCTGGCTCCGAGTGCAGTGGATTGACTATCATGATTGTAAAAGAGATCTATAAGCTGCTGACACAGTTGAAGAGTTTTCTTAATCGATCCGAATTCATAGATTGTTGTGCAAATTTGAAGCAGCCCGTTGTTCGGTGAAAGCAAAGCGATATTAGATTAATTAGGCCTACATATCAAACTTAAAAACGGTAGAGCGTTAAACCAGGATTTGCACAATAGAAGAAATACGAGTGTATGTTCAGTAGAAATTATGATTGAAGAAAAATGAAAATTTCAATAAGCGCTTTTCAGCTTTAAGGCTCACGTCTTCAGTCGTCTGCTAGCTGGACTTAGTTTGGTTGTTCGTAAATATTGGGGCTATCCAAGTATCAACGATCGATGGTTTCAGCCAGATAAAGTATGGCACAGTAAGACCGCACAGCTACTACTGCTATTATCATTACTGGGCCTATTTGTTACTTATTTATTTATTAATTTTCACCCGGTTTATCAAGTCTGCACCAAACGGAGTTACCTAACCTGTACGACCTTCTGACAGTCTGCAACACACCATGAAGGCGATCATCCATCGCCTTTCGTCGTCTGAATACCTAGCACATATTTTATAAATGTCCAGTAACATTGAGTTGTCACTGCAATTACAGGTTCAGAGATGATGTTATCAGGAACTGCGTTGCAGATAAGCCTCAAAATTTGCTCAAAATACATGCAAGCGTGGTCTAGAGTCTAGACTCTAGAGAGTGAGGTAGGCCTACCCCCTATCTTCCTATCTTCACCTCTGTTGCGTAGTAACAACTATTGTCTGACTGGTTTAGCACAAAAAAGTCATTGGGAAAATGCCGGACTAAACTTAAGAGTCGTTGCTTATTCGTGGTAGGAAAAAACTAGGACAGGCTACCCAGTCCCAAAAGTAGAGGGTTAGGCCTACGAGTATTCATCGCTAACACCGAAAATACCGTATGTGATCACAACATGATTATAAACACAATATCATGTGAAGAGATTGGGCAGGATTATCAATCTTCGATCAAAATTAATCAATCAAAAATACTTGATATAGCGCCCCCTCAAGATATCTACTCAGAGGCGTTATAGTATTCCATCTTGATATAGGTCTAATTGGAATCCATGAGGATCCTTTTTAATTACATTGCAATAGGCATGCGTTCCTAATACGAGCAAGTTCATAAATTTAACTCCACGCCAAATGAGACTTGTTTTATTTGCATCAGTGACATTCCCACCGAAACGGTCACACTTCGTAAATGCAATCGAATTAATTTGATTGCATTGTATTCGTCTCCTGGAGACGTAGTTTGATCGATGTATTCCGAAACACAAGAGCAACATCTACCAACGACATCGTTGTTGCATTCCAATCGGTTAGACACAGATCTAAGTAGGGCCTAAATGTAGGCCCATGAGTAGCATAGCTTCTTTGATTCAAACGTATTGAACGATTCTACAACTGCAACAAATTTAGAAGTTTAGACACAAAAGCAGAAGAAACAGTAGGTAACCGCATTCTAAAGTCTACTGGTATCTTGCCTTATGAAAAGTAAGTGTAGCCCTGTTCAGGGTTTCAAAACTTTTATAAAAGCTATGTTCGTGGGGCCATGGGCTCTTCAAACTAGGCCCTACAGAGTCTCCTTTTATGTCTCGATATACGTAACTCGCAGTTCATCAAGCACATTTACCCTAACAAAAGCGTCGCATTTGCTAGCGATGCATACACCCGACAGTGCTCTCGAGTAGTTTTCATTGGGACAGAAAGTGGCTAGGACAATCATAGACCCTTCTTACTGTGAGAGGTTAGCTGCTTCTTTTCGATTGTCGACGATGACCAAAACTGAGATTCCCGCGACACATGCTGATGTGCTTAATTTGGGTTGCCACATTAGGCTTACCCACTTAACTGTACAACATTACTAAGTGTTCTTTGATCGTCCAGAACTAAATTATAAATTGAATTAACCGAACTATCTATTTGTCAAGTTTGACTTATTGCCTGAGATTCAGATTATAGCCTACAGAACTTTAAAGGATGGGAAAGAACAAACAGGTCCACCCAGACGATGGCCAAGATAGGAAGGTGGAAATGGAGGAGGAAACCGGAAGAGCAGCCAGAGTGGAAGTGATCGATCGCGGTCAGTGGGGCAGTCCCGTGGAATTTATCCTTTCCTGTCTCGGATATGCTGTCGGTCTTGGAAACGTATGGAGGTTTCCTTATCTGTGCTTCGAAAACGGTGGAGGTCAGTAATTTCTTGCTTGTATAGAAAGTAGAACTATCTTTGGCTCAGAGCTAGATTGGGAGAAAACTCCGCAGAGGTTAGAAGTTCTAATTCATGCTATAGCAGGCTTTTCAATATTATTTCAGAAACATTTTTTTGCATTTGATAGAAATTGATAATAACATACATGATATTTAATCGAGGAATTAAATTAATGACCTGCTGGGCATACATGTATCAGCGAAATAACTAATGCTCTATAGTAGGATTACCAGTGAATGTGAGGTCGGTCTACTAAGCATAATGATCCTGTGGCTAACAATAATAAGTGTGCTATGCCTAAATTGTTATGACAGGCTTGTTAAGAATGCTAAGAGCACGAACATTTTCGAAGAGTTCATCGCTAAATGGAAATAAGTAAATCTATAGCTTAGTAAATTGACTTCTGCCTATTATAAGCTTCATGAAAGTGTTGCAATTTAAAGGTGTGCAGACAATATAATGGAAGGCAGACTGTTTTAAATTAGCTTTGCAACAATTAAGACTTAACGATATTCCAAGCTGCTTGACCAGACATAACTAATCCGAGGACGTTGTACGTCGAAAGTCAATCGCACATTTATCGTACACAACAAAGACTTAATCAACAAAGATATCATTTGTCTATCGTATGAAAGTACAGTCCAAAACCTGAAGAAGATATTGTACAGTAATTACACCGCAGAGGAGTGTAACATTTAATGGGCTCAGTGCCTTTAAAATATGCATTTGTTTAGTTGGGATGTAATTGTGCATTTATAGGTGCCTTTCTGATTCCATTTCTTATCATGATCGTCTTCGTTGGTCTACCCATCTTTCTGATCGAGTTGGCGATTGGTCAATATGTCGGTGCTGGACCTCTGAACATTTGGTCTATCTCGCCTATTTTTAAAGGTATACTCTCACATTGTGGACTTAAATAACTCTGCGCTTTATATTATAGGCATTAATTGTTTAACCAGTCATTTAAAATTATCATGAACTTATTTTCAATATACGTGTGCACTAAATTAGTCAATTTTTTTCATCAAATTCATCGGTCTTTGTAAATATAGGCCCCACAGATCTCTGTAATCAACGTGAAAATAATTTCAAATTATGCAATTGAGAAGATAGGCCTACTAAGCAATTCCGATCGCCTGCTGTGCTGGAAGAGATAATTGTTGTTCCAGTAGACTTGAAATCGGGTAATCCTGAAGAAAATGAAAATCCCCACAGGAAGATTATGGCTATGACCTTAAGTTTAATGCCAAGTAGGCCTATAAGACGACGTTATTCTCACGTAGTAATTAAGTAATCAGCGTAATGGCAATTTTACGGAAAACATTTGACATCTTCTATAAAGGAATTCAGTTGATTGTATGTTTGAATTTGATCACTCAATCAAATTTAAAAAGTAAGGTTTGAAAGAACTTTAATTAGGATCAGGTCACAAAAGTTAGTCTTGGCCTACTTGGATTAATTGGTACATTTAGACTCACTCCAACAGGGTCCTCATATCGTTTGTGTCTCAGACTCCTTAGATGGCTCTAACCCAGGTGAAGCCTCATTCTGATAGCTGCTGATCTCAGATTTCCATGCGCTAATATTTCGGCAGAGGTCTACTTTTTAAGTACTTTCGTTACATCAATCCTATTTTGCATGTGTCAAGTTAACCCTTTAACGACTAGGGTGTAGTGAAAAGGCATAATCAATAACGCTGGCCGTTATAAGGGTTAAGATAAATATTCTAATTGAGGTATAATTAAAATACTATATCGTAGACTTGATTTTTAGTTATTAGCAATATAGACTCAATTATCGATATCCAATATGTCATCGTTCTGAAAGCTTCCAAATCGATTTACATCTCAGACTCTGAACGGTTGAAGAGGAATTCTTCTAACGTTGTACAAAGACAAATTATCTAAAGAGAATGTATAGAAAGCGTACTACTTATAAAGTTAATGATTACAAGACACTTATTGCAATATACGATAGGTATATTGTACATCAGTAAGTAGGTGATGCGAAAGGTGGTTTGTGTATTGTTACCAAAGGCGTTGGGGTTGGAATGATAGTTATAGCGTTTCTGGCGACTATCTACTACAACATGATCATCGCCTGGTCTCTATATTACACGTTCGCTTCCTGGCAGACACAAGTACCCTGGCACGACTGCAAGAACAGTTGGAACACACCGTGTAAGTTCAGCTGGTAATTGTAATTTACAAGCAATCAGTTTGAGTAAAGAATCATTTACAAAATCACACATGCTGTTAAAGATGGTGATGATGATCACGTAACGTGATTGAAATGGAAATGCATAAAATAGAATCTTTTACTTTATGCTCTTTACACGCGATTAGTCATCGTATTACATTGCAGTCATAAAAATACATGAAATACGCGTTGACCATCCATAAAAGCATAACTTGATCTATAATAGACCTTCGTAGGACCCCTATACGTTATCCCATTTGCAAAAAACCGTACAGTAGACCTACTTACAGAAGGAAGACATATTGAACTACATGTAGTCTTCATTGGCCGTCCTTCACCCAAAAGACTGCCTTTTCTTCTATAAACATTCCTTGCCAATTGTGCAATGAAATTCTTTATAAAGCTATCCTACTTAGCAATTTACTTATAAGGGCATAACTTTGTCCCACAAAATGGTAGTGACAAATTCCCGCACCTCCCTTTCTATCTGCTCTAGCTCTCTTGGCCCTACTGTGTCCCTCTGCGTCTAAATATATGAGTCACGGTTTGTAACGACTTGCTTTCGCTGAATGACCACAAGATTACAATGCCAATTGCCTGAAACACTGACCCTTTGCATCACCTACTAACTGATTATGTTTTCCTGGAGCACTGGCTCCAGCATTTACGTTCGCATACATATGCATATATACAAATTTATACATACGCACATACTTATATGCATACATAGGATTGCACTTGTAAAACACTACGAACATACACACATACATATAGCGTTACTGATGTCTGCTTCCTGTGGGTGCAGATTGCTACACGAGAAGAGAGGCGGTAGAATGCGAGACATCAGGAGAAGGAAACATTTGGTTCAATCAGACTTGCTACAACAACACAAACATCTCTCAGTTCAACATAACAACGACGACGACTCTACTCAACTGCACTAACCAGACGACAACGACAACTACAAATGGTTCTGTGGAGTGGCAGTCGAGGTCCTTGCAGTTGCTCGAAGCGGATGATGGCTGTGCCAATCTAACGGGAATTTGGTTAAGGGAATCCTTGGAAGAACTCATCAAGAACAGAGTCAGCGCAGGAGAGGAATACTTCCAGTAGGCACAGGCCTATATGATAAGCGTGTTAATATTTTTATCGTGACAGTATTCAGCGGGTTCTACATAAAGCATTAATTTTGGGGCCTATTCCTTTCGGAAGAATATTAATTTGTGATCAACTCTCGTGAATACATTTCATAAGAGGCTGAAACACCATTTGCAACGACATACATTTGCTGATTAACCGCGTGATGCGTTTATCGGGATTCTTCTTTTAGCTGATACGGCACACTCACATTATTCTTTAACCTGCTTTTTCATTCAGTTAGTTACTTGATTGGTTGATCTACTGGTTAGCTAACTGGATAATCTGTTTGATTGATGTTTATCAAACTGGGCATTTTGTCAATGCCAATCCGCAACAGGCCTACATGAGTATTAGATCTATAATGTAATGGGAGCCTTGCGTGAAGACCGACAGTTAAATCATTTAATTCGACACTTGTAACAGCAACGTGTTATCAGTTCGTTCATACTATGTTGTAATCATACTGCGATTTGTAAATTTGAAAATAATCGACAATTATTATTATTATATTATCATCATTATTATTTATATTTTATTGTTTAATATATAGTAATGTTATTATTATTGTTATTATTATTATTATTATTATTATTATTATTATTATTATTATTATTATTATTATTATGACCTGAGGTACTTCGTTCCCCAGGGACTTAGAGATAATTATTAAGAGACGCTGGTTGCCGGGAGGGTCAGGCCTCATCTTCAGAGGTCAGAGGGAAAGAGCCTTTGAATTCCTTTATTGTTATTGTTATTATTATTATTATTATTATTATTATTATTATTATTATTATTATTATTATTATTATTACTATGGATTCAATTAATTTCTAAAGGGTGCGTTAACTGATTTCCTGCTGTTAAAATATTTTCAGGTGGCGAGTTCTTAATCGCAGTCCGACGATAGATGAGTCTGGTTCTGTTCAATGGGAATTGGCTCTTGTACTCCTGCTGGCTTGGATCATTTGCTGCCTAGGAGTCATCAGAGGAATCAAGTCTTCTGGAAAGGTAGGCTTATATATACACTAGCTGGGCACGCAGTCCTGCCGAGGTTGAGACACGTTTTTGGTCCTGGAGAGGAGGGAGACGGTGGCGGAGGAGTTCACCAATCCGTCTACTGGGTGTCCTATGTGTTCCCCGAGCGAACGGCGAAAGTTTCGGGTAAATAGCTGTAAACGTGTGCAAATGCATTAACGGAGAGACAGACACACACATACAGAATCTAGATATACATGTAAATAAATAAATAGTGTTTATATACATCGTGTATACTCTGAAGACACCTCTGTCCTCCAAAAGTACGACAGCATTTCGTGAAATAACTTACTCTGCCTGGTTGGTATAATGTTTCTAATGACCTTGGAAACAACACTGATACGTACAAACTACATACCCACGTGACCGACTGTGCAAACGACCTGTATGATATCGCAGGTGACACGACCCTGGCGAATGAGAAGGAAACTTTGCTTTTATGGGTGTGTCGGAGGTGTGCCCGAGGTTTCTGGCCCTGGAGACTCGGAAGAGGGTGGCCGCAGAGTTCATGAATCCATCTACTGCGTGTCCCAGTTGTTCCCCGAGCCAACGGCGAAGGTTTCGAGTCAATAGCTGTAAAACTGTGGAAATGCATCGCCGGACAGAGGGACAAACAGAATCGCCTCTATATTTATGCGATATTCATCGGATATCTTAATCGTAATTTCCAAACTTCTAAAGCGTCACTTTAAAACCAAGCGCAAGGCAATGGCTTATTCACGGGCACTGCATCAAATCAGAAAGGTTGTCCAAAATATGATCCGTGGTAGAGCAGTCAGGTTTCCAGCAGGTCAGGAGAGGCAGAGTAGCTGTTAAGGAGAGTCTCGTTTTGGTCGAGGATTGACAGATGGAATATCAAGTAAGTAGTCCGGGTAACAGTTCTTGAAAAGGTGAAACTTAAGTTTAAAATGGATAGCCCGGGGGTGATAGATAGAAAGGAGTGCCTGGGACAGATGATGTTGGATGACGGTCAGTGATGACAGAGGTAGGCCTACTGAAAAAGCATCGTGGCTTTGGTGATTTCCATTTCAATAATGGATTGAAATCATTGCCCTATATGGTTCGATTCGTCTGAAAATAGTAGGATTAATTTCGTTTATAATGAATCGCTCAAAATTGTATTCTCAAAGCTTGAGTTGCGGATTATGACAAGCAATGTTACACCAGGCGACCGGGGAATCCGAAATTAAATGGACAATTTATCTAGCCGCCAAATTCCGTCCACTCCTCAATTGGGGACTGGCGGCTGGCGGCAGGTGGCTAATGTAGATGGATCCGATAAATGAAGTCGCTTACTTAAAGAGTTTGTATCACTCTAAGATCTAATTTTAACATTCTGATCACGCCTAGTGATAACGTCATACCTGTGTTACGTAAACTACAACGACGGTTAAATCATTTTGTGACGAGAAACAATAAATTAAAAACAGTTATCCTTAATGCTTAGTTTGATCGAGCGTAAGTAATTTGTTGACTAAGAAAATACATATGAGGAATGTGACAATGAGAGACGGCAACAGGAATTCCTATTGCAGCAACTGAAGCTGTCTTTCAAGAGTAAATGAGCACGTCATTACTTATCACTGCAAGTGATAATTGCATATTATAATATGATCTATGTACGAGCCTCTCAGCATATGGTGTGTATGGTGTGTTTCGTGAACAGAGCCTTCTGTGCTTGCCTATTGACAAGAAAAATGCCATCAGACACAAACGCGTCTAATGACATACATGGAATCACGTGTTTTCAACACACAGAAAACAGTTGGTCCCTGAATTTTGAGCAGTGCTTTATAAATGTTTAACAATGATTACTTACTTATTACTTACTAACTCGAAACAAGCTCCCTGTGTTCTCTTGTTGTCATATCTTGTGATCAGGTCGTTTATTTCACGGCTACCTTTCCCTACGTTGTTCTGGTGATTCTCCTCATCCGCGGAGCTCTTCTGCCTGGAGCCCTGGAAGGCATCAAATTCTACATCATTCCGGAGTGGAGCAAACTCTCCTCACCGAAAGTAATCCTTATTGACATAGACTACACGTATATAGGCCTAATTCAAATATAAAGAGCGTTTCCTTAGCCAGCAGGAACGCAAATCACCTCTGAAACAAACTTTATGTCTTCCTCTTTACTCTTCTCTGTTTCTACCTCCATCTAACTGATTTACTCTTCTGCTAACTATGTATCCTTTTTTGTATGTTTGTGTCGCTTTGCTTGTCCCTCCACCTACAATAACTGCAACACAAAGAATGATATTAACATCAGATCTGAGGCCATAAGCGTTAACAGCTTGATCAACTTCCGTTCTCTACTAAACAGTTTTTCCAACACAGTCCACTTAAGATTCCTCTCTTGCTGTAAAATTATCAACTACTTCGGCTGACCTCACGTGACCGATTATAGTATGAACTGTTTCATCCTCGGCATACAATGCCATTCATGTATAAGAACAAGTTGCAGTCCTACCCTCATTGCCTGAGCTTCCCACCAACAGCGCTCGATCTGTGCATTCATCAATTGCAGCTCTGTTCTCTATGGGTCATTATTTAGCCTTGATGTGACTTTGGACCTGCCACCTCTTGGATGGTAATCCAGCAGTAGGCCTACTCTGCCCATCTGTCTGCTGTGTGCCCCGCATCATCACGCAATGCGCAGTGCCTCGGATTATGTTATACTGTGAGGTGCGCTTAGCAAGTCCGTGAATAGAACAGAACAGAATAGAATAGAATAATGTGCTTTAATGGTTTGCAAACAATGTTTATATTCTCCTGTCTGTGTAAATTTAATGTGGGCTTGAATTCCATGCAGAAATGCGGGTCTTCACTGTTCTTCAGGTCTGGGCCGACGCAGCTGGTCAAGTCTTCTTCTCACTGAGCGTTGGTCAAGGCGGATTGATGACCTTGCCAGTTACAATGCATTCCACAACAACATATATCGGTCTGTCTTCTAAAAACATAAATGCTCTTGAAATTTATTCAGGTCTGGGCCGATGCTGCTGGTCAGGTCATCTTCTCATTGGGCGTTGGTCAAGGCGGATTGGTGACCTTTGCCAGTTACAATACGTTCCGCAACAACATCTATCGGTCGGCGCTTATATTAATAGGGCAGTATCCCTGCATTATACAAGTCTTCCACTGATAGTAGTAGGCCCATGCATTTTCAAATAACTCTCGATGATGATGATCATACAATGGGTCCCGGACATCTATGCAGGAAAACGAGAAACATAGGCAAAATAGGAGTATAAATCCACCCACTAATTATGTCTAGATCCGTGTTGTTTTTTCATACATTATTTTGCTTCGTTGTATTTGAAGAGCCGTCCCAATATAGGCCTACAGTTAACCAACACGGATTCATTCACCTAAAATGATGCCTCCTTATATATTATATATATATATATTATGTATATATATATGCACCTAAGTTTCATAGATCATACTGATCATTGAGATTATAATATATATATATATCTTTGTAGTAGATCAGAGTTATTCCTAATAAAATTTTATTTTATTGCGCAGCGACACATTGCTGGTTGTTGGATTAGACGCCTTCACTAGCATATTCGCTGGGTTTGCCATCTTCTCCATTCTCGGATACCTTGCTCATACGCTCGGTAGGAAAGTCAGCGAAGTAGCTAAGTCAGGTACCTGACTGAATGCTCCCTACTAATATCATTTATTTGCTTCTCTACCGTTTCATCGGTTCGTTCTGTTATCTATTTGGCCACTCACATTCAAAGGTCAAGGAGGCTTGTCAATACTTTTTTTCTTTAAAAAAAACGGTCACTCTTGGGCTTGGGAAATTGAATAAACTTCTGCAGAGACTACAGAACATGAATGCCTGTAGGGCCTATAGGCTCATAGCGCAAAAGTCGTCTCATATGCCCGATACAGGTCAAATTATGATAACGATTTATTACGAAAGGGTCACTCATTCACCTACTCACTCAATTATTCACTCCCTCATTTCCTTTTTCATTCAGTCATTCGGTTTGTGATTCTTAGTCAACTACTCAATCCACCATAGACCTACTGAAACCTGTCGCACGTAGAGTCTGAGGTCTACACAGAGGCCAATTCGTTTGATCTGCATATTTTTTAGATGCAGTCATCGCTGATTAATTTCTGCTATTATTGTATGAATATCTTGAAGGTTCTGGTCTGGCATTCGTTGCTTATCCGGAAGTGGTGACTTTTCTTGAACCTCCTCAGTTCTGGTCGACGCTCTTCTTCCTGATGCTTATAACTCTCGGAATTGACACTCAGGTATTTCGTATGAAAAACGCCAATGGTTCCGTAAATTAGTGAATAGCCTCTTTATGTTTCGCTGTCGTTTAGTCCTTGATCAGATGGCCTATCTGATCTGAATATTCGTTACAGATTCCTTATTATAATTTTACTTTCTTTCTACTCGAATCTGTATAGTCGTAGCCACGACATTCCCTTCGATTGGACTCCTAAAATCGATTCTCGTTTTGACTAGGCCTCATGTTTAATTTAAAGATATCATCAGCAGATTCGCATCATTTCAGCCTAACGGTTAGGCCTACGTGGAGTTAATTAGAATTGAATCGATTGAGCCTATTCTAAAATTGGATTGAATTATTTAATGAATGTTAGATCAGATGTAAGATTAAATTGGCAGAGTCTATAGTGTAGAATCACCGACTCCAATATACATGCATTGTATGTCGTTGATTATTCTTTTCTTGCTGTCGCCTTACGCACATTGCATTTTTTAAGGATGCTCAAGTGTGCATGGCAATTTTAACGAGGTGTCTTAATGAGGTGTTAGGCGTACAGTTCTGTGGCAATATTCATTAAGTCTCATTAGGGTTATGGCGGTAATATATTCACTTAATTGGACTTATGGTGATAATGCTGCATGGTAATATCCAATCAACTTTGTTTGGTTCACATGTATGGTGGTAATATCCAGTCCATTTTATTAGGCTCGTTGTGATAATTTCTTATGGTATACGCCTACGTACTTGTCGGTCGTATGTTTTTGTCTGATAGTTTGCAGGTGTTGAGACGTTGGTGACAGCGATGGTGGACACTTTTCCGAAACTGCGAGCAAAGAAAGTCTTCGTAACAATTTCAATATGTTCTCTGAACTTTCTACTTGGACTTTCAATCTGTACCAACGTAAGTTTTCGTCAACGACTATAGTCAGTTAGGCTAGTTACTAATTAGATCATTTAGTGTTTTCTAAAGGTTCGATCTGTTCACTTGAGTGTACGCGGTTAGGTTATCACGTACATATCTAACGCATGTTCTGTAATTGTAATGAGTCCTGAGGATTCAAATTAAGATATGTCCCTAGAAAATAATGATGGCCTTTGTCCTGACATGAAAGTAAAGGTAGTGGCCTTGAGGAGGCCTACCTTCCAGCTAGTCCACGGGATCGTCTCCGTAAAATACGTCTGTACAGTCGGAGAAACCCTGATCGGATGTCAAACAAAGAGTGCTGTCCCTGTGACAAATACAGCAAAAGGCTAGACTGAGCTAGCTGTCACTTAAAGATGGATAAAGACTCAACAGCGTGGCTCGTTGTATAGGCCCTATTCCTAATTGGAGTCTATGGATTCATTGTCCACTAATCACGTCAGTAAGATGTGAGATTATCTTTACAGACATGCGCACGGTATTGAATAGTATTCGAACCTGCGTATGGTTCCATGTATACAACTATACATGTATACAGATATTCATACATGCATATATTATGTATATATATTTATATAGTTTTTGCTGGCTTTGTTTGCTTACAGGGTGGAGTCTACTGGTTGGACCTGATGAGTTACTATTCCAGCGGATGGTCATTGATTCTTATTGGATTAGCCGAATCAATCGTCTTTCCATGGATATATGGTCTCTATGCTAGTTTTATCAATCAATCTGAAACACAAACATGTAGGCCTACATGTACATACGTATTTATCTCAGCGCTTCTTTTTTCAGCGCTTCTTGGACTGGCATGTTCTCTTTACTCCGCAAGCTCAAGTCTCACCTTTTCAAGAACTCTTACCATGATCTCTCACTTCATCATCCACCTTCCAATCCTCGACCCAAGCAACACCCGATTCAACAGCTACAGGCCTACTCGCCTCCTTCGACCCTCTGGAAACCGGACTCCAACCTTCCTCGGACTACCCTTTTGACAACACATTTGATTTGACGCAGCGTGTGACTAAGCTGGTGTCCTGCTCTTGGCTTTCGAGAGTCGCTTTAGAAGTTTGGAGATGGAGATTACGATTAGATTTAAAGAGTGTTAGATTTGAGCGTTTATAAGTAGTGCTCTGATTGGTCTGGTCTGTCTGTTGCCATGGTAACAGGTGCTGATCGGTTGATCGACGACATTCAGGCGATGGTTGGTTTTCGCCTCCACAGACAATGGTGGTTCTGCTGGAAATTCGTCTCGCCAATACTTCTGGCCGTCAGTAAAACAACCAGACAATAATTATTAAGAATAGAATAGCACAGATATACTGAATTCCTTTCGTCCATCTCTCATCTACAACCTCTGCTCACTTTACGCTACCTCGATTGCAGTTAGCTTGTAAACCACAGGTATACATCCGGCGACTGTCATTTATTCCATGCAAACGACGCTATGTTTTCCTTTACCACTTGCATCGTGACTGGACATTGACGCTACCATTATCAAAGCCATCGGTAGCTGACACACAGGTCACTTCCCATAGCCGTAGGCCAACATGTATGTTATATAAACATCATAAGAGAGTTAAGAGACGAAGTGAGTCGGGTCTGACGAACCCTGTCACACAGATCCTATGATACAGGGACTAGTTATGATGGCGATACAATCTAAATGCGAAAGCATTTCTATAGCAACCGTACTTGTAATTGTAATTGAAAATTATAAAGCACCACTTCAAGAGAGACTTGTTAGAGGATCTCCCTACGTAGCACAATTAACATACGGTAAAGCGCTTGCAAAAAAAGAAGCAAAAAGAGAGATGAGGAGTTGATGTCGCATATTCTTGAGCGACTTATTAGGGTGGGTCGACCAAAGCAAATGGACTCGATCCTTCTCATATTTAACAGCCGCTACGTGTTTGTGTTAAACCGGGTTAAGTCATCGTGTACGAATCATGCTAGCAGGAAATTCAAAATGTCGATACCTAAGCCTAAAGCCTATTTTACTATGGTGAGTCCCAGAGGTGTAACAAGGTTTTAAAAAGTGGGGGTATAATTTCTATAAAAAAACTGTGTGAATTTTGCCCCCCAGAAATGTGAAAAATGGGGGACACACATTATCTAACAAAAGTCATCTTAAAAAGCCATTGGAGAAACATAAAAAAGAACCAATTTGGGGGCACATGGGGGGCACTGAGCACTAAAACTGGGGGCCGGTGCCCCTCTGTCCCCCCGCTTGTTACACCCACGGTGAGTCCTTAATTTGGCGATGTTTTCCATTTTGGGGGCAGTAGGTAGGCCTATAGATAGGTGAGTGATGTCGTTAATCGAAAGCAGAACCTGTAGGTCTAACACTAATGGACGTTGGATCCGAAGAAGAAAAGCGATCAATTATCCATCATTTTGCAACATTGAAATCTGATTTTGTCTCATCGAATAGCCGGCCCTCCCTCCACTCATCTTCATCTTTTCTTCTGCCGCCTGAATCTTGACCTCATGCATCGGGTTCACTGACTTTCTCTTTGTAAGCAGGCGATTCTGATCTTCAACGTAAGTGACTTTACTCCATTAGCCTTCGGTGGCTACGTTCTGCCGTCGTGGAGCCAGGCAATTGGCTGGCTCATGGCTCTGGCCTCAGTCGGAATGATTCCGATCTTCGCTGTCATTCAAGTCTGGAAATCATATTCCAGCGACCAATTTCATGGACTGAGCTTCCGACGGGTAAACCTTTCGCAATTCAATCACTCAATTATACATACATAAATGTAAGTACGTACATATAGGTTTAGGCACAAGTATTGTACATACACGCAGGCCTGTGTGCAAACATAGACACATAGGCTATATATATATATATACTTGGTTGAAGTTGGTTCTATAATAGGCCTACATTATAAGCCTATGCATAATTACTACCTCAGAGGAGTGGCGCATAGCTGGGTATTTTCCGCCCGGGGCGAATGCACGGTAGCATTCGTTCCCAAAACGGTAACCAATAAAACATTTTTTGAAAATGGCAAAATATAGAGACGTCCTGTACTAAACTGCTAACGATTACAAACTTTGAAGGCAGATAGGCCTACCGTGAAAGTCTTGAAATCTGCAATATCAGAATTTCTCAGAATTGGTAGAAACATTTAAACGTTTAAATTCATTATCATTGGATACAAGGACAGCGGGGTTTGCTATGATTGATAGATAGGCCATCCTACATCTTCCTTCAGAACGTTAACACTATAGTTTTATTTTGCTGAGAGAAGATTCCTAACTACTACGCCACTGAGACTGGTACTGTCAACAGAACTGAAGAAATCTGGCCGACGTCTTGACGTCCTCTATTTTCGTCGATAATGCACTTCATATATCCAGCAGGATAGGCCCTATAGCAAAGGTCCTAAAGGAAACCTCCCGTTTCGGTTTGCCTCAGATATCTTGATAGATAGGCCTTGGCTATCTATAAGCAGAGCTTCTGTTTAGAGACGCTCCATATCAGCAAAGAATTGCCAAAGATGGTTCGTAAGTCATGGGTCACAGAAAAAAATTAAGCACATCTCTGTAGAACTTGTGTTCTACTTGGAATTATGAAAGAGAGTTAGTACTATATTTATATTGTAGAGGAGTATTTTCTCTTTAGGTATTTATTGGATGATTAACGTCGCCTTCTTCTTATGTCCAGACTTGGAACAGTCACATCGCCAGACAATGCAGGCTCTGGATGAGCTCTTGGCTATCTATAAAACAATAAGGGCTTATTACCTATTAATTTAGCACAATATTCCTATGTGTAGGCTACATGTAATACCGGTTCGAAAATGTCCACAGTCGAGATAACTGATCGTTGATGCAGTTGGTAACTATTTTCAGCGCCTGATGAAGCTATCACAGCCAACAGAAGACTGGAAGCCAAGTGTAAATGCAGAACAACTGACGACGAAGCCAGATATACTGGACACAGTGGACAACAGAGATGACAACGCTCGACGCAATGACGGGGTGCACACGAATTTACCAGCAAACGAAGAGGCTCACATCTGAATTAAATCAATACCTGGGACTGCAATAGGATACTATATAACATTGTGTGCCAAAGTTTATGGAATTAGACGTTGACATTAGTGCATATTTGACCAATATAGACTTGACCATCATGTAGATCAGCGCAGGAGGCGCCTCTGAGTAGGAATCTTGAAGGGGCGTCTTAGAAATGGTTTTTAATGAATGAATATGACTGTCAGACTACTTTCAAGTAGTTTGGCTAATGATATTACAGTTATTAGGCAAACTTATATGTTAAGGCTTAATTATTTTTCAACTAAACACCCTGTAGCCTAACTTCATTCGTAGGCCCAATTCAAATTGAGCTTTAGTCAGGGATGTGGTCTCGAGACCGCGGTCTTGGTTTCGAGACCGGAAAACTGCGGTCTTGGTCTTGAATGCATCGGTCTTGGTCTTGGTCTCGAATGCGTTGGTCTTGGTCTCGAATGCGTCGGTCTTGGTCTTGGTCTTAAAGGAACGGTCTTGGAATTGGTCTCCGTCTTAGGTTAGCGTTCTTGGTCAGTTGCCGTAATCAGAGCAATTTCTTTGATATTTGTTGGTTATTTTCGATTAGAGACACCGGTGTTTAGGCCCTACGCGATTGTTATCGATTTATGACGTGTTGAACATCTATATATACATGTTACTATGGGCAGAAATGCATTTGCAAAGGAACCAGCCATTTGAAAATTTGCTTTCACAAATTTCAAGGTTTGGAACAATCTAATAATTATGTGGTCGTGTTACAGTAGTCACTATTAACCTACAATTCCGAGTACAAGTAGGCTTTCATCATTCAAACGGAACGTTAATCTACTTATTCAGATGTCCTAAAGTATTTACCTATCGTACACTGTAAGTAATTTATAGTGTGATAGGCTCATACCGTAGCCAAGGGCTGAATCCGCAAAAGTTCAGACTGGCCGGTAAAACTATTTCTGGACCATTATTAAGATTAGTATTCTTCAGCAATAAATGTTTTAAGCGTGGCATTCCGTTTTAGCGCCTTAATAAATTGAATTGTTTATACAAAAGAGTATCGGTCTTGGTCTTGGACCCTTGGTCTTGGTCTCGGACCACCCGGTCTTGGTCTTGGTCTCGGACCACCCGGTCTTGCTCTTGAACCTCACGGTCATGGTCTCGGTCTTGGTCTCGAGGTTCTGGGCTCGTGCCCGACACTGGCTTTAGTTGTCGTAGTTTTCAGACTTGTATGGTCTCGAGACAGTGTCTCGGTCTCGAGACAGTTTTTTAGTGTCTCGGTCTCGGTCTCTTAAGCCTGCTGTCTCGGTCACGGTCGCGAGGTAGTTTCTCGAAATTTTAGAAACTGTCTTGCAGTGAAAGTCTTGTTCTGTGTCGAACAAGCGATCTCGATAAGTTTCGCGATAACTGTCTCAAAATCTTGCGCTAAAACTGAAACCGGAGTCTACGAGAAACGGTAATTCTGGTGGACGCGCAAGTCACACGACACTGAAATCAATTCAATTATCTTAAAGTAGGAAAATGTCTGATAGAGAACCTGATATTGCAATGTGAAGTTTCCTTTTACGCAATTTTAAGTTATTGACAAACTAGCTATGCTGTGTCGTTGGTCATTGGTGTAAAACCACCATAACCAAAACGATCGGAACAACTTTAGTTTCTCAGAGTGAGTAAGGATAGGTAAATGCGCAGCTTTTTAATTTCGTTTGGTTTTCGGATAATTTGGTTTCGAATTTGCTAGTTTAAAATCGCCTAGAAAATTTCCCACGTGTCTAAAACACTTTCTTTAGACTATTCAGAAGATAGGCCGACGAAGAAATATCGAAAAAGATATAACGAGGCAATATACAAAACTGTTCTCTGGAATTGGTAGGCTACTATTAGAACTTGAAATTCCGGACCATAGTCATCTTCCCGGAATTTCGGTATTTTTCGGTCAAATTCCGGAATTATTTCGGAATTCCGGAATTTTCATTGTGAACGTATTGATCAACTCATTAGGCCTACTGTCAATTTCCAACAAATTCCCAACAAATTCAAATACTAATTTTGTGTTTCCTTAACTAGCCTATACCAAACTAGGGCCTACACATGAATCGAATGATGGATGTAGCGCCGACGGTACCACAAAGTCAATATTCAGTGTCATTGGTCAAAGAAATAGATAGATAGTTACAAACTTAAAGAACAGAAATTATATAGTCCACGGTGTTATTGAATCCCTAATGCAGTGATTCTCAACCTGTGACGCCGCTGTAACTCTTTAAATGTCCACTCCTTCGCGCTGTTTCGCCTGGACTACTGCAATGGTGTCCGTGCGGGTCTGCCAAAGTTCCGGATAAAACAGCTTCAATCCGTTCTTAACTGAATACTCGCATACTTCAAGCTATAGGCCTATGCGTGACACACTGCACTTGCTCCCGGTTGCTCACATTCAAGATCATCCTCATGGTACGGACATCGGTGGTCATGCCGGCTCCAGAATAGATCAGAGAGCTCTGTCTTCCCGTCTCCAGCCAGCCAGGTCGTCGATCCTTGCGTGCTGCGGGTTGTGGGGTCTTGATGGTCCCGCGCTCCCGTACATCGATCCGCACAAACCGTGACTTCTCATGCATTGGACCATCATACTGGAACGCTCTTCTGTTATAACTTTGCAACATTGCACTGCTTGCAGCCAACTTTTCTAAATTACTCAAACCGCATTTGTTTGGATCTATTGGGTAGCTACGTTTAGCGCCTTCGAGAGGTTCTTATAAGGCGCCATGTAAATCGCCTAATGGAGGCCTATATACATACATGCTCCCAGATTTTGGAGTTGTGGGTCTCGTTAGGATCTAGATACTGCAAAGTGGGTCCCCGTGTCGAAAAGGTTGAGAACCGCTGCCCTAATGCATCAGGCATGCTTCTGAACGCTCGAAGCACAATGAGTCCAAGGTGCCATCAGAGAGACTGCATGGTTCGCAACTTGGAGCAGATAACGCCGGCAGAAGACGGTCGTTCAGTTTCAACAGTCTACTGGCTATAGGTGTTCAACCAAAAAGTAATTCAAAGGGACTCCTCATCCTCAGTAGCCTTTCTGTCGTGGCGTTTGTATCTCTCTGTAGAGTTTGTAGTCATGTTGAGGGCTTTAGGATATATATCCAGCGTTCCCGGAATAACGGTAGAAATATAGAAAATACTAGAGTTTTATTGCGCACAGTTCCGAAATTTAATAGCGCAATTATTTAAAGTCATACATCACATGAAATACAGGGCCTACCATATTACATTCATATAATATAATGATTATGTAAATAAAATAAAGTTTTACATCTTGTGTTCGATGAATTATGATTATAATAATGATATTAAATGCTATTTAAACCCAGTAATTTCACTTCCGAAATTCCGGAGTTCGGGTTTTAAAAATTCCGGAATTTATAAAATTACAATCTCTAGCTACTCTAGGCCTATGCATTCTAGGCCTAAGTGTCAAATTCAAATTACAAATGAACCTTATTCTCGAAAACTGATACATTAGTATTTTACAGCATTTTATATATATAGGATCACATGTCTTTTACTGTCTCGTACTGTCTTGAACCTAATGTCCCGGTCTCTCACTGTCTCGGTCTCGGCGCCTCACTGTCTCGGTCTTGAAGTCCAAGTCTTGCACACAACACTGGTAGTTATAGGCTGCCCCCACAAGGGACCCCAACATTGACATATCTCTGAAAAGAATTAAGTAGGTTCTTGGTTCCTAGGCAACTCCCATTCACCCTAATCCTGGTAATCTAACTCACATATACGATCAACCTCCATGGGCAAAATTGCTTTAGAAGTTACCTAAATGGTTTCCTATTCAGAAACCATTGCATAATAACATTGAAAATCCTAAAAAATCGGACCTTCAAATAGCAAAACTCATAGACAATTATATTACTCCGAGTTTAAGTTCTTTAGAATTCTCAGCAATTTTAATACACATGACTTTTGAAGTGAACCTGATTTATCTCAAAACTTGTTCTGGATTCAATTAATTACAAACCCCAAAATGAGTGAAGTCGTAATTATGAAATCATTTAACAAAGCTGCCTTTCTGAAGCATAATTATATCTCCAGGAGAGGTATGTGAAGGCAAGTAGCGTTATTGTAGTAATTCCAACTAACCTAGAGCTATTGGTTTGCATTTGTGCAAATTATATATATATATATATATATATATATATATATATATATATATGAAAGACAATCAGTATAAACAGCTGAATGGTGTTTACAAATGTTTACTTCTCTTAGACGATTAATTCTTTATTTGAACACAAATCACATCAGACAACATAATGGAAGTTATATATGACTATTATGCCAGAAAGCAATTGAAGCCCTTTGAATAAATCAATTGTACTTCAGGGTCAGACATGACCAGCATAGTCGTTGGTCCTCCTTTGTGAACTATGTGACTGTTCAATGACATGACCTTGATAAGATTGACCTACGTCACATTCCAAGCGACAGGGCAATTCCTATTGGTCTGGACTATAAAAAGGATGTCAAAGCCGGATTTTAGTCATCAATAGATTAATAAATGTTCTATATATAATGTTCACATGTAAATACAATGTCATACATGCATCTATATATACTCACAGACATACTACACAGATAAAACATACAATAAAATTACTTCTGCTTTCACAGGTAATGTAAGTGAATTGTTAAAGTGTTTTGTCGTCACATTTTGGATTAAGTTACAAACTATTCAAGATAGTCAGAACAATCCGCTGCATCACTATTCACATCAAAAGGTATATGATCTCTTTTCTTATAAGAGTCCATCATTCACCAGATTTACCACAATGACGTCACCATTCACATATTATGCCAGTGTGACACTGCGGACAAAGCTATCAGAATAATGGAGTGTTTGTCTAACTCTTTTGGCATTGTTGACTGTCCTCCTGTGGTTCTGCTAATGTTCCATTGATCGTCTTTGGATCCATGCGCTCTGCCTAGGCCTTTATTCAATTTGGCTTACCTCAAGGTTCGGTTCTGACACCACAGCTTTACATACTGACTTATCACAAAAACTCACCCTCAAGGGAGTCTTGACTCATCAGTACACCAATGACACCCAAGCCTTTGTTCATCGCTCAGCCTGCCCGGCTGCTTCATTGGTGATGAGAGTCCTTGAGGCCAACAAGACTCCGAACTTCTAGATGTCTTCCAACCATCTCTGCCCCTATATTCAGATGCAACCAAATTCAAACGGCTTGATGGTCGAGTCCCAAGTAGCCAAGACTGACATGGAATTCCTCCATGCAAGGTTCCTGAAAGTCTATTACTCTGCCTCAGTTCATGATCAGGGTGCTGCTACACTGGATGCAGTTCTCTCATTCTCAGAACCATGTCAATCGCATCTCTCGAACATTCCTTTATCATCTATGTCAACTTCACACCATTCATCACTCACTCTCCTTTCACACGGTCAACATTCTCATCCATGCACTGATTTGCACTATGGTTGACTGGCAACTCCATCTATGCTGGTTTCTCTTCACTAAACCTTGCCAAGCTTCAGCCAATACTTGATGCTTTCGATCATTTCACTGGTTGTCTCTTGAAGTCTGCTCACATACCTGCCTTCATTTGGGAAACTCTCAATAGCTTACTGTGTCAAAGCACATTCAGTTCAAAGTTCAGGGTAGTTCCTTCATATCTTCATACCTGATTTACCCCGGTCACTTCACTCCACTGGCTCTCCGCTTGCAGCCAGAGGTCTTCCCTGCAGAAGCAGTGCTACTGCTTAATTAAAAAGCTTTGCAGGCTATGTTGTCGTCCCCTTTAGTTGGAATCATCTTCACCAGGCAGTGTTGCTTCAGCTTCTCTGTCATCCTCTTCCACTGTTTGGGAAATGCCTGAAAATTATCCTATTTGTTAGAGACAGCATTGCCTTGGCAGGGGAGCATCTGTGAATCTCTCTGAATGGCACTGTATAACCTCTTCCATGATTCTATCATTCATCCCATTTTACCACAATGGAAGCAAAAATTGCGAAATAATAAATACAGAATGCAAGTAAATCATAGTCAATTCGTTCGCAGTAGTCTTCTAAAACTCGAAATGAACTGACAGCAAAGGGTGCAAAATGCATTTCAACATCATCGGCTTTTGATTCCTAATTAGTATTATTATTATTATTAAACGAACGATTTCTAAAGCGCCGTAACGCAGACATGATCAGCAATCAGTTGTAATGTTCTGCCTGCATTCGATGTGACTTGAAGCAAACAATCACAGTCGCGTTAGCATAAAGCAAAGAATGTAACCAACTTGAGGACTAGCCACAAAGAAAAGTCTGCTTCTTTTAGAATTCAGACACCCAATGCACATGTGTGCCAAAATTGATACAAATAAAAACTGATTACCTACACACAGCGAACAACTTCAGCTCCAAAGACCATTAACTAATACCATATTTATTTCAAGAGCTGTAGGTATAGGTTACCAGGGCCATGGCTTTCAAATTTAGACAATTCAACAGCTATAGTTACATTTTATTACCACTGATGTTTAAATTCTGACTAACGTTGTTCACAGATTCGTAATTAAGCAAATTTTAAAACATACATTAAGAGAAGGGTAAACATTTTAAACAACTACATAATACACTAAAACACGCCATCAGACTGCTATCACATATTCGTTGATTCAAACAACTTTGATGTTCTTCACCCAACTAACACATGAAACAAGAATTTATGCTATGAATGTTGCTACAGCAAATCTGATCAATTAATCCAGTATTTAAATAGCATTCAATAAATAAAAGAATTAATTTTCAAGAAATACATAAATCCTAGGTACATGAATAAATTTAAAGTATTTGTTATACATCAGTCGTCATACAGAATACGCTTAACACTTTACTGACGATCGTGTACCAAGAATAACTGAAAAATCAATGCACTCGTCATTGAAGTGTTAAACAAGCAGATATATGTGAATCAGTTAAAATACTATTATATCACATCAAACACCTTAAGTAATTAAAACAGCTTTAATTATGTCAGCTCAAGTGGAATTCATGATTCTCCATAATTTAGATGAAATATTCATTGAAACTACATGTACTAAGAAAGTCATAACAACTAGAACTATACGAATATTCTCATTAACGCACTCCAGTTATGTACTAACAAAGTCATAACTATTTCGATATTCTCATTAATACATTCCCGTATCACCAGAAGAATTTACACAGTCTATCGAACATCTCGTCTGAAAAGACCTACTACGCAACAAACGTAAATGCTATATATAGATTAACTACACGCATACATGACAAAAAATGTACACAGAGCTTTCGTATGTACAGACATGCAACTGATCTGTCTCAGTTCGTGGTGCATTGTTCATCGCACGAGATGCACGTAGGATATGGGTCGAAAAACCTACCCAAAAAGAGAATGTTACGAAGAAAAGCGTGTAGTAAAGTCCAAATCCAAATCAATCATAAATTGACCTGAGTCGATTCAGAATTATTTCAACTACCTCAAGATGTAATTTCTTAGTCAGTGGAATCCATTAATGCAAGGTTTGCAGACGAGATTATTAGTTAAATATACAATTGGATGTACGCAAAGGGAAAGAAAGAAAGATGGTGAATGAAGGCAACAGCAGTGCCACCTAGAGGCAGCTGTCTACTTGACATGGGATCATCATCATCATCATCATCGATGTCTGTTTTGTCCTGCTGCTTGTTCATTCACGCCATCTACAAGTACAGATTCAGACAAATTAAAACAAGTTATTAAATATATTTTTTTGAAATTATTTAATATCTTTTATACAACACTGAATTATATACATAATATAGATGAATATGCACAGAGGCAGCAATCTTGTTTGAGAGGTGGGGAGGACACCCAATGAGAGGGGTAAAAAATGTCAGAGGGACAAATGTATAACATGTTCCCTCTCTGTAAAAGGTGAGGGGGACTTGTCCCCCTGCCCCCTCCCCCGGATCGCCGCACCCGAATATGCATATGTTAAGGAATAGTCTAATTGAAGATAAAAGAAGATGTAAGAAATGCACTGCATCTTGCTGGGAATTCTAAACAGATAAAGAATGTACATTAGAAGTCGTACACAAATACTAGGAGCTGTTAAGTAAACAGAATTGACATGTAACAAGCCAACAACAAAAGTTGAGTCATGGCCTTCACAGAAGCAATATGATTCATCTAACTACATCAATTTCAACTATTATCTGAACTCACTTGCTGAGCTATTTAACACACTGGTTCCAGCTTGACAATGTCTGTCTGGACAAGTGTATTCCACCACTTCCTTGTATATCAGTTCTAAAAAGAAGACAGTTAACCTATAACAGTGTCTTTTTTGTCTGTGTGTACAGAATTAACCCTACCTAGTTATTTTGGCGAGTATTTACGAGCTTAAGTACCTTCTCACAATTGTGACATGTATTCAAGTTTACTAGCAGAGTGATAAGTACAACTGTAAAAATACGTCTACTCATAATCTGGCCAATTATTATAACAATTATAATTGCAGCAACGAACACAAAGCAACCGTTGGGTACAGCCGCTTAGTCAGAGGACATGAAATTCAAATGCAAAGCGCTGGAAGCAAGTTGCTTATAGCGTAGCTATTTCATTTAGTTAGGAAGTGCGGGATTTCGTTTCTGTTGCAAATTGTTGTAAATGGTCTTTGCTGCTTTATCTTAACCATAAAGCAGAAAATTCTGATATCAAAATTCAATCCCAAGCAAAGCTGGACTGTAAGACTAGTACACAAATAAATAGCATAAAAAGTTGGCAAATGCAAGAGAAAACCCAATGAGACCACTGGGTTCAAAACTAAGCCACAATACGAGTTCACCTTCATCCTCTATACATTAGAATCTAAATGATGATCACAATGATAGTGATGATGAAGAAGTGAGCATACCTTTCCACTGAGCAACTGTATGTTCCTTTTCATCCACTGAATGGTCATACTGTGCAGGAGGTGGCTAAAGGCAGAAAAAATTCCTCTGTAAATAGGAGGCAGTAAAACTGATGACAGATGTGCAATTCAACAATGAATAAGCCGAATCTGGGTCCAGAAAATGCTTCAAACTACTGAACAATCTCGAATATTACATATCTATCACAGAGAGAGCATAAATTTGCATATCAAATAATGCTTGAGGAAAGGAAATTATAAACTGAGAAGGTTCTACTGCAACTCATCCAAACAAGTGATGCCACTGATTCATTGACAGTTGTGTCATGCTGCTTGCTCTGATGAATGCAGCATATGACAAGGCCAACCATGCAATTTTAATCACGCACTTTCTATCCACTTTTGGAATCAGTGGATGACCTCTTAGAACAAATGTGCTTCTTCGTGGATGGACAGACAGTCATGGTAATAATTGACTCAGACTGCATGGTTTGGACATCAGCATCAATGGGAATCCTGGAAGGATCAGCACTGTGTGGAACATTAATACAAAGTCATTTTGGGACAAGCTACATACATCGAGCATTAACAGAATTAGAGATGTACTGATACATCAGCAGCACTCATAATCGGGGCTGATCATAGAGGTATCTGTGGTATCGGAGGATATCGGCAAGATAATCGGCGCCGATATTAAAAATTGTTGTTTTTATTTTATAATATTATTTTCAGTCTTTAAGAGCAAAATGACGACAGCAACATCATTGGGTCTGTGAAGGACAGCATTCCCATAGGGTGTGGAGCTTTAACTCCGGCTTCGTCAAGCAGGACTATTTCAGAACACCCACTAGGTATTGTGCTAGCATAAACCGTGGGAATTGTGAGTCGTAGTGCCTGCTTAATTACCCTTGGCACAAAAATGTGATCTCTACTGGCAGGTATTTTATGCCAATGTGGCACATCGTAAAAGTGGCTTGTCTGGGGAGGGAATGGCATAATTGGCATGTTTGCTAAAATAAGACGTCCAGTTACATAGATATCTCTTTTCTCTCCTCCGTCATGCAAGGTCGACGGCGAGTGGTGTGCCTAATACATCTCCTATGGAGCTAGTGTTTTGCTTGTATCACAACAATAGGTAGTAGCATTAGGTCTATCTTTTGGAACCAGACATCTTGGGAAACACAATGAAATAATCGATGAAATAATCAGCTAGATAGTTGGTATCGGCAATGAAATAATCTGCAATTATCGGTATAGCCATAATCGGCAAAAAGTTATATTGGTGCAGCTCTAAACAGGACCGCGTGTACAAGTAACTAAAGTCAAAAAACCAAATCGTCTGACCAAATCCCACTGTCTACCCATCCAACCATCAGACTGTAAGACCAAATGTCCATCCATCCATCCATCTGTCCAGCACATTAACCAATACAGCGAGATAATATGATAGCTTAGTGGATCACTTTACATTAATTGAAGAGAGCATTAACCAGGGTTTGCATTAACCAAACCACACTCAAATCACTTCTTTACATCCCCTACATAGCTGATTTTACTAAAACAACATTTTACACAACCTGGGTGTGCTTCTGAAAACAGACATATAGATGGCAGACAACAATGCCTATTTCCTCTGCAGGTCCTGTTTCTACTAGTTGCATCAGATATAGGTTACATTGCAATCTAGAATTCAGTGCTGCAGCTGCAGCATTAATATGCCTATACTGTTGCAATTCAATCCATGCAAGTCTCCCAAGGTTACATTTGCACAAACTCCAATCCATTCTAAACTGTGCCAATAGGCCGATTCCCGCATTAATTGAAATACGAGCTAGAGATTCCACGTTGGTCTCCTGTTGCTGATTGGATTTCCTTAACGGTTAATTAATAATCCTTCTTTACATGTGCTGCAATCGTCTACACTCCCCCGGAGTATACACGGGAAAACTCTGCGTTCAAGACTCAATTCAACCAATGATGCTGATTGTTGTGCTGTGATAGCCATGGACATGTGAAAATGTAGTGGATCTGCACTTAAACTAGTCCATCATAAGGTCATCACATGCCTTGTGGACCATTCGCCTGGAACAGTCACTCAGTGCATTCGTGTACTATTGCATCTGGGTGTGCAGCAGACATTTTCAAACTATCCCCAAATGCAAAAGTCTTGTATTTGGATCAGTTAGATAGCTATGCAGACAGCAATTGTGAGCTACTTAGAAGGAACCATATTATGTGGCAAATATATAAGCATGCAAGCAAACATACATACATCTGTGCTACAGCAGGTATCAGAATTCCAGTATCTTTAAGCAATCAGTAACTGGTAAAAGATGACCTTAGCATATATCTTCTTCCTTAATGAAGATATTTGATGCACCAGTCATATCATATTTTCATATAGCAATCCACATTTCAAGTGGGTATATCCTGAAGGAAATCATAAATGCAGAAGGCATAGGGTAAAAAGAACTTACACCATTGACTTCACACTCATCAAACCAGACATTGATGTATGGATGCATAAGAGCTTCATCAACCGAAATCCGTTTTTCAGGATCGATGACCAACATCTTCTGCAGGAGATCACGTGCCATGTTTGCCTTCAATCCACTGTGCTCTGTACTATCGGCTGGAAAGAGGACATCCGGGAAAAGCTTCTCAAATTGGTAACCAGCATACTTTGGACGATTTTCCACATAGTTCCGAACAGTTGGTTGCAGGCGTTTCATGAAGTCCTGCAATGGCGTACCAAGCTGCTCAATAATTTTGTTCCACTGATCAATATCTTGGACTGGGTTAAAGACGTTCAAACAATGGATAAATATCTCAAACATGTGATGCTTCCAAGGATATATTATGCTTTTCAATTGCACTGTTTGGAAGAAGTGACCATCAACGGTGCCTTGCAACTAATGCACTACAGAAGTTGTTTCCTAATTAGATTAGAGCAGAGAGTCACATAAATTAAAACAAAATTTCAGTTAACTTAATGTGAAATATGGATGTACACAATAGACACAGGTGCCCACTAAAATGAAGCACCAATCACTGGAGACTTGCAATAGATATACCACTGTTTGCACCTCACCATAAAGGCATCAAGCGTGTTGGCAGATTAGCCCATAATATTAATTTATAATTATATTAGTATTATAGTTTATTGTTCCAACTGCCTGGGTTGTCCTGGCAGCTAGTTTAGTCATATTGAACCTCTGTGGCAGTTTGTCCTTGAGACGTTGATCAGTGAAAATCAGTGATCACAGAATGCTTGGTAGTAGACCTGGTTCAGCAATTACAAGTTCATCAACTACTGTCAGTGTGAACTGCCAAATAATACCATCTCTTCTCACTACCAATTAAAACAATACTAATAATATTATCAACAATAATAATACTACATTCTGTGTACACTGTGGATGGAAAAGAGTTTATGTATGCAAGGATACGATCTGTTCCAGGGAACATGACACTTCCACGTATCATTTCACCCATGATACATCCAACGGACCAGATGTCAACTGCAAACATAACAAAACACACTGTTTGCAACACGCTCTATTCCTGGAAGCAATAATACCCCTAAGAAATAATAATAATCAAGTCTTAATCTGTTAGGAAAGCATATTGAGAAAATAACGTCTCTCAAGTTTAGAAATAGCCCTAGAAAAACATTAAAAAAATTGGGAAATGATAACCAAATACAATGCATGTTTTAAACAATGCATGTCTTAAAATATACTTAGTAAGATGGATATGCCTAGTTATAATGCAACATAACAACAGAGTTACAAACCATTGTCCGTATAACCCATGCCAAGGATGACTTCTGGAGCCCTGTAGTATCTCGTGACAACATAAGGAGTCATCATAAAACTTGTTCCCGCTGTGCGAGCCAAACCAAAGTCCAAGATCTTTAAAGTGCAGTCACTCTTGACAACAATGTTGGAGGGTTTGAGGTCCTAACAAAGATAATCAGCAGAAAACAAAATCAGACTGGCATGAAGTCAACATATAAACTGGCATATTTGTTTTATCCTCAGAAAAGAAACTACTATATTATATTTCTTATGAAGTCTGGATAGCATATAAAAGCCAAATAGTACCAGTAAACAAATAAATAACAGACCAACATTATCATCAAATAAAAAACATGACAAAAAGAATATGATTGAATAGATTATAAAGTTCAATTTGTGCTTCAATTGAAAGATTCTGTATGCCAAGGGCAACATTCATTCAAAGGATTATTGTTGATCTATATATAGACACCTGATCAATTAGCAATCACCTTGCATAAGATTAAGTTATCATCAAATTTTATATATAAAAAAACGACTGCATTAAGAAATAAATTAAATTATGTTCTTTGGTATCTTTTGAAGTGCACAGTCACATGAAGACCGTTGTTTGTAGTGAAGTCTGAGAAACCTTAACTACTGTAATTCACTGTTATATGTATGGCACTATAGAATATTTACACACAACAATGCAGAAATTGTTGACTCAATTGCTGACAGAGGAACTACAGATGAACATGATCACATCCAGGATTCCAGGTCTGTTAATATCACGATACTTGAATAAGTCTCGATAAATAAATATGAGAAGCAAATCATCATGCTTCAAAAATCATTTGACCATACTGGCCCAACCTCAGATTCCTCACTGAACTGATGAAAATACAGTGTGTTAACAAATGTAGTACTTGTTTCCTCTTTACACAGGAATGTAAGAGAAATGGGGAAGTAGAAGATTCCCGACCAATGATGCAATTCAGACTTGAAAGAGGAATAGAGAAAGAGCAAAGAGAATGTCACGCTACCCGATGAATGATTCCAGCTGAATGCAAATGCTTGATGCCACAGAGCATCTGATAGAGAAGATACGACATCCTTTCATGGTCCAAATCCATCTGTATCACTTGGCACAGGTTGGCATCCATTAACTCCATCACAAGATAACTATATTAACAAAATATCAAAAAACTATTTACAAAATTATCAACAGACAATGAAAACACTAACAGTACTCTTACTATATGCTACATTAAATTCTTATTTCAAAAAATATTGACAGTATTCAAATGATAAAGCAATCAAATCAAATTGAAACAAATTACTGTGACCTGCCAGAATGATGTAGAAATCTTGCAATAACTTACACATCTTGAAAATCCTCAAAGGATTTCTGGGGAGTAAATGCATTCAAGAGACCAATGATCTGCAAGCAAAAACAGAAACTCATTCATTCATTCTCTTTGGATATTGAACATTTATATATCGTCCCCACCATCCTATCAAGAAAACTACTCAGTGGTGCTCAACTGAAAAATCAACGATTTAAATGAATCAGTAAAGGAAATGAGACTAAATCAACTGACACCTCATGAGCTAACCAGACAGGTACTAAAAGAAGTGTTAGAGACCAACACTATTTTTAGTGCACAGACAGAGTTATTACAGCTGAGATGGCTAGGACGAGCAGGTGGAGCCCAATACAAAACTACTTCTGCCCTAGCAGAGACTAACTTACCCATGTCCAGCACATCGGTTCGCTGATAAATATGAAAATAAATAGTAAATAAAAATAATAACCTTGACACACTGACCGCTGTGCTTGGCACCTGAACTGCTTAGCATCTATCTGAATTACCACTTACCACCCTGCAATATACAGGGTGGGCCAGTAGGAATGCACCAACTTTGCATGCAAATAACTCCGCCAATATTTGAAAGTTATTTATACTTAATGCGTCAAATCAAAGATGTTTCACTCTAGTATTAGCGTAGAAAAAGCCAAACTGGTACTAGTTTTAAGTTTACGAAAATGTTTGAACAGCCCTAGCTGCCCAATTTTGTTGTAGTTAGTGACGCAATATTGCGCCGTTGACAGACAATGATCGAGTCTTTGTCCGACTTTTGCAAACTGATAAGGGTGTTAATACCTTTCAAATGATGAAAGAGTTTTCTAACAGAGGATGGAATAAATATATCTTAAATCATCTGTTACGGAAAATTTATGAACAGGAGCTTCATTTCGTAAACCACGCAAATCGGTACTCACGGCGCGCATCCGCTAACATCGCTCGTGTGTCCGAATTAAAAGTGAACAGTGTTTACTAATGTCAAGAAGTTTTGCAGAATGGATTATTCATTACCTGACATTCGTCGTCTGTCGAGTGCAGATTACACCTTTCAACAGGACGGTGCACCTGGGCACCGATCCCGTCGCACTGTTGCCTATTTGACTGAAAATTTTCCTGAGTTCATCGAGCCACACAATTGGACCCCAATAGTCCAGATCTGAATCCGGTGGATTATTCGATCTGGGGATATTTGCAGCAACTCGTTTATCGAGAGAAGATCCGTGACATTCAACATCTCAAAGAGATCACCGTTAACTGCTGGTCAAATATCAGTCAGCAGTTCATTGACAGAACGATTGACCAATGGTCTCGTCGAATTGCTGCTGTTGTTACAGCACGTGGGAGACACATTGAATATTCATTTGATTAGAAAAGACTGCAACCAACTACCTCCAAACTAATTATTATTATTGCTGTGTAGTACAAAATGTCTGGCTTAGAACTATAGGGTTTCATTTTTTGGATTTACTGTTAACGTTGTCACGACTATTTTCATTAGCTACCTATTATCACTAAAAACGTTGACTTTTGTCATGTCATGATTTACGTCATGAAGGCTGAAAGTGCAATAGCCAATGTTTCTATAGGCTAATACTAGAGTGAAATACCTTTGATTTGACGCATTAAGTATAAATAACTTTCAAATATTGGCAGAGTTATTTGCATGCAAAGTTGGTGCATTCCTATTGGCCCACCCTGTATATTAGCACATTGATAGTGGCAAAAGTGTCAATAATAAATAAGCAAATAATAACTCATAAAATTTCAAAATAATACAGTGATTTTGAGAACATGCCCCATATAGGAATATAAAAATGAGCAGATATATTTATGTAGCACCCCACCACAATATGACACACAAAACACTAGTAAGCAAAAAACTATAGATAAAACACAGATCTGCAGATGTCAACGATAACTAACACTTTTATGGTTGTTCTGAAATAATGTACAGGTTTCAATACTTCTACAGATCACTCACATTTTTATGGTTGACCAGTTTCATTAGGACAAACTCTCTGTATGCTCTCTTTGCATGTGTCACATTCTGAAAGGGTCGACTGAGTTTCTTGATAGCCACATTCTCACCAGTGACAGTGTCAAAGGCCGAACTACAGCCACAAAATACACAAGTTCAGTCCTGCATGATCTCATATTGTTACATTTCGTATAATCTTAAGCAAATTCGATGTTGATTTTTATGATTGGCATTAGTTAGAGTAAGGAGCATGGTAATTTTAATCCAGCAGTAAATGAAAATAACGAAAACATGGAAACCAGTTTAAGTAAGTGATAAGGCCAGAAAAGACACAAAGATTTTGTACAGTGCTAGTAATTGAACTGGTATCTCTGATGCAGCTTTTGTGGGTGATGATACATTTATGTAGAATTTTACGTATTATTTTACATGTGCAAGCACTTTGGCACAAGTATGTGTACATATTTAACTCACCACACAATTCCTTGTGCTCCAGAACCAATGGGCTTCAAAGTCTGGTAACGTCTCAGAATATTAAATGTTGAGTCTCCAACCTCGACTGAATAGAACTGATTAGACATTGTATTGCAGAAAATGTGGCTGCAGTTTTAGCAGAAGTGGAAGGAGCCTTAGTGGTTGCTGTTGCACCATTTAGAACTGCCTTCGGAATCTCGGGTATCTACAACATAAGAAAGACAAACCCCATGTAGCAAGTCATAAAGCAAACTGCTTTGCAGCATCGCAAATAGCGGTTTTTCGCTGTAAAACACAATGTCACATAGCACACAAAATGCCATAAACTTTCTGCCAATTTCATTTCCTCCAGACTGCCGTTTCGCTATCTGATTTTCTGTTGCACTCTAGACCAGTGAAAATCAATTTTGAGGGTGATCAGCCATTGCTCTCTTGTGGGATTTATGCTTGAAGACGTCGTCATCTCTAACACGCGCGTTCGGTAACTTATCATCCCCACAAATAACAATATGTAATAACACATAAACAACGCTTCAAATGAGCTAATTGCCAAACAAGACCATCACCATATAGTCAAAGCAAATTATTAAATTATTAACTAAAATGCCGATTTACCATTTAAATCCCAACATAACCTCACAGAAGACTAAGGGTACGTTTTGCAAAGTCTTCTGATTCTCTTCGCTGTTTAGATCGTTGTCGCTGTGGATGCGATCTTATTCCGCTTCTATATGAGAGTAAGTAAATGAGAGTTAAATGAAAAATTACAAGAACGGAATAATTAGAACTTTGTGGAGACGCTGGTTTGCTATTCTTAGACTCTTTAGCCAGCAATGGACGAATATTAAGTCTTGGAAGAATGTGCAAGCTCATCACCGGAGTGAACCACATCCAGCTCGTCTGATAAGCTGTTATTTAATCGTAATCAAGTAAGTAAGTAAGAAAGAATATTCTTTCTTAGACTATGTGCAAACGCACAATAGCTTACAAGAGGCATAAAAAATAGTACCAATTTTCAAAACAAATTCATATGACTTTCGCGTAATAAAAGATCTCTTTTCAATGACATCAACTCTAGGTAGGATGAGGTCATGTGGCGGGCCGTCTGGAGTGCATGTTGTATGAGGTAACATTACGGAGAGGTATCAGCTAGGGTAAGGTACGTAGAGAAGGATGCGAGATAGACTCAACAGGACTGAACGGGAAAGAGCTCTAGATCAGTACTCTTCTTTCTTCAAAACAACGAAAGTCAATAGGAATGAAACCAGAATTCGTCAATATTATTTTCGTAGGAGACCATTTTAGGCCATTATGATTTGTGATACCAAGCGGACGTAGCTTAGAGTAAGCTAGTCGTGCAAGGCTAGTGGCTCGAACATCACACGGTCGTTGATCATGAAGATTAAAGAAACCCTTGTTTATACAATTTGGGGTTTTTAGCGTAAGGGAGGCGGCCGAACTCTTCAAGTCGTACCGACAGAAGCTCGACGGTGCAACCTTATTCAGCAATCAGCATGCATGGTACGTAGGCCACGTACGATAACAGTAGGCCTACACCTCGATCGGTGCCGCCTTTTACATAGCACCATTGGCCGGGTCGGTTGGTTCCACGTTAGTGCTGACGGCGGGTCGTAAAACCTTGAAGTACGGGAGTAGTGAGCTGTGAAATATGATTCTTAAAAAATAGCCTATGGTAAAATCAGTACGTCTTATAGATGTCTTAAGCTATTATGTAAGCTCAGATGTACGTACGCTTGGGGGAGGGAGTCCACAAAACGTACGCGGTGCAATAGGGAAGGGGTCCTAAAATACGATTTGTTTTGCGTTCATATTATATGGATGAGCCCTTACAATTACCTGATCCATTGTACAACGTCACCAAAGCTGCGAATCTTGCAGTCTCAGCACAGGTCTTTCACTCAGAAAGGACACTTGTTTCTACAAATCCTATTCTGACCCCAGGTCTTCCCGCATATCTCTCACAACTCCAATTCTGAACATCATCGACCATAGCATGACTGAAGTGTTTGTGCTACAAAGTACCTGTGAAGAAGCTGGTGCCAGTGACTTAGTTTTTGGTTATAGTCAAGATTATGGCAATGATCTTGGGTATATTTGGACAATTCCTTCACATACAATTTGCTCATTGCCAGAACTGATGCCTCATAATAAGATAGCGCCTCTTAATAAATTCAGAAGTTATAACAACAAAGAAAGGAGTCGTCATAGCCAGTTGGTTTAAGGCAGATAGGAGCTAGAAGTCTACATGTTGAGGGTCTTAATTAGGGGCCAATTTAAATCTTTGCTTCTACAATGCAGTTGACAGAGTATACCCTCAAATCTTCATTGAGTCTTCACAGCCAGCAAATTTAATAGATTATATTAAATCGTATACACGATAAAAAAAATAAAAAATTTATATAAAGTTCTTTCTATATCATCCAATAATTACTTAGGCTAGTCATATACCAGTACTAGTACACAAATTTAAACTCGGCTTTGATAATATTTATCCATCTACAACTTGGATATAGCTGCCCAATTTTTCAAAATGCATAGACATTATTTAGCCCTCCTACACCGACTTTGACATGGCCCTGATTCCCTTTGCATAGTGTCTAAATTAATGGATTGCCCATGGTGCACAAGTCACTTGTAAAGGTAAGATGAACACTGGAAATAAATACTAGGAATAAAGCTTGTTTAATACAGGCTTCTGGTCTTGAAGTCCAGTGCATTTTGTCATCCGTGATCGTGATGCAACACCTTTCCTTAGCAATCTCAAGAACACAGTCTCATATGAAACGATAAAATGGCAATCACAATGCTCAATTCAGAAAAAAATTTGAAAGCATTCGAAAGCAGTGCACAATAACAACAATACGCAATCAATGAAATTTAATGTTAAACAACAAGATCCATTCTTTCTAAAGTGTTGATTTATTTAAATTTTTTACTTAATGGAAATAAACATTGGAAAATTTCTAACTAATCTGCAAATAGATCATTTACACCACATAAAAAGAAAATTTATTAGCCTATCAAGCTCATACCAAAACAATTTCCACTGTATTCATACTCTTACCATCAGCATTGTGATAAATGTTTACACTAAATAAGGCATAAAACAATTAATAAATTGGACCATCAGTTGAATTAAACAGGGGTCTGCAATCATAATTAATGAGGAAAGAACTAGTTCTTTTAGAATAGCACCAAAGAATGTTGCACTGATTCAGTTATGCTGTTATCCACTGGCTTACAATTAGTCAATATTTGCCAGAAATAATTAATAATAATTGCACTGACAGATAAATTACATAGAAGCCTGTACTGATAATAGAAAATAAATTTGCACAGCAAAATAAGAAAATCTGCAACTAAAATAATATGAGTGAAAAGTGATGATCAAAACAATTGTGTTAAATTGCGAAAGTATTTAAAACTGACTGGACAAGGCATATTTAAGATCCATTTTCTGCTATTAAACCCTCCAGGAAACAAGTACTTATTAAGCTAAAGATCACGCAACACCTTATAGGTGGCTTGTGACATAAAACTTGATGACATGTTACAATCTATGCAGCATATACTAAAAATGTCTTTCTTGAATATTATATATGTAAATATATCCTCAAAGTCTAGAAGTAGTAATCCATAGCAGGCATAAATCCATGCCTGTTGTGGGCTGTCTTGACTCCATACACGCTTTCCCTCAACAGGGGTCCATAGACTGAGGGCACTGGCTTCTTGTACTGGGTTGAAGTCATGGCATTTGACCACTGGTAAAGGTTCTTGTCCTGTGTGTCAAAGTGAGTGCGGTAGATAGCACGAGCACGAACTGCCTCGGTCTCTGGCACACCCGTTCGAAGATACTCTTGCCTCCAGAGTGGCTTCTCTGGTGATGCCCTGTAGGGGTACTTTAATCCTGATTGGTGATCTGCCTTCCTCACAACTGGAAACAGTGGATCAAGACGATAGTGCTCTTCCCGCCAGTCTGGATATTCTGTGTTCCAATTGCTCCACCATTTCTAATTGACAATAAACCAATAAGCATTGACTGATATTGAAAGTTGTTTGTTGTGAGGGCCTCTATGCAGTTGTATTGTCATGGTGGTGAGGGCAATTGTTATAGTGTTGGTCTTGGTGGTAGTCATGGGTGCCTGCACAGGGGGCAAAATGGGGCTAATAGTCTATGAACTTTTTTGGGCCCAAACTAGGCTGGAACAGCATGTCTTGCTTCATGTTTTGGTCCTTCTTCATAAATTTCTGTGGGCACCTTCGACAGTGGTGCCATTACTGGCGGAGAAGTGGTGTTAGAAATGATGATGACCATGATGTAGAAGAGGAAGATGACATAGAAGGTTGATTTAGATATATATGATCTACAGAGTGAAATAACGATAGCCATAACTTTGGGGTTATTCTAATTCTGTACAATGTACATCAATATACAGAGGGCTCTTCTAATTCTGTACAGCAAACCTTTTCCTTAAACGTATGTGTCAAAGAGTGTTTGACACATACAAGCCATCATTTATAAAAATGAACAATGGAAGCAAATTAACCTGGTAATTTCTTTTTCCATCTTGGCAAGTATATGTTTCAGCAGGAATATGCCTAAAGCAAATTGAATAACATTTATATTTATTGAAAGAAACTTTGCTTAGCACACATAAATTATGTTGTTAGGAATAAGATAAGGATATGTGCAGTTTTATTCTTACTCACCTTAATGCATTACTAGGTTCTCAGGTTATCACAATTTGTATTAGAAAATTTAAGTGTCAATTGTCACGACACTTTGACTGCCATCAACACTTTCAAGAAGGTCCTGAACGGTTCTGTTCATATTGAAAGAATTAGCAGAAAAGCCTTAGTGCACCAGTGAATGGCATCTTGTGTAGTACTACAGTGATACCACATGCTACTATACTGCATGTTAATTAGTAGATAGGGTGATTCTTTAACTCTTACTAACTTTTTAAAATTACATATATGTTGCTTTTCCAAGTATTCGGACATCGTATAATAATTGATGAGGTGCTAACAGCTGGAAGATTTTACAATTTAGTTCAGATACTGATACATTTTACAGATGGGAAGAAACTGAATTAACGTAATTTTAACCATTGAAAAATACTGAACCGAACTTTAAAATTAATAAACTTCACGAATGTGCATATATAGCCAAACATTCTTATAATCATGAACATGAGATTATAACCTTGAATCATGAGATTAACTCTAAATATGCGTGCATTTGCAATTCGGCACAAAGTCCTCACTGTTTTGCTCCTGCCAATATTTGTGTTGTACAATAAATTGAATATAAAAACAACTCTCTTGGATACAGCTGAATAACCAACAAAGACATATGAATTGACCACATGAAAATATTACCAGTTCACCAAAGCCAACTTATATGCAAGATTTTAAAAGAAGGCGAAAAGGCACAACTGAGACTTCCTTGGGTATAAAACATAAATGAAGACAAAACAAAGTTTTGACTAAGCATGCATAGAGATATTCCTTGAACAAAATGTGCATAATGACAGGCATCATAAAATCATGATGAAGATGTAAAGAACTGAACTTAACTGTCATCTAAGCTTAACTCAAATTGTTTTGTACCTCTGAAACAACCCAAGCCCATCGTTCTAACCTCAAACCGAATCCAAGATGAGCCCGTACCTGAAATGCATTGGTGGGTTCGGGTAAGTCGGTACATGTGGCGGTATTCTAGCCCAATCTGGTTCATGACGAGGGGCATGCAGTCCGTTCGTAGTCGTCATCGCTAACAGGTTCTGCTTTAATATCCTGACAGTGCTAAAACATTGACAATGCGTACAAAAAACCGCTGCTTTATAAAATTGTCATTAACACATGGATCTTGCAAATAGACAATAATACTAATACAGGACGTAGCCAACTATGGAATTGATTATTGCAACTTAGTCCCCTATGGCCTCCTTGAATCCACTCTCCAATCTCTTACTATTTCGCAATATTCATTTTATTTAAGTGCGTCGCAAATCACAGTTTAACAAAAACAATAATAACAATGATATCAATGATGGTGACAATGACGATGATAACAATGATACGCTGGGCAGCGGGCATGCATGGTACCTAGAAAACTAGGCGCAAGCCAATATTCATCGTAATGATCCGATTGCTAATATTTAAATATACATGTACTTCAATTATCACTTCTAAGTTACACGCTAACACGCATTCGTTATGAATTTCACATTTACATTTAGATTTAAAAACTCTATAGGGTCACATACAAAGCGTTTTCACAGGATTATTTACGGATATGCTTTACGTTGTTTGCTAAGCAACAATAGACGAGGAGATTATAAATAGATCAAGGGTGCGTTTGCTTGTCTTGTGCTATCATTCCCGCTATAGGTAGGTAAATCGACCTTGGTAATATGATCACCGCGTTTGTATTTCTAAGATAATTATTATAGATCAAAGACAATATGTAAATATCATATGTACACAGTACGTCAATGCCTTGATATTTGATACTATTAAACGCTCGATCGTGAATAAGCTAATTTAGCTAAATGCTCTGAAGTCTGAACATGGCCAAGAGTCCATTGAAAATCTTTAGAGGACAGACAGACTAAACACCATAATTAAGTGGCAAGTTTTAAAAGTTTTGCTTATCGATATTGTCCCGAATCATCTTACAAGGCTGCATACTGCTCAAGATCTATAATAACATAGCAACTGTCAATCATTATTATAAATATAACACTCAAGTATATTGCAGGTGCTTATGAAATTGAATTATCTCTGCAAGAGACTTTATTCCTTTTCCTGAAATAGCCTAAATTGGAATTTTATTCTTTTTGTCTTTACCGAAGCGATCATGCAGTACAACTAGGCGTCCACGAACTTTCTGTTGAGTGTTTTTGCGCTAATCGTTGTAAAGTGATCACGAACGATCGTCAACGTGCACTGTGTACATAGGCTTACGTACAGAGTACTACAGGTCTACCGGATAAGCGTTCGATCCTTGCTTTGACTCTATGAACCAATTAATCTATTTTCTCATCTGAGTGCTCGTGAATAAGCTGGTGCCCTGCGCTTAGCTTTTGAGTAGGGCTTTAGAAGTTTGGAAATCATGATCACTATGATTTTTATTTGCCGTTAGCAAACCTACATCTACCTCTATCTGACATCTACAGGAACTATTCATTTCTAATAAAATTGTCTTTGGTCAACTTATGACGTCAGATGTTAAAAGAGGCGTGGTTAAAGTTGTTTATGTTTTCCAATTCTTTGAAGATATCTTTCTGTACACCCACTTGGTGATGATTAAAATTCTACTATAATTACACGAACTAGTACTTGTGAGCTAGCTGTATCCCGTAAAGCCTGATAGTGTTTAACTGATAGTGAATACGTGACGAGAGAATCGTTTACAAGAGCAGACTTTCCGTTCTACTCGGGTGATTGGTTAGGAAGGCGGATGAAATCTGCTGATGACTCTGATGGGATTTTGTGTGATACATTGTGTCATCTAATATTAGTACAGACTTTTGTCGTGGACGATAATTTGCGTCTCGGCGTGACTGTACGGACATAAAGTCTAATTCATTCGCTGTTTGGTGTTCTTTAAGTTCATCTGTTGACAATGAATAACACAAATAAGAAGTTACAGGAGAGACAAGTTGTACAGCTGAACATTGAGAGTGTTACAGGGAAAACTTTTCAGATTATCGCATCACGGAATGAAAAAATTAGAGACCTGAAAGAAAGAATTGAGTTGTCGGAAGGTAACTTGTTTTGTTGTGGAGTGTCTTTAGTCGCATGGTATTCTAGATTTATGTTTTATGCACAGATTAGTAATTAAATTATGGGACCCATCTGATCAAAATCAGGCTCAACTGATTTTTTACAACTTTAGCGTCATGAATCTTTTTAAATATTAAAGTCTGTCCTTTAAATTGACATTACTTTATTATTCTATGATGTTCCTGTTCAAAGTTATGAGCTGATATGTTCGAATATAATTCTGGATCATCTCAAAGAATATGATTGTGCCCCTTTAGTAAGCAATATGGCTGACCAAATAGAGTGCTGCTTTTTACCAGCCAAATCTCATAATGCAATGCACTCAGTAAGTAAGTCATGAACACCAACATCAAACCGTGTTAGTCAGTATCTGTTGTGGTATACACACAGAACTTTGTTTTTCTGATGACTACGTAGTGTACACACAAAATGTTGAAAAAATGTGAATGCCTGGAAAAAAATTGATGATATCAGATCGACTCAAGCTGTGTGCCACCACCTGCGGTGACATACCTTGGTGAATTCATGTGGAAGAGCTAATTTTAAAATCAGCAATTTGTACAGAACATGCTTCTGCCATTTTGGATACTTATTCTTTCAATTACTTCATTTTCATTAGATAAAGAACAGTTAAAACATTTTTATAGTCTTTACGGAAACATTCGCTGTTGGCTTGTTTAACAAAATAATATTCATTTCTTATAATTCATATTTTTATCACATTTGTTGTCATTATCTTGCTAGCATAGGTTGCGACATCTGCCTTGTTTTTGTTCAGATGAGCTATGTATGTGGTCGTGTAGCACTGTTATTGGTATTCAGCATCATTAACACATTAGGTTACCTAATAAGTCTAAAATATAATTTTAATTGTGCTTATATACACACGTGCACTTAACCACTACAAAGCTATCATGCTTGAAGGTTTACAACAAAGCACTTAAGTAATTATGTGCTATTATGCCTCTGAAATGCTCCTCTGAGTCATTGACTGCCTACAAATAATGGCACTCAGATATCATATATTATTATTACTATTATCACTATTGCTATCATTATTTATTATTAACTTCTGAGCTTGTATTCTTCCTGATGTTGTGAAAGTGAAATTCTGAGTAGACCCTCCATCACAACTTATAATGTGAATATTCTTCAACAGTTTTTTGCAAGTCCTCACTTGTATTTATAACTGTTTGAAATCCTGAGGAATTGTACGCATTAGATGCTGATTTTAATGGGACTACTAAGGGTTGGACTCTAACAACAGGCAAGGAATTTCTTTATAGTTATTACGGTTCGATAAATTATTGTCTGTGTACTTAATTACATATGTAAGCTGTGTATAACTGAGCTCTTTTGCATTTAGCAACAATTCCTGATTGGTCTAGTGTTTCAGCCTGAAACTTTATGTTGTTATGTTTTGGAGTTGTAGTGTTGCCCCTGAACGGTTTTCGTTAATTTGAGATGCTATGTTTGATTGTTTTAACTTGAAAGAGTGCTATATGAATATACACATTACACAATCCAGGTGCATTTGTATAACTCTTGTAGGAATATCGATATCACAGCAACACCTTGTGTGGCATTCACTTGAGCTGAACAATGAGAAATCCATTGAGGAGTATGAGCTACAAGACGGTGCAACACTGAGGTTGATTCCTGCTATGAGAGGGGGGCCGATCAATTTCCGCCGTGGTATGCAAATTTTATCAGTGTGAAAAAGTTAATAAATGTGTACATCTACAATTCTGCATATTTTATTTTTAAAGTATGTGTATATTTGTGTGAACATTAAATTTTGTGTTGCATATCGTACTATATTGCAGTGGAACCCCATACTTCAGCAGTTGTTGATCAGTCCATTGAGAAGTCATTAATTCAAATCTCCAACAGGGCCAAAATTTTGGTCAAGATTTTGGCATTACCTGTGACCCAAGGCAAATTTAGCTATAATGAGTACATTGACTGTACTTTGTTTATGGGATGATCCAGTAGTGAGGGAGAAGACAGGCCAATGGCTGTCATGTATCTCTGAATCACTGAGTGGTGCCTTACATTACAATGTTCAATTACATGCACACGCCAGGAAAGTGAAGGTTCAAGCACTTCGTATCTATGGTTGCCTCTCAGGCTACCTTAGGGTACTGCTTGTTTTCTTCACTATATTAAAAGTGCAATTTAAACGTGGAATCTATAATAAAAATGTGTTCACAATACAATGCAAGTGTATTTTTATCGTGTCATCCGTCCAAAGTTCAGAAATGCACACACTACCTTACTACAGAACATCAATGGTGCTGAGCAATTGTGAGTGAATTATTTGCTCAAGGTCCCTACATAGTACCTCCTCTAGATGAGGCTTGAACCCACATATTCTCTGCGTTACAATTCAAGTGTTCTAGCCAATCGGTCACATCATGAGTTCTTCGAGGTCTATGAAAGAATAGACAATGGGGAAAAGCGGCTACAGTATTTTGAGTACACCCTCCTCATTTGATGGCATTTCTAGATATAGCCCTTATTAGCAGATGGTCAACTTAGCATATGTTTCCTAAAAGAATGCTGTACATCATCGTAAATTGTATGCATGATGCTCTGGTTATCAACAGATGGCTAATATATGCTGCAGACAAAATGAATCGGTCAGATGAATTTGAGTTTTTTTTATAAATGGCAGCATGCACAGTCAAGCATCTACTCAGAGTAATTTAATATTTGCTAAGTAATATTTCATGGGAGACAAGAAATCTAAATCAACAAAATGAACTTTACATACTTTCATGTATTCACAGGCTTATATTTGGACCAAGGCCATTTCATGCAGACATTTAAATTTAAATGTGCTTGTTCGAAGAGTAGCATTGCAGATATTCAACTAATAGTAAATATTTATGTATGATGTTATCAAATGTTTTTATAGTTCAGATTCAGGAGCAACTACCTCCAGAATTTCTCAAAAGGCTAGCTGAATTAGAAGCGGGGAAACCTAATGACAATCGCCCAATTGCTGTGATGGTGGTTCGTGATGGGGAGATGCTCAACTTCTTTCGCTTGCTGGATTCAGACGTCTCATTTGAAACTCTTAGGTAGAATTCAATGTACTTGCTTTCTTAAAACATGTTAAAATTTGTTTTTTCTTTATTGTAAATTTTCTTATTCTGCTCCTGGCATCATACTTACTGTCTGAAACCTGTGTGTTTCAATCAAGCAAGATCTCTGTTGCTTCTGTTGAAATGCTGATCAGTCCTCACTGTGTGACTATAACGTGCAGGTGCATGTCTAAGGCTACAGTGTTGTTTAAATCTCTTCTTAATTTGAGGTGCAAATGTGACAGGACCTTACAAGTGTAGTATGAACTGTCTTAATATGTTATTTCTCTTTAAGCTCTTGGTTCCACTTTTAGAGATTATTTTCTTTCTGCTCTACTGACAAATATATCTCTCTGTTTTCCAGTAGTGTAAAAGTTTTTGACATAGAGGAAGATCTAGAAGAGGAAGAGGAAGCAAAATTAAAGAAAGATGAAGATGATCGCATGCGTCAGAAGGTGAATGCATTGCGCAAGAGGATGGATTCCATTGCAGTTGACAAGGTGAGGAATTTCATCTTACTAATGCTGTGTAAAGTTTCTGATTAAATTTAATTGAATTACTTAGAGATCATATGACTTGCCTTGAAGTGGCTTTGAATTTTCAGGCGTTTTGGCCAAAAACTTTAACACACACTACTAATCGAGAACTAAAAAGGAATTAAAAAAATGATCCAGATGACCATTTTCTTGTAAGTTCGGTGCTTATTGTCTATTGTGAAAGTCTTAAAAGCCTCTGGAATTCTACTTTCCTCGTGCTGACAATATTATTTCTTTGTCCACTAATTGCGAAAAAAATGTAACAACATCGTCCTTGGGCTCCCAGCTCAACCACGGTCAAACAGAACAGTCTTAAGGCCAGAGAAAACAGAGCAGATTGGCATATTGGTGTGAGGTGCAATGCGGCTGGAAGGCCATTCCAGGTCACCGGACCAGCCAGTGAGAAAGCACAATGCCGTTGGATAGCAGTCCTCGCATGGGGGACAAGCAACTCCGCTTGCTCTGCGGAGCGCAATAAACCATGGCGTCCAACAGTGGCAGTGTGGCAGCAGAGTTCAATCAGGTAGAGGGGCGCCAGACCCTCCATGCAGCGCCGTACCAATGCAGAGACACGGTAGGCAATGCGCTGTGGGTAAAGGAGCCAGTGCAGGACATCTCGCATGTACCCAGAGACTCGGTCAAACCTAGGGATGTGACCCTCCAGTCGGGCGGCCGAGCGCAAGACCGTCAAGGCATTTAAGCCGACACACCGCCTAGGGCCCCCAAATCTCAGGGGGCCCCCAAATGATGAAATATCAAATAAAATATGACATCTCAGAGGCTCCCAAATGAATGGAAACATTAAATACAAAATAACATACCAGAGATCCCCAAATGAATTAAAACATTTTATACATAATAACATCTTAGGAGCTCCCAAATGAAAGAAATCATTAAATACGAAATAACATACCAGGGATCCCCAAATGAATTAAAACATTTTATACATAATAACATCTTAGGTGCTCCCAAATAAATGAAAACATTAAATACAAAATAACACATCAGGGACCCCAAGTGAATGAAAATATTAATTACAAAATAACATCCCAGAGGCCCCAGGATGAATGAAAATGTTTCATGCAAAAACACCTCAGGGGCCGCCAAATGAATGAAAACTTTTCATACAAAATAACATGTCTCACGTTTGAAATATTATAAATATAATAATTTATATTCTCTATTTTTGCAGCTAAGCATTCACATGACAAGTGTATTGTGGTAATTCATATTTGCTTTGTTAGTGTGAATATCAATTGGTTCGATTAGCTGTGTTGGTAAAAGCGAAGGCTGCGTGTCATGAGCTTCTTCGCCACCAGAAGTTGGCTCACTGTTTAATTAAGTGAAATTTTAAAATAAAATTGTGTATTTCGATATTTGATGTGATTCACATATCTCAAACTCTCTCCCCATCATTACAAATCGTCACTGATGTATGACCGCTCCAATGGGTGCGTGACGTCATTTTCTATAAACGTGCCTCTGAGTGTGAACGAGATTAAAGAGGTTAATACTCTAGCCTCAGGATTGCTGTATGAAATTAAACATTTGTAATAATGATTGTCAAAATTTAGAACAGATCCTTTATTGCCAACTGTCTACATTTCCAATTACCCTGACATCCGCCAATTTTTGGCTTACATTTTCTTTGTCATATTTCAAATACAACCTGCTCAAGGTTGATGGATTATCATGTGAAAGAATCCTGTGAATCGTTTTAGGCTTTACTTGATATAGATATTTGTGACTGGAGTGAATGTGGGATCGACCCACATGGACAACATTGGACATGAGTATTATTCAGTTGGGTGGTGTCATTGTAAAGCGCCCTTGTAGCGGCATGGCTGCGTTACGGCACTTTAGAAATCGTTCGTTTAATAATAATAATAATAGTGAGTATTATTCAGTTGGATGTAACCACTGATTGTATTGTATTGTATTCATGAATTCTTAAAGTGCCTCTCACAGGACAACCTAACCTGAGAAGCTCCCACTGTGGAGTACACTACTATGTGGAGCTGTAAAGTACACTTTGCTGCAATATGGCCAATAGAGGTTAAAAAGTTATATTCATGGTAATGTGATTGGTGTGTTTGTCATTCATGTGTTGCAGACGCAGGTCGATCTGCCAAAGCCCATTCCACCCACACGTGGCATTAGAAAAGTTCCTGTCTTCGAACCTATTGTCGTCAATCAAAAGAACAAGCTGCCTGCCAAAGACATTACAGCCATCCCAGTGCTACCCACTGCTAGTCACACTCCAAATGATTCCACAGTTACTCAAGCAGCCCTTGATTCTAGTCAACCTTCAAAGAAAAAGCCAAGCTTGCCCAGACAATCAACAGACGAAGCCAGTTCTTTGCATCACGCTGCCCTTCATCGGACATCACATGTCCTTTTACATGACAGTCAAAGAAAGTCTTCAACTTTCTCAAGTCGAGTTGGCATGACGTCAGTCTTACCTTATTCTGTCAACCAGTCAATGTTACGTTTTGGTAATGGGGGCTCATTGCCTCAGATCACCAGACAGGCTCTCACATCAAGGTCTCGCAGATTGAGTCTGCCGGGAAAAGACTTCAAGACAAAAGAAAGTTCAGATGCCCCCGTTTTAAAATCTAATAAAAGGGGAAGTGATGGGAGTGAACAGCTCATGTCAGATAGTGTTGCTGGCATTAGCAGTTCATTCAAGGCGCTTAATAGCTACTTGATGTTAGCAGACACGTTTCCAGGAGGTGCTCGATTTAATCAACCAACCAACGATTTGCCATCGAAGGTTAGACATGTTTTTTGGATCTTTTGATTGAATATTTATGGACATTTATTGAATATTGCAATCTTTTTGTTAAATTCAATGATCTGTTGATTGAATTTTGCAGTGTGTTCATTGAATTCGCTGAAGATAGATTTGAAAATTTGTGTTGAGTTTTCCAGAATTCTTATGGAGTAATAGTGTGTCTCTGCTGTTGGCCACTTGAGGCATTTCATGACAATTAATGACTGTAAGCAAACTATCACAAACATAGACTGTTTTCAATCTAAAAATTGGTGAAAAGGTACTAAATATCAAGTAAGTAAGTAGGTTTGTATATTATTATGACCAACTGCTTATACCACATTTTTGTTGTTTAGTAGACATTTAAGCAAGTAAACTGGTACATCTGATGGCATATGGCATTCATCTCTGTTCTTATGACTGTTGCTATTCATTGTTTATAGTTGTAAATTACTTTTGGAGATGTTTTCTCTTTTTAATTGCTTGAAGACCAAATGTGCAATTGCATTAATGAGATATCTTACCATTTTTCCAGGTGGATTTTTGCCTCCTGAATCCTAGTAATCCAGTGTCCCCATCACAACCAGTTGTGAAAAAAGATGTGAGCTGCAAGAAAGTTACCCGATGTGCCGTCTGCTCTAAGAAAACTGGTCTTGCTTCGACGTACGAATGCAGGTAACACGGTCGATAAAAAAATGTTACTTTGACGTTACTGACTTTGTTACTTTCAGTCATTCATTGTTAATTTCTCAATTGTATTTGGATTCATTTATATGCAATAGTTTGATATTATATCGCTCATGATTTCTCAGAAAGACAATTTGTATACATTTCCCATTACGTTATGTGAAATAAACTTAAAACTGATGATTATTTCTAACAGATGTTGCAAGACATTTTGTGCTGTACATCGCTACCCAGAGGAACACCAGTGTTCGTATGACTACAAAGGGGAGGGACGCAAAGAACTGAAGGAGAACAATCCACTGGTCGTCGCTCCAAAGCTTCCAAAGATCTAGCAGCTGGCTGTTGGCCTAGATTAGTTTGAAATTAGTGAACAGTGTGGCTTCAAATCCACCTCCTTCTCTCTTGGTCATTTCTAATTCATTTGATATGATTCAGTCTGATCTTTGAACTAGTGTGCTTTGGTGAAGTGCTTTGTTCTGTGTGGAGTGTGATGTAATGACAGATAAGATCTTGGATCATATATGGCAAGCGCTTGCTTACTTACGTGAACGAAACCTGTCGCTTTAGTTGCTGTGATATTATGTGTACTTTGACAGCTGTGGTTGTTTTCTGGTTTTACAGAGTGTTGTAATTAACTACTTAATCAGGCGAACTAAGTGTTCTCTTTTGTTCTATTCGCTCTGATTTGGGTATTTTGTTTGAGCGTCGTAAATGCTTTTGATTTGATGCCAGTTTATTATTGGATTATTTTGGTCCATTGAAAATCCTGTCGGAGAGGTGGTTGATAAAAATAATGGCAGATTAATGTTTATTTTATTTGTTTCATTTCTATTTTATTTTTTTCTTATTTGGAGATGGTTAGTTTTTATTTTGTTTCAGTTCAATTTAATCAAAATTGTTTCAGTTCAATTTAATGAAAATATATTTGTAGTGGATGCCTTTTTATAATTATTTTTATTATTGCTGTTATTATACTATTATGGTTATTTTATTTACTATCGCTTCTTATACTACTTCTGCCATGCTGCTGTTGCTGCTGCTACCACTGTTACTGTTATTACTACTACTGCTGCTGCAACAACTACGATTACTATGACTACGACTACTAATACTATCATAGTTATTTTAAATTATATGCTTTGCATAATTGGTCAGATACTTTGCGATCATACTGAGCAACTGACCCTAACCCTAAGTTGGCTCATATTTTGATGACACTGTTGTAATGTACATGCCGTGCAAACTGTCATAAGTAAATCTTCTTAGTGGAAAACACTGATTTCTTCTAAACCCCAAATATAAGGACATGCTTTATTCGTTCATTCAGTCTCCATTTGTCATAGAGTAGTTTTCATTTCTTTTTTGTATCGGTTTCCTTTTGTTCAGTTTGCATAAATGCTTTTTGGTGCACCAGAATAATGTTGCAGAGTTCAGAAAACCGAGCAGAAAAACATAACTTTTACTGTGTTCTGTAGATTTTAAGATGGCATCAAACTTCTGTTTTGTTTTTATTAAATTTGCTGGTTTTATTTTGAACTGTGGAATATAAATTCTTGTGTTTTTTGTTTTTCTGTTGCATATTTTTTCTGTTCATTTTCTTGATATTTTACTTTTTTGTTAAACTTTTCAGAACATTGTGTGCCTTACATAAATTCCAATTGTGCTGAAAGAATATTGTGACACAATTTGCTAATGCTTGATTCGTGTGATCATTTTCAGCATTGTTATTAATATAGTAAATAATAATTTCATTTCAAACTGACACAACACAATATGACTACATGTATGGTCAGGTAAGTTCATGATTACCTGATTTTTTTAATGATTTTTAATGATTTTTTTTATCTGCCCAATTGTCATTTGTCGGCTTAGCAAGGTTCAGACTGTGTTCTTTTGAAAGGCTATTAAACAATAAAACTGCATAATCAGAACACTCAGCTGGCATCTTTAGCTCATAATTAAACTCTGCTGCAGCCACGAACTTGGAATAATGTGACAGTGTAAGAGGTGATTAAATAGGTTCGACGAATGTTTAAAAAGTTATTTTTTCAGGGATAAGAGTTTACCTTAAAACCTTAAAATAACCTATAACCTGAATGTTCAGGTAGGTGTATTAAGATTGTCCTCGTAATAATCATGATTGGTTTAATAAAAAGTAGCATATGATAAGAAATACCTATTGTTCGGATTTTCCTCTAATAGCATTAATCCTTGTTTGTTAGTGCCTCTGTCCACTTGACAAATGCTTCTTCCTTCGTTTACTAATCTATTGTTACCATTTGATTTTCTCATCTAAGTGTTCTAGTGAGGATTGCACATTGCAGACTCACAATTTGCCAACTTCTTCACTTTTAAACAAGCAATTTAAGGAAAATTTAAATTAGAGTTGTCGTTATATTAACTTCTTAATCTAGCATATGTTTAGATTTTTCATTACTGAGGTTTGCTACTGCTGGGAAGTCTTTCATAGCTCAACCAGTATGTAATCTACTAGAGTGTGTGCAATTGGATATCAGTGATTTTACTCTATGTAGAATACAAATGCTTTGTAAAAATCTGTGTACTTGAATCTTATGGTGATATATTTACTTGTTGAACCATTGGCTATGTCTCAAAACTGTGTGGTTAATAACTATTCACATTCTATTTCTGCATTCAGTGTTAATCTTATAACCCCAAACAATTGACTGTTGCTAAAGTGCAAAGCCATTTAGTCCAATGGGGATTCCAATTGTTATATGGCTTTATAACAATTTGAATTGTTTCATATATGCTTCTTTTAGAAACCTCTGATAAGTTTCTGCTGTCAGTGAAGGCATATCCAGGTTGATGAATATGCCATTACATTTAGCATTCAATGTTCCCAAATAAGGCAGTTTTTTCACATTCCATTTTTCCAAATATGGGATATTATGCTTTCTTCGTGTATTCTCTTAAATGTAGACTTTCTCGTTAGCATTACATTATATTAGTTGAGGTGTTTGAACTAGACTTTAACCTAGAATAGGTTACTGAAGAGCCTTTCTACTTAGGTATTGCTGAATGAACCAACTAGTTTTCCTGTTGTAAGCCTTAAGCTAGTTCTTCTATTTACTTGCATAGCTCATTATGTCTTATTACGACTTCGACCTATACAAGCTGCACAAAGGACTTCGGTTCCCATTCATTGTCTTGTCTGTTACTCGGCTTCAAGGTTAAATCGTCTGCTTCTGTCTTTCTACTTCATAATTCAAGGTCAAAATGGAGAAGTTAGGTTTATAGATTATTCTGTTGTCTCTCTGACCATTCTCTGCCAGTTTTGTTGTCTGTGTGATTGTAACTAGACATCAATTTATCAGCTTGGTAGTACTTTTAAAGCCATTGATTATGTGAAGTAAATGATATGGTAAGACTTTTACGGTTTATAGAATCTTGATGCTTTTTCTTCGAACTGTGGAAACTGCTGAGTAGATTTTTAATTGTAAAATGCCGAGTTTTATATACGAATACTTATTTCATGTTGCCATGATCTTTGAATATATTATTTTAATTTTTTTTAGTGCAATACAAAGCAAATTATCTTTCCTTCTGCATATTTATATTCATTCTGTGTGTAATAAAAGTACAGCACTCGATTTGAGGAAAGTTTAGGTGTATTTTGGTTTTCATAGTTGTTTGACATCGTACATTTTGTTTTCTTGACTGTCTTTAATAATTTGAAGTGGGTTAAATTCAAAATATTTAATTGAGTGAACTGATTATATGTTAAAAATTCATTGTGTCCAGTTATTTTGACAATATTCGGAGTTAACTTGAGTTGCTGAGCTGTTCTCGCTTTGCATAGCCTATGTATAATTGAGCAGTATTTAAATTTAGTTTAAGCTTAATAACCAAATCTGCAGTGTCTGTGAATATCAGTGTTGCTATTCTTCGTATTTCTCATGTGGACAGAATAGCATAGTCTGCGTTTCTGAAGACTTCTGCATGCTTTCTGTTCATCATTTCATTAATGACTGCAATTTCAGACAATTTCTGATGGTAGTTGGAATTTGTACAGGTGATGATCTTGTACATGTACTATGTATGTACTAGCTATATATATAGGATGACCTTAGGATCACAGTCATTACTTGAAAAGCACCACTCGAAGCAAGGCGCAGGGCACCAGCTTTTTCATGGTCTGTTCTTTCTTCCTTTGTTAGGCCTATTCCTTCATTTACAGGTGAGGTAAAGGATTAGAACGGTTTTTGTGGGCTGGCGTATGATATAACCCATTGCAATACATATTGATTCGTGAAAGTTGCATGACACTTATTTTGAGCCGTAGCTGCATATCTAATTGCCAGCTAAACTGTTGATTCTCATGAGCAATAACGGCAGGGTTGGCTTTGGTATACTTCACAACAAGCAACTGATTATGTAGATTAGCTGCACAGGAAAGCCGTGAAATGATGTAAATGCCAAGTTGGACAAATATATTCTTGGAAATGTGCAATGTGCACAATTTATGTGCAACTTGTCACGCAGATATAAATTTGCACATTTTCCGATAAGGACCGACATGATCTCTACCTTGCTCATTCTTCAAAGCATTGATATAGAGTTTTAGACCAAATGAGCTGTAGCCTGTAGATGTCGGTTTGACAATAATTGTACCTCAACAGTATATCACAACGTCAGTAGGAAATCCCAAAGCAATTTAATAAGCAATCTTAAAAGACTAAACTATTACTTTCATTGTAATTGTTAGGCTACAGTTAATTGCAACCTTAAAATGTGTGACCATATAAGCATGCCATAGTGGCCAAACTCCTTGTCATAAAAAGTTTAAGAAATAGAGCCTCGGAGTCAAGTATTCTTTATGCCAATACTCAAGTAATTCGTGTCATACTAGCTGACAAGTGACAACAACTGTCAACCTAGTTAGGACTTGTAGTGTCAGCTTTATGTGTCAATGGGAACAGACTGCTACAAATTTTCCAAAACATTGTCGAAATCCAATGAACTGGCTCTGGCAGGATGCATTAACAAAAACTGCTACATCTGATAATCTTTCATCGTACACTGTAGTTCCCAAGTGTGTCATCAAGGAATGATGCCAATATGGAGAGCCCAGTAAAAGAATGGCAAATTTTCCAAAACATTGTCGAAATCCAATGAACTGGCTCTGGCAGGATGCATAAACAAAAACTGCTACAGCTGATAATCTTTCATCGTACACTGTAGTTCCCAAGTGTGTCATCATGGAATGATGCCGATATGGAGAGCCCAGTAAAAGAATGGCAGATAGGCCTAATGAGTACGACGTGAAGAAAGCAAATTGCTTAGGGAAGAATTAGATTGACGAAGGACTATGCGTGCAATTAAAGCTAGCCTCCTGCGTGAAGTGTGCTGCGCGCAATAAGAGTATTGTAGTCTGGTGGCTAGTGGCAAGTGGCAAGGCAGTGACCAGGGCAAAGACACTTCTTCCCAGGGCACTTTCAACGGCATGCCCTGGTGTAGCTACGCCACTGGGGAACATTAAGAAGAACCATATTAGAATTTGTATTCGATGCAGCGGCAGCGGGAGGGAAAGCCAACGAAAGAGAGGATTCAGCAAAAACAGAATAAGACACATAGACCTATATATAGATGGGGCCCTACGTTGTTATTACGCTAGAGTTGCAATTACAGACAGGTTTACAGTATGAGGCAGAGACAGCGGCAGCAGAGATACTGACACAAACTATCAGACAGACACAATCGAACACATAAACAGACTGACAGATATGGCTGGCCCACAGACATTCTGTGCGCGTTACTCCGCCGTATATAATTCTATACGCGTCACATGCAAGACACAATTATGTTTAAGCAGGCACACATAGATTCAGACAGACAGACAGACAAAGACATAGAGATAAGATGGATGTAGGGAGGGAGGGAGGGAGGCAGAGAGGGAGGGAGGCAGGGAGGGAGGGAGGGAGGGAAAGAGAGACAGAAACATAGAAACATATATCCCTACAGGCTTAGCAAACACGACTTTAGCGGAAGTATGCAGAGGTATAGATCAAAGTGGACCTCCAGTCGTTATAGTTACTGATGAGGAAAGATTGCTGCGACAGCCACTAGGACACCGATTCGCATCAAATCCGCTCAAGCGTACAAGGTTTTCCGCAAGACTTGTCTCAATATAACGCTCTGCTTAGCACGAATACAATGACGGTACAGAATCCATTAAATAGGAACAATCAGAACGAATTTCTCATCTGATATAATATGCATCAGTCTATAGCGAAGAAATACAAAGGAGGCACATCAGTTGAATCAGAAAACGAATTTTGAGGATTCGCTGAAGATTCCGGTAGGTCTATTTGCTTGGACATGCAGTAAAAAGAATAGAATATCAGTTGAACGAATCCCAAAGAAATTTCGTTTTTGGCTTATATTGATAACTTGCAAAAGCAGCAAAAGAAAGATAAGCGGAGACGACAACGATTCTATAAACTCAGACAAAAAAGGCCCAGACGGTAACAGGACAATTACCCCCCCCCCCGGGCAATTACCCCCGGACAACTACCCACGATGCAAATAACCCCCCAGACAATAACCCCCCGAAAAATATAAGGGTAAGACACGACATGCATGCATGCATGCATGCATGCATGCATGCATGCATAGATACATACATACATACATACATACATACATACATACATACATACATACATACATGCAAACGTACATATATACATACACACATATACATACATACATATATACATACATGCATACACACACACTTACACATACAAATACGCACACACACATACCTACATACATACATACATACACACACATACGCGCACACACATACATACATACAATATTACATACATATCTACATACATATATAAATACATACAAACACCCAAGTTTGAACTCAAAAGGTAAATAAAGGATGTGTGTCATATCAGCCTAATTGTAGGGTGATTGTCTGCAACCTATCTACTAATTTGAATCTTACGGATTTTGTGTTATATTTTCTACGGGGGGGGGAGGTTATTGTCCGGGGGTTATTTGCATCGGGGGTAATTGTCCGGGGGTTATTGTCCGGGGGGAGTGATTGTCCTAGATCCGGCTCAGACTATAAGCATGAAACAGGTCTTTGGAATTGATAGGCCAATGCGCACTACAGAACTCTGACATTAGCAGAGCATCATTTGGCAGAGCCAAGTTCTTGGGTTTAGGCCTATCTAGGTCAAAAGAGTTCAAATCTAGCGTTCACGCCCTTCGTCGCAAAATCTTTGCATGGTTTCAAACACTTTTCGCCTCTTTATTCGTCTTCCTTCCACTTTTCTTTATCTGAGACTGATGCTCAACTCAACTCCGTTACCCTCATAAAGACATGAAGACATGACTATCCTGCAGCAGGTCTGATTTTATAAGGTGCATACAGAACGAGCAGCCGAAAATGTCCTTCAAACTACGTGCACACATACTACATACATGTACACCTACGTGCATGCAGTGCCATGCGCACCTTACTTACTTGCCTACCTACCCAGCAACCTATATACTTACTTGCTCACCTACTTGCTTAATTGATTACTTACTTGCCTGTCTACTTACGTTCTAACTCCCACATGCACTCGCTTAGCTTGTTCCTATCGTGACCTATGATGTCATACATTGGGAGAGATTAATTGGGAGAGATTAATTGGGAGAGATTAATTGGGAGAGATTAATTGGGAGAGATTAATTGGGAGAGATTAATTAGGAGAGATTAACTGGGAGAGATTAACTGGGAGAGATTAATTGGGAGAGATTAATTGGGAGAGATTAATTGGGAGAGATTAATTGGGAGAGATTAATTGGGAGAGATTAATTGGGAGAGATTAATTGGGAGAGATTAATTGGGAGAGATTAATTGGGAGAGATTAATTGGGAGAGATTAATTGGGAGAGATTAATTGGGAGAGATTAATTAGGAGAGATTAATTGGGAGAGATTAATTGGGAGTCTAAAGAGAGATGAGACTTCTATCGTCTGTCCTGAGAGATTTGAAGCGGCTTCTGTGTTGTTTCGAAGCATCGAGTGTCTCATCGGCAGCAATTGAAAGATGGATGAACGCCATAAGGGCCAGACAGATGGATATGCAGGCATATTCCTCGGCACTGAATATATGGCATTCGAATTTACAGGAGCTCATGCTTAGATCTCACGAAGCAAATATGCCTAGAACCATTTTGTATCTGTTTTTATCACTGTATGTCTCTGTCTCTCTCTCTCTGAGTGTCTGGCTGTGTGACTGCCTGCCGTCTCCCTCCGTGTCTTGTGTCTGTCTTGCGTGCCACTTGGAGCGTGAAGCATCGTCAGTCGATGGACCATCGAAGAGACATTCTCTCTACAGACGGCAGTCCCTCCCGATCGAAGTGCAGAGCTCTGCACGGAAAGTGCTTTCAGAGAGCGAAATACTTTTGGAGATAAATAAACCTCAAGTCTATAGGTAAAGGATTGGCTATGCTATAGGCCTGGTAACAATGGGATACTATATTCGATGTTGTATTGTTGTAGGCCTAATAGTTTGTGTTGCGCCCTTGCAGCGGTACGGCCGTTCTACTGCGCCATATAAATTGTCGTTATTATTTTTAGGGTATCCTACAACAGATAATATCACTGTGCTTGTCAGCTTAAACGGAATCAATCCTTTGGGTGAAATTCAGAGGTCAACAAGATGTGAATCCGTCCCTTAAGCTATAGCGACATCACTTTCCTTAGCCTCGAAACATGAAGGGGATGGTCAGCCCTCACCCTCGCCATATGATATTCTCAGCGACAATGTAGGCCTACGGTCAGTGCAGGCCACGCATTGTAGCTGAGGCCGTGAGACGCTGGCGGAATATAAATCGCGAACAGGTTCTGTCCTGATTGGGATTTGAACCGCAGAACTCATGGCATTTCTAGCATTTCTGGCTATTAAGAAGAAGCAAGAAATCTATTGTAAAATAGATTTCTATTACAATCTATCCGATCGATGGTTTCAACAATAGACCAACAAACTCTCAACAACTGAATTGTAGTTATGAATGCAGCCTAATGGTAATCGATAACATATGATAAACCTGACTATTTTGGACTAAGAGAGACCTATTCACAATCTGTATACAGTGCGTTTAAGTCGGTTGTTGGCTTATGTTTTCTGCAGATGTGGGTGACGCAGCCCAGCAGGAGTTGGGCTTGGGTTGGGTTTGGGTTGGACTTGGGTTGGGCTTGGTCTCCTTGCTCTCATGCTCTGCATGAGATGGGCGATCGTGGTAGAGTCCGATTACAGAGGGGCTGAACCAACATCTCCAGCAGGGTTGTTGTCTGTAATAAGACATATATGGCTCAAGAAATGGATTCCATCCTGACAAGACCCCCTGCTGGTCCCTAAAAAACCTTCCATCCTCTGTACAACCCTCTTTGTGTGTCTCCGTTCCTGAGTGTCTGTCTGTGTTACTATTTGTCTGTCTGCCTATCTGTTTATCTGTAGTCATGTACGTACGTCTCCCACTTCCCAATCAGTCAGTCAGTCAGTCAGTCAGTCAGTCAGTCAGTCAGTCAGTCAGTCAGTCAGTCAGTCAGTCAGTCAGTCAGTCAGTCAGTCAGTCAGTCAGTCAGTCAGTCAGTCAGTCAGTCAGTCAGTCAGTCAGTCAGTCAGTCAGTCAGTCAGTCAGTCAGTCAGTCAGTCAGTCAGTCAGTCAGTCAGTCAGTCAGTCAGTCAGTCAGTCAGTCAGTCAGTCAGTCAGTCAGTCAGTCAGTCAGTCAGTCAGTCAGTCAGTCAGTCAGTCAGTCAGTCAGTCAGTCAGTCAGTCAGTCAGTCAGTCAGTCAGTCAGTCAGTCAGTCAGTCAGTCAGTCAGTCAGTCAGTCAGTCAGTCAGTCAGTCAGTCAGTCAGTCAGTCAGTCAGTCAGTCAGTCAGTCAGTTAGTCAGCTAGCCAGCCAGCTAACCAGCCTGTCAGTCAGTCATTCAGCGTGTTTGCGTTTGTCGGTTTGTATGTCTGTAACTTTGTCTGTCTGTCTGTCTGTCTGTCTGTGTATATGCAGATCCATTCCTTTGCATTTCCTCTGCTTGCTTCGAGGTATCTTCCTTTGTGTTTTCTTTCGGTTTCTGCATTTACTCACCCGTCTGCCTTTATCAGAATGCATACACAATCATGTCTGGCTTTCCTTGGAAATTGGACCTAATTTCCCAAATGGTGACCCGTTGCTGTGTACTTTATTTCACATAGGTAAATTCCAGCGATAGAGATAAATGAAAGACAAGACGGTGCAAACTTCATCCAGTACTTAGGCCTAAATACCATCATCATTATCAACACCTGACACCGTGCGTCCAGTTGCCGGCGATGGGTACAAACAGACTATCTCCATTGTCTACTATCATTTGTCAAATACTTTTCATTGCTCCTCTTAGTGTTAGTTGAATAGCGTCGCCCTACCAATTTATCAAGGATTGAGACTGGCACCGAGAGAGTGCGTGAAGATGGGGAGTTTGTCAGTTCAAGTGATGTTATGTCTTAATTTATATTATCTATCACGCGTAGTTTTGTAGTTTTGGTTTGTTTTTGTTACTTTTTTCTTCTAATCGTCGATGTAGTAGACTCTGTGGGTTTCGGTCAACTATATATATATATATATATATATATTTATTTATATAATCTAACCAAAGGATTTATTATTGACCTATACATGTATGTTCCTCTCTGTCTTGTCTTAATATTCAAAGGTAATTGTTGGATGTCATTTTCTGCTACTTTTTAAAAATCATACTTGTTGTTCTATGTTGGTCGTATTGCTATCCTCAATCTTATTTTTAAGTTAGCAATTTAATTGGCTGCAATCGGAACCAGTTTGGGCAGCATATGATCTGCAGTTTATCACATTTGAGCTCCGTCTTTTGTCTACTTTAGGATGTATAATTCAAGTCCCTCAGATAATTTATCTTTCCATCGGGTTCTGCGCATGTCCATTTCTTTCGTGGCTTCTGTTGCTCGAAAAAACTTTTCATTAGCTTGAAATCATTTGTAGCGCAGACCTGGAGGAGCTTTTATTATCCGCTATCATTTTTGTCTCCCATCCGAATTTACCAATGGTGTCCGGATTTTCTCCACCTAGAATTCCGAAAATTCTCCCGGAACTTCTGTCGACGGGCTTGACAAGACATCGTTGTCACCATCTATTCCTTGACGCTTTCAACGTGATTCCGTAGACCAGGTTAATGTCCGAGTTGAGATGCACCTTCAGCGCACGCGTATACGCTACTACATGTATGTATGTATGTATGTATGTATGTATGTATGTATGTATGTATGTATGTATGTATGTATGTATGTATGTATGTATGTATGTATGTATGTATGTATGTATGTATGTATGTATGTATGTATGTATGTATGTATGTATGTATGTATGTATGTATGTATGTATGTATGTATGTATGTATGTATGTATGTATGTATGTATGTATGTATGTATGTATGTATGTATGTATGTATGTATGTATGTATGTATGTATGTATGTATGTATGTATGTATGTATGTATGTATGTATGTATGTATGTATGTATGTATGTATGTATGTATGTATGTATGTATGTATGTATGTATGTATGTATGTATGTATGTATGTATGTATGTATGTATGTATGTATGTATGTATGTATGTATGTATGTATGTATGTATGTATGTATGTATGTATGTATGTATGTATGTATGTATGTATGTATGTATGTATGTATGTATGTATGTATGTATGTATGTATGTATGTATGTATGTATGTATGTATGTATGTATGTATGTATGTATGTATGTATGTATGTATGTATGTATGTATGTATGTATGTATGTATGTATGTATGTATGTATGTATGTATGTATGTATGTATGTATGTATGTATGTATGTATGTATGTATGTATGTATGTATGTATGTATGTATGTATGTATGTATGTATGTATGTATGTATGTATGTATGTATGTATGTATGTATGTATGTATGTATGTATGTATGTATGTATGTATGTATGCATAGGCGATGTATCGGTTAGTACCATGTAAATGTGTTAAGACCATGTATTGTACTAAGGCAGACGTGATTTAAAATGTCCACGAAGACGAAACTGCTTAAGTTGACCGTGGAGAGTTATAACCGAGGCTGGAGTTAATCCAATTACTCCTGATATGAAACGGATGCGTTTCTAATGCAACAAGAGTAATTATTTGTTCCTGGAATTCGTCTTCTAGATCCGTAACAGCCTGTGATGCTCTTAATCGAGATATCTAATGCGCACCATTTGCTCAGCATCCCTGGATTCGACGTCGGGTCATTAAGTATATACGATTTTCTATTGATATTCAAGTCAGGCGCTCAGTGATTATGCGCTGGACGATATGTGGGACAGTGTGGGCTCCTCGGGCAGCAGCTTATTGGAGGGAATGTTCAATCAGACGCATATTATCTAGTCAATCAAGGCACTGAAAGGTGGAGGAGGAAAGAAGGAGGAGGGTAAGCACGAGGGAATGTCAGAGAAATTAGTGGGGAATGAGTAAGATGAGGAGGAAAAGGAGTATGAGGAGGAGGAGGAGAAGAAGACAAATGAGGACTACAAGAAGAATGAGGAAAAATAAGAGGAAGAAGAAGAGGACGACGACAACGATAACGACGGCGATGATGATGAGGAGGAGGATGAAGCGGAAGAGGAGGAGGAGAATAAGAATTAGGAGGAGATGAATGAGGTGGAGGAGGAAGGAAAAACAAGAATATGGTCAAAACAGGAAAAAATTTGAATTTGCACTAATTCCTTAGCTTGGTATTGCTCTTCAGCAATACCAAGAAAAGTAATTAGTGCAAAAATACGAAGAAGCAAAAGACAACGAGACAACACTTAAAATGTCATAAGGAAAATAAGACAAATTAAACGGGATTAGTGGAAGGACTAAAGGGTAATGCTAGAAGGACTTACTAGCAGAGACAGGAGGACTTTAGATCAGAGACGGAAGGACTTAAAAGCAGACAGAGGGCTAAAGGTATGAGCGTTTGTCAACTGGAGTGCAGTCTCCTCATGGGTTTGGCTTGAATTCGGTTTCGACATTGGCAATAAGCAAAGCTTCGTCTCCGGTGCTTAGGAAAATAGACACATCATCTGGAGGCAATTTGGCGCCTATCGCCAGAGGAGGGGGGGCCACAGGTCGACCTCTAGCCCGCCACAGGTCGACCGATAAGGCTGAGACAGCGCCACCAGACATCAGTCGGTCCTAGGCCTTCCTTCGGTCGGTTGGTCGGTGGCTTGTGCGTCCGTCTATCTGCCGCCGTTGTCAGCCGTCCGTCTACAGCTCCCACTGTACACTAGGGCAACGCATGAGGCAGTCCATCGCAGGCAGAGGAGCCTCCTCCGTGCAGTTCGTAGGCCCTCCCTTCTTCGTCAGCGTCGCCGCCAATCGGGTCTCAGCCCCTCTAACGAGTCAGCTTATAAAGGCTTTCGAAAGTCGCAGTAGAGGAGGCCGACCGACCGAGAGACACGGACTGAGTAGGTGCGGCTCCGTCCGGCCACAGAGTGGAATCCATAAGACTCAAGAGTAGCAATTACGACATCGCCAAACACGTGACTTGAAGCCGGAAAGAGATCAAGCGAAGGGGAATATAACGAGCGAGCAACACTTCTTGACGGTAATAAAGTTCTTTTACTTGTCCGACGGGGTGTCTTAAGTAATAAAGTTCTTTTATTTGTCCTGCGGGATATCTTAAGCTAGTAAGAATGGCCCAATATAGTAACCACGGTCGGGTATACATACAGTGATTTACATGAACCGACTTAATTATGCATGCGTCTCATTTAGTGACGCGCAGAACATTATTGCCGCTGGTGTCTCACTCGTGTCCATAACGATCTCGTCATTGGCCGCCAGTTGCTGTTGCTTTGTCGGCTGCAGTTGTATAAATGTCACTCGTTGCAAACAACAATTGCAGAGCCGTAAAATCCAATTTAGAATCACGCGTACACCTGTCTACGATTTACGAAGGCGACAAGTCGATCGAGAGTGGCAAAAGCAAATTTGAGCTACATGAGTTTGTAACAAAGTAACAAGCGAATGAAATAGACAGACAGACACAAAGACAGACAGGCGTACAGACACACATGCAAGCAGATAGATACAAGGACAGTCTGGACAGACACGTAGTTTATAAGTCTGCGCATCGTTAAATGTTAGGCTATAGGCCTACGAGTTCACGCGTAGCCTGTTAAAATGTTATACGAGTTCACTCATAGCCTGTAGGCATGTATTATGTACGAATGTGTCCCGTGTGTCTGCGTGTGTGTCTGCTGTGCCCGTGTGTCTGCGTGTGTGTCTGTGTGTGTATCTATGCCCTTCGGAGTCGAATCAATCAGAGAGTGTATGTTTAACGTTAGGGGTCGTCATCGAATGTTGCTGAATCTCGTCTTAGCACTTCTTCGGATTGTTGTGCTAACACTCTATTCTACGTTCGGCGTCGTTTGAATCACATGTCTTGTATATATAAAGACTAGACGAAGGATGATCGATGACTCAGTTTTTCTAGCGCTTCTAAAACCTTCAGTCATCTGAAGCCCATAAATAACCGGTTCGGTCGGTGCCAATAAAAGTCGACGCTGACAGCTGACTGTCTTATAACTGGTATCCATTGAACACGTCTGGCTCTGACTATTTTTCTGACTTCTGTTTTTATCTGAGCACCTGTGCATTTATATATGTGTGTATGCTGTTTGTATACTTGTATACATAGGATATATATATATAAATATCCATACGTGTGTATGAGTTTTTATGCATGCATTTATGTTATATGTGCTTACTATGGCGCCTTTTAAATCCCTCGCAAAATCGCCATTATAAATAATAGGCCTATTAGAGTCATATTGAGCTGGCTGCCACAACGTATCGTTTATGGGCGCCTGAAATCACTTCACTGGATAAAAATCCCATATCGCATTCAGTTTAAAGTACTATCGCTAATTTACAAATCCTTACAATGCTCCCAGCCAAAATACCTTCGCGAATTTTTCACCATCCAGCTAGCACGTTCTACCCGATCGTCATCCTGTCTCACCATTACTCGACCCCCAGTCACCTCTCACCACGTCTCTGGAACGATCTGCCTCCTGAATTCCGTATATTTTCAGCTCGTTCACCATCACCGACTGTCGTCCAACATCATCTGTTCCAAGCTCCCCCATCCATCACCCTCTGGCCAGTCTAAACTTAATTCTCACCTTTTCAAGAATTCTTACCCTGCAGACTCCTTACTTGATATTCCTTCTGTCAATCCTCGACCAAAACGACACCCTCCTTAACAGCTCCGGACTATGCTCTACCACGGACTATCCTTTGGACAAGCCCTCTGATTTTATGCAGCGCTCGTGAATAAGCTGGTGCCCTGCGCTTGACTTTCACGTGGCGCTTTAGAAATTTGGAGATTACGATTACATGACCTCAATGAGGTACATTCTCCTTCTAAAACTCTGTCGTGAAGTGTATGATTAGAGTTATAGACTGACCCCATGACCTTTATTTAACCTCAGGATCTTTAACCTCATAGGTTTTGACACCCTGTTATAGTCTGCAGAGTGACAATGGAGAACCTGAAGCAGTCAATAGCAACAGAGAGCCATGTCAAATGTCAGGCAAATTCAAGAGGTGTTTAATTAACGGATTGGTTTATTCAGCTTATGCATGTTTTGCAATACTGCATTGTTGTTGTCATTGTTGTTGCTGTTATTATTTCTGTTGCTATTACTGCTATTATTATTCTTACCACGTACGAATGCTATTGAAGCTTTAGCAGCGTGAATAGTTCAGAGGGAAAGTCACAGAGGGACAGAGACAGAGACAGACAGGCAGGCAGGCAGGTAGGCAAGCAGACAAACAGACAAAGAGTGAGAGTGAGAAAACCATTTACTGCGCTGAGTACTCGAAAGCGCAATTCCCCAAGTCGTATATCATGTTTATAGATCCCTTTAGAGCGACATATTTTCGCTTCGGTTAACCTATGCTGCTGTGAACTTAAACTGCGTCTGTGTCTTCTCGACAGAGGGTAACTTCTCATATATTATTATTATTATGTCGATTATTAAAGTCAATCGCTTCAGCCGTATAGTATGTTACAGGCCACTCAAGACGAGTCTTTGGCCGGCGTTCATTCACAATTACTGGTCGGCCCCTTTACAACTATCTACGTCTTCAATCTTCAGTTCGAAACTCTTCTTCTCAAATACTATTTAATTATAAGTGAATATTATACATTTTTACTCGCGGAGGCACCAGAGAAAAGCCGTCGTTGGCGGATGGAGCAGAGGTACCAGCGGCATCAGCGCATAAGCCTGTAATTATGCATACTTACATACATAAATACATGCATACACACGTCCATGTGTATAAACGCATGCATACATGTTCTAGTGGATGTCTAATTGGTAGAATCGAGAAGATACATATGAAGATGATGATCAGTCAGAATTCGAGACACCTGCTGCAATGCTGTTCGTCGTGCCTGCTACTCCTGCTGCTGCTGCAGGTGGTGACGATAGTGAGATGCGACTATCCACCTCCATCAGAAGATGGACAGGGCTATTACTCGCGGAGGCACCAGGGAAGAGCCGTCGTTGGCGGAGGGAGCAGCGGTAGCAGCGGCATCAGCCTTGGAGGAGACGGAGGATATCTGTCGGAATGGAACAGCCGCGACTGGGCGATGCTGGGCAATCCGAACCCAGGAAAGTGCGTAGCAATCCCATCCAACATGACTCTCTGTCACCGCATCGGATACGACCAGATGCGAATTCCAAACCTCCTCGAGCACGAGACCCTTAAGGAAGCGACGTCCCAGGCCCAGACCTGGGTTCGTCTGCGCGGTCTGCTCTGCCACCCGGACACACAGGTCTTCCTCTGCTCCCTCTTCGCCCCCGTCTGTCTCGACCGACCCATCTGGCCGTGTCGGTCGCTGTGCGAAGCCGTACAGGCCGGATGCGAAGACCGCATGCTCAAGTACGGATTCCCTTGGCCAGAGATGCTTCGCTGCGACAAATATCCCTCCGAAGAGGACCTTTGCATTGGACTCAGAAACGAGAATAGCAAAGGTTCGTTCTTTAATATATTCTCTCTCTATGCGTCTCTCTGCACCTGTATGTCTCTGTCTGTCTGCCTAAATGCTTGTTTGCTTGTTTCTTCCCATCCACAGATCCTTCCTCATTGCTCTGCGTAGACCTATATGTATTTCCGCTATGCATGCACAATATTGGCTTCTCATATATATATATATATATATATATATATATATATTTATATATATATATATATTCGTGTATACATATATATATACATATATATATATAATATACATATATACTTTATAAAAGAAAGATGTATATGAGAGATGTATCTATATGTAATATGTATAGGTTTATATATAATTTGTTTTCCGTCCTTTTGTTTGACTGTCTTTCGAAGTTCTAAAGGTATGTATACATGTATGCAGTTGTATTATACTATCGGACAGCTACATTCTGACCTGCACATATGTCTATGCTTGGATGCAGAAATCATATTCATTCCAGAGCATGTTTTCTCTGTATCATTCTACTTAATAATGTATAATATCCAGATTCCATACATCACGAATCTCCGATCGACTGTGCAGTAGACTCGTTTCATCTTTCATTCGTCAACTTTTTATATAAGATATATGAGCAGATATTAGATTGCCTTTGCTTTTATCGGTCTATGAAAGTCTATCGCTTCCTATTTATTTGACTGCATGTTGTTAGACAGCATGCATAGACCTTGGTTCCTTTATTATTAAGGACTTTTTTTAGTGCCCCTTCGATATGAAATACTCCGAAGAGCTCCCGACCCAGCACCAACTAAATAAGATAGTCTTATAAGACTATCAAAAATACCGTAACGCAGTGTATATCAGGGAGGTAGTGAGGGAGACATATCATGATCGTATACATGGGACCAGCGACCGAAAAAGCACGGCGATGTCTGATAGCATGCAGTCTGTGAACTGGAAACCAGAGGCTCAGCTTGATATGTCGACCGAGGGAAGCACGGATTGGCGCTGGACACCTGCGGTGGAACAAGAGAGCTCCGCAAGCAGAGGGAGCGAGTATTTCGACAAACGACATACCCTGCAGGGTCTAGGCTCTGTAGGCAGTCCGCAGTTGGAAATGGATCCAATGCAGGACATCCCGCATGTGCTCTGAAACATGGACACACAAAATAATGCGCAGAACGCGGTCGAAGAGGGTAAGTCCGACTTATAAGTCCATCATTGAGGGTATGTAGTCCGCTCATTGCTTCAACTTGTGGCCCAACCATCAAGTTTTGGCAAATCCTTCAAGTCTTTCTTTAGTCGTGGATGGGTTGGGAGCGCACCTGAGTAGGCTTCTTAAAGGGGCGCTATATAAAGGCTCAGAATGAATGCATGAATGAATGAATGAATGTACGAGTAATTAAGGCAGGTAATCACAAAAGAATGGACGAAGGTAGAGACGGCACCAAGGGTCAGAGAGCGGGTAAACACTAACCACCCTATTCGGCAGTGTGATTCTTCTTTCGATTGCAATGCTAGTTGATGAATTTGCACTTTAGTTATAGTTGCAAGTCTTGAAATTTGAAAGTTGATACCGCCATTCTTCCAACGTCTTTGCTCAGAAGTGCACACGACTCGACGGCGCAATTGCAGTTGTACTGTAGAACAATTGTGCGCGAAGGACTTGTTCAAGGTCCCTAGACTCCCTACACAGTGACAGACGCTTAGGACCACGGTCGAATCCGTTAAGTCTCAAGACGCAATTAAGACACAATTTTCTTAGGGCTTCTTGGAGAATATTCAGCTTCATGAATATAATTAACCTTTATATTAACAGTTCATAAATTCTGATGATGACGGGTAGCCATTCCAAAGTAATCTGCCCTGCTTTGAATTACTGCTTTCACTTTGAAACATAAAAGAATAAATTAACCATATGATGGGTACATCATGAATATGAGCTGTAGCTACACTCAATCTCTTAATATAGCCTATTATTCCTCAGTCTCGTAATTTATAAACTAATTATTAATCCTGCATCGGCATGGTTGTATGAAACACTCTTTATTAAGTACGCTTAGTATCATTATTGCATACACAACACAGAGAAACATTTCAATATAACGACAATTATATATAGAAACAAAGTGAGATTTTGTTAAACCTGCAAATAAATGGACTGGTTTAAGAGGCACAAGCTTAATGAACATCGTACGAGACAGAATGCATTGGACATCACTTTCCCATTCATGTAGTCAACCGTCGCGAAGCGACGATGACGATGTGACATGACATGACATGCAAATAAAATCACTTATTCAAAACACGTCAATTGTCACAGTTGATATCTGTTAATTTTATTTATTTATCTGTCAATACATTTGTAATTCACAAATTTTGATTGTCATATATATATATATATATATATATATATATCCGAGTTCTATTATATACACCTCTTTCTATCACTCTCAGCAATGCAAACTTCTATGTATGTTGGCCTATGTTGATGGTATTCCTTTAATACCCCGGTTCAAGACATTTGGCTCCCCTAAGCTACATTCTTGGCAGCCCACAGACCCATATTATATACCAGCGATTAAAATGGAGTTATTCGCTCTTTTATTATTTTGTTGTATATTTTTGCGTTTTTCATTTAATTGTTCATATGTATATCAGTATTAATATAATATAACAATGAACTACCACAGTCAATCAATAAAGAAATAATAAATATTTTAATGATTTATTTATAATGTTGTTAGGAATCATCTAGTTATTATAATAACTATAAACATTTTATTAATTAAGTTTAAAATAATAATCCACGTTATTCTTGAGTTAGAAGTTAGAATTGAATCAAAAAAGTACGCTGAATCGTAATGTCATATACACTTAGAAATAGCCTACTTAACACTATAAACTAAGTCGGCCAAAGCTCATAGAAGCCTGTAAATTACGATTATTTAGCCTCGGTGTCTGATAAAAGTGAAACGTGCATTTTTGCTTTAATAGGTGAATTTCAGTTCTATTGCTTCACGTTTGAAAATTCGTATATTAATGTTGAATTTTCGAGTGATGAAGCACTTTTTTTATTTTGCTGACATATTTATTCGTCAATTTTCCTTCATAACTAAAAATTTAATGAATCAGCTGGTTATGTCAACAAGATGTGAAAATTCTTGCTCCCTATTAACGCTCCAAAAACTACTGATAAAACATAATTTATTTCACCAACAAAATAATACTCACATCTATAGCGAATAAGAATTATATAATAAGCCAACATTATTTCATTTATGAATTTCGAAAAAATTATTTTGTTTCTATTTTGCAAAATTGGGAGGGGGCTAAAAATCGGAGGCACCGGTGGCACTAGGCGGCTGCCTAATATACAAACAAACAAACCAAGCCTGTAGGCTACTTGAGGTGATTGAGTACATCAGTCGTGTTTTTATTGGCTATGACATATAAAACTTAAATTAAAATCATCCTGAACATATTTGGAGAATGTTACTATACGTTCAGCCGACCTCTGCTGTTGACCAATATTTATCTCTATCAAAGTCAAGAATCAATTCATTTGTATTTATATATGGGTCCATAATTATATATATAATTATATATATATATATATATATATATATAATTGGGTCCATAATTATATTTATAAAATTATATATATATATATATATATATATATATATATATAATTGGGTCCATAATTATATTTATAAAATTATATATATATATATATATATATATATATATAATATATATACGTTCAGCCGACCTCTGCTGTTGACCAATATTTATCTCTATCAAAGTCAAGAATCAATTCATTTGTATTTATATATGGGTCCATAATTATATATATAATTATATATATATATATATATATATATATATATATATATATATATATATATATATATATATATATATATATATAATTGGGTCCATAATTATATTTATAAAATTATATATATATATATATATATATATATAATTGGGTCCATAATTATATTTATAAAATTATATATATATATATATATATATATATATATATATATATATATATTGATCAAGAGCTCAGTCTTTCTCACTTGAATCAGCTTTGTCAGTTGTGTGTTGGTCAATGTTCCTACGTATAATCCTTGTTCACGCTTTTGTCACCAGATCATTGTTGTTCCGTTCTCGCAGGTCTTTTGGCTGGCCTAATAAAGTCCCTTGACCGGGTTCTTCGCTCTACTGCCAGGCCTGTTGGTCGTATTCCAAAATATGCCCCAGTTACAGCTTACATGCACTGGCTTCCTGTCTCGCAGCCCATTTGCTATAAGATAGCAGCACTTGTCTGGCGGTGCCTCATTGGTAGCGCTGCGTTTTACTTAGACTTAAGTAGTCTCTATTGCCCGTTTTTCTGACATATCCTACCGTAGGGCTCTCCGTTCCTTGGATAGGGGAGCTATTTTATACCGCGAGCTCGACCTTCGATCAAACAGCACCGAACCTTCTCGGTTGTGGGCCATTTCATTTGTAATTGGAAGAAACAATCTGCTAGCCTTCTCCCGTATCCTCAAGTCGTTTGTTTGGCCGCAGACTGGCTGAGTAGGTCTCTTGAAGAGGTGCTATATAAATTTTCGGAATGAATGAATGTGAATGCATATTTTGTGTGTATATATACATACATGCTATATATATATATATATGCACTGCATATACAAGCTAGCCCACGCATATCATCGTTGTTATGGATGCGTCGTTAAATAAACTTCTATCAACAACATGCTAGCCTATACATTATAGCGAATGCAATGTAGAGTGCAGATGATGATCGAGAGGCGTCATGGCATTTGATGAAAGTCTTATTAGCCATTGACCACCCATCGACGCAGACAGGCTTAGTGGCAAATCTAAATTGCCTGTGTGGGTGGATTGTATGGGCAAGTAGATTTGTGGATTGGTGGATTAGTAGGTGAGTTTTGATTGGTTTTGGGTTTAACCCGAATGGATAGATGTATAGTCGATAGGAAGAAATTGAGATAAACTACGACCAGCAGCAAGGAAGGAAAGGAGAGGGAGCGGATTATTTGCGAACGAAAAGCGACAGGCGTTAATGAGATCTGCGCCAAATAAAAACAAATCTCAACGTTGATCTTCTCACTCACTCACTCACCTACCCTTCCGTATATTCTCACACCCAGTAACACACCCGCATGCTCGTTGCTAACACCCTTATATGAACACGCTCTGAATATGCTAGACTGCTGAAGTCAACCCAAGACATGTAGGCCTACATGTAAGTCATACATGTATAAGTCATTTGTGGCTTCCCGAATGACAGGATACACAAAACACTAATGTTACAGAAAACCTGCATGCACAGACTCATTTACATACGAAATTATATAAATCCCAAAGAGAGATATATATGCCTACAGTGCCTAATAGTGCGTATACGCCTATTATAGTTATGATCATAGTGTTTTATAATAGGGCTAATATTCCTAATTGATTCTGCATTTATGTGTATATAGTTGTCTTTTTATCGTTTAGTTTAAGTTCATTTCCATTTGCAGACACTGTTATCGATTTCAGAATCGCATGCATTTTACATAGGCCTACAGAATGATACGGGTCTATCATATATAGCGTGACCGCATTTCATATCTTCGAATATATATACGAATATATATATAGTGTGTGAATAGTTTATTGCGTCGTCTGCTCCTCTCATCGCTTGTCTGTCACTTCGTCCGACATAATTTCCGTTCGAATGACATTTCTTTCCACGGACACTCAAAATGAACTTTAAGAGGTTCCTAAAAGGTTCTTGAAAGGTTCTTTAATGGTGTTTAAAAGGTTTAGGTGTTCTTCCGTTCGTCGTTCAGTGGGATTGGAGATTTCCGCAGACCTTTAAAAATTATTTTAATTTCCGATGACAGTTCAAACTGTGACTCTCTTATAGTGCTATATAATCTAAAGATGCGATACGAGGACTGTTGTGTTTATCTTAACCTATCTATAATTAGACGTCGTTAATACTAGACTTAGTCGATTAATCTTGTTCTTTGAGCATTAAACTGAAGTTTCATCGTCAGACAGATTCAGTTTCAGGGACTCGCGGTAGAAAGTACTTAAACGTTTCCGTGATTTATTTCAATCGCCGACTTAGTTCGGTGTAGCCTATGTCGCGTCACTTCATCTTTATTACACTCATCCGATCTATTGAACGAATAGGCCTGAGTCTATGCATATGCTGTGGGTAGGCCTATTATACATATAACCACATACAGGCCTCTTGCATACGCTAAATGCACACATACATGTATACTATATATATGTATACTATATATCTGTATACTATATGTATACTATATGTATACTATATGTATACTATATGTATACTATATGTATACTATATGTATACTATAGGCCTAATATACTGTATTATGCATGTATTATATTGTGTGCGTTGAACTCATGAACTCTTATATATATATGTTGTATATATATATATATATATGTTATATATATATAAGAGTTCATGAGTATATATATATACCAGGCCTAAATGGTCTATATATATATATATGTATATGTCATATGACATATGACTGTCCTACATGTGTGCATGTAGGCCTATGTGTAGGCCCTATTAACTTGTCCTTACTTCTCAGTCTCATAGTAGGCATTTACGTGTAATATTATAACTATAGATATAATATATAATTAAAGGCTATATGGTATATACCAAAAGTCGTATCAATCCATTTAGTACGACTCACTCGAGTAACTGTTGACTGGTATATGGTTTCAAAGGAATTCCACCATAAATTAATGACTTAACACTTGGCAACTCCTTCGACTTTAAACTCAAAGTCCGCGGAAGCCATTTAATTGCTAATTTGCCCAATAGGCCACTTGCCCAGATGATCGTATAGTAGTCCTATACTGTTGGTGTAGTCAATGGACTACAAAAGACGTAGCGCACATATACTATACAGGCATATGTATATAAACATAGCATATAAACATTAGCCTATAAATGTAGGCATAGGGGCCTACGCAGACACTTGACTGAATAAAGGACAGAGCTATTCATTAATTCTTACTTTGAAATTTAAAATACGCAGGCATCTTCATTTCAGCTTGAAAATTGATCAATCCTCATATAGTCCTCATTAAGTGACTAACCGGTCTTGCATGTGCTGGCAAGTAATACCGTATACGTGGTTCGTCGCATTAGATGCATGCTTCTTTCAAATAATCTGTGGTCTCTAATTGTCTACAAGCATTATTTCAAGAATTTCAGTTTATCAGTCTTCTTATTCGGTTCGGTTATTGGTTACCAACTTACCATGACCTTGTAACAAATGCAGCAAATTGTTATTGGTGGCGGTGCTATATAAATTCACCATTGCGTAGCTAAGCTATGTAGAGTATGCGTATCGACAGCAGCTGTGGACTGTTTTTAAAATTTCAACATCGGCAGAGGTCAAAAGACAAGTTCCTCGGACTAAACGCTTTGTGCTAAAGGCGAAGTTTAATCCCAATAATTCTCAGCAGTTCGATAGCACATTTCCACTCCACTCAAAATAAATATTTTAACTGAAATTTCAACACTTAACCAACGTACCCCTCTCGAGAGCTCATAATCACCCCATACTCTTTGGAGGGAGACCATGCGTATTTGTATATAGTGTCAAAGCACACCCAAATTCATAGTAATTCTGTTAGGGCGTAATTGAATAGCCTAGCTACGCAAAGTATATCTATGGGACAGTAGGACCAATGGTCCTTTGGACTAAAGCATTGCTTCACGAGTTCTTTTTAGGACTCTGTGAATCAACTCGTGTTTCAGATAAACCCTTGCAGTCTAAACACATAATACTAATATACTAATACTGATATTACAAACTACTATTTCATGAATCAAAGTCTTCAGACAGATTGACATGATTTCTTAAGAATAAATTGTAAAGGGTTAATAAATAAAAGCATTTCCATGTGTCAGATTTAATCCCAGCGCCATCCTCCTAATACGATTCAAAGCCGACAGCACAATGAATCATGGTCTTTCGCGGGCACCTAATCCGAGAGTAACGACCCTGATGCAAATATTTGTTCACCCGACACCCATTCATTCGCCTCCTTTGAATCCTCGTCGTCGTCATCTATAGATGCAAAGCAACCTATATATCGGATCAGCTCTTTGAAATCTCTTCTATGATTACAAGAAACCGATGTCTACAGCAGGGACCGACGGACATGTGCACCTGAAAGTCTCCTATGTGTAATATACATGGGCTACATGAAACATAAGTTCCATGTGACATATACATATGCACAAAGACATATGCACACACATAGGCTACATAAAATTATATAAGTTATTCTTTTTGCATACGTCGTTCTATATCTTCGTAAATATCTTCGTAAAAACACGGAATAGCCTATAATTTATAGGCTTACACAATAATACATGGCCCATTATTATTGTATTCCCTAAGCCAACATGTATGTATTTTAATCGACATTATGAATAACTCTTTAGTTTACATTTGTTAAGTAACTTCTTTGAATTGTATACGTGTGTTGTTTGACCATTGAAAGAGAAACACGAATAAAAACAGACAGACAGACAGAAAGAGAAGAATATTGCAACCAGGGAGTATACCTATTTAGATAGAGATTCTCAGAACCGAGTCGACGTCGCTAATGCCTTACATGTGTATATACCGTCACTCTCTCTCCCTGCTCTCTGTCTGTCTGTCTGTCTCTGTGTCTCTCTGTCTGTATGTCTGTCTGTATGTCTGTCTGTATGTCTGTCTGTCTGTCTGTCTCTCTCTCTCTGTCTTTCTCCGTCTTTTCTACCACTTCCCCTTCCCTTCAAGAATATCCATCTCTCGTTTTATTTCTGTTTGGCTGTGACATACCTCGCTTCCGTTTTCCTCCCTCCTTCTACCATCTTTCCATCTCTTGCGCAATCTCGTAGTTCCATTTCTCCTTGACTCTGTGTAGGCCTATTAGGCCTATATATGGTTGCCATGGACGTGGTGATGTAGGAGGAAATAAAAAACCGGAAACGAGGATGCATTGAATTTTTCCCTTCGGAGTCATGGTCTTCTAAGTAGAATCGGTATACTTCAATACAATATTCATTAATTCGAAATATCTAGCTGACCGTCTCAACTTTATTTACATTATATGAAACAAGAACTGCGGTTTTACACTTTGAAAGCTGTATAGGCTACAAAACCAGTCATTGCTTCTTTATCATAATGTTACAAAGTATATTTATTTCAGTGATCAATTGCACCTTCATGCAATTGATTACGCGCAGTATTTCTCTTATGCTACGTTCGTAACATTACTATATTTATGTATAAAAAAGAGAGCTGCAGTAAAATAATAAATAACTAAGTTGATCGGATTGCTAACCTGTTGGGTACTTTAGATCAAATTGGAGAACTTATGGACAACATATATATACCTGTGTAAAGTTGAAAAAAACTGACACAAAATAATAACCAATTACTCTCAAAACACTAAGCATGGAAAACGTCGGACATTTTGCCAGGTTTTTAGCTTTTCCTGCCGGACAGACATCGTGATGGCAAAAAGGAGGGCGTGTCCTCCTTTGCCAGACTTCTAGCAACCCCAGCTTTGTCTGTCTGTATGTCTGTCTCCCTCCATTGTCTCTTCATTTCACTAGCTCATCCTCATCCTTTGTGATGTATTTATATTCATTCGAGCATTGATCGTTTTCGCCGATTTATGAAGCGCCTTTGTTTTAAGTGCGTACCATCCATCAGTCTTTGTTCACGCATCTGTGAACGTCAGCATATGAACAAAGACTACTCATGGTCGAAAGAACACCATTATATATATATATTATATATGTATGTGTATATATATAACTTATATATTACAGAATATACATTATATTTATATATCATATATATATATATATATTATATAAATATCATTTATATTATATATTAGGCCTACATACATATAATATACCACCGCTCATTAAATCTTTCTCTTGCTTATAATGCATGGTACTGTCTGTCTGTCTGTCTGTACTGTACTGTACTGTCTGTACTGTCTGTACTGTCTGTACTGTCTGTACTGTCTGTACTGTCTGTACTGTCTGTACTGTCTGTACTGTCTGTACTGTCTGTACTGTCTGTCCTGTCTGTCCTGTCTGTACTGTTTGTACTGTCTGTCCTGTCTGTACTGTCTGTACTGTCTGTACTGTCTGTCCTGTCTGTACTGTCTGTACTGTCTGTACTGTCTGTACTGTCTGTACTGTCACTTTGACCGATCTGTCTCCTCCTACTGTATACAATGAGCATAGAAGACATCGTTGTGTCGATCGAGACAATTGACAACAATTAATTATATATATTGAAGAATCTAATTGCTTAATTAATAAACAAATCACTGCATTTAGGAAGTCTTCTGCTCATTTGAATAATTTAATTCCAAGAATGGAAAGACCAGTAAGGGCACATCATGGAACGACGGATAGCAAAGAAGATATAGGTAACATGGACTGAAGTATCTATAGTGTGCCAGAATAACGGAAGAGCATTTTTAGTGGAAGAAGCCACAGAATCCATAAGAATTATCGAATAGGGAGAACGTCTTGATACGTCTCAAGCCAAATAGCAAACATATATAGGTCTATTATGGTTTTAATTTATTTTTCATTTATTAATTATTAGATTTTATTGAATTTCTCTGGACAGGATTTGATTTAGTGATATGCACATCATAGTAATTGTAGATTTATATGGCGCCACTCAAAGTGAATCTCATTAGAAACGATCCATGATTAAACCTATATGCCTACAGTTAATAAGGAACGCGTTAACCCGTTCTCACAGATAATTATGAACTTTTTAAACTAGGTTGAACCTTTTCCTTCTGGTTCCCTTCTTGTTGTCTTAATTAAGTCGATGCTGCAACTCAGCTGCTGTGATTTTCTTGCAATAAATAACATTTATAAATGGTATACATGCTGTACATCAGACCTGCGTAGGTTTTCCAAATAATTACATGGAAGCCTTGCACATAATAGGCCTATGGGTTATAGTAGCAGTTCGAACAGTGTAGACGCCGGCATCATTATTCTGCGACTAGACGTTGGCATCTGTCACTGAGAATGACTATAATAGCTGTCGGAGTGGGTTTGATAAATGGCGATGCTGTGCGTCATTTCTGTATTCCTCGGGGCCTAAAGACCGCGTGTATTGTTGCCTGGGTCTGCTGTTGCCGCTGTGTAGTCCTTATTACGCCATTGTTATATTTTGTTGTCCGTTACCAATGTTTCACGTGTAGTACTTTTTATGTACTTTCAGAAGAAGACCCATCGTGTTCCGCCTGTCAAGCAGACACTTTCGAAAGCACCGTTGATCATTTCTGTCAATCGAACTTTGGTCAGTTCTGCCGTGTGGCTGATATACAGTTTCAACTTACATAATTATCAGAATTTCAGACATGTATACATGCGTGCGTGCGTGCGTGCGTACGTGCGTACGTGCGCATAATTTGTTTCATCGTTCGAGCAAAGGTTTCTTCTGCGTTTGGCAGCTTGGGCTATAGCACATAATGTATGCGTTGGCTATATGCGTTGAAGCTGTCTATTAGGCCTAACTAGGCCTAGAAGCTGTTCTTCGTGTGGAACTTATTAGAAGCCTTTTATTATGTGGCAGCTGCTGCGTTGGAATCGGGCACAGATCAGATTAAGCCTATACTTAACATCTTAGTGTCTGAAAGGCTATCCGTTTGCTGTGACTAACTTCAAGTATGTATACAAAGCAGACCCGAAGGATTACTCAACGAAAGTTTTCATGCTTTGTCATCTTTGACCGGGCTTTATTTTTTCACAGAGTTATGCCTCGCCCGACTAAGTAGGTCTCTGGTCTACCCTTCCCCCGTCTAAGGGCTTTAAGGGCTCATGCAGGAGTGCGCAACTGCTCACAGGATGGGTCTGAATCTGTGTAGATCTCTGCCAGGCGAATGTTCCAATCGATAACAATGCGTTGGATGGGTGAAACATATATCTGATCATAGTATAGTCGAGATCTCGCGAACACTCAAACGCTACTTAAAATCTGAACGCAACGCTCAAGGTTTTCAAGAGCGCTACGTCTTCCCGTCAAGAGACCAATTGATGAGCAGAACCAGTTGCAGGAGAATAGAAAGAGCCTGGAAATAAAGGCACCGCAGTCCTCTTTGGAGTTGGGTAACTCAGCTAATATATAGGCCTATATATAGGCTACTTACTATTTATGAGTTCGTCCCTGGAAAATTCTGTTTACCAATCCACACTCACAGAACTCAGCTTGATATAGCTTCTTATAGTTGTGTACGATTCAAGACTTTCACGTATGGGCCTCACTATTTAAATTAACCCTGAAGCACTAAACACACATGCAGCTGACTCACTGATTTACATAGGCCTGTGATGTAACCGCAGCAACTAAATTGTACAATGACTGGAGTGTGCCGAAATCAGTTAATCAAAAGATAGCAACCCTATAGCCTATTTGACCAAAGGATCACTCAACGGAAGTTGTCATACTTTATCATCTTTGAGTGTTTCACTATTCATGTCAAAATGCGCATGATTTTTAAACCGACCTTCTGTTTTTTATACATAGCAATGCGAATTAAAGTGAAGCAGGCCATCGTCACTGGACCGGATATGAAAATCGACACAGAGAAGAAGAAGAAGGTCTTCAAGGCTGGTTTCCTGTCGTCCAGTGATCTGCGCGACTCCAGTCTCTACATCGTCAACGGCTCGAGCTGCGACTGCGGGGCGCTCGACAACGCCAAGAACAGTTCCAGTTTCATCGTCATGGGAAATATGGTTAACGATCGCCCGGTACTCTCTTTTATACAGAGAATTGATAAAAAGTCCAAAGACGTCAATCGGGCAATGAGGGTCGCCCGTAAGGCTGACGTCTGCACCAAGACCGACGTCATCGGCACGAAGAAAGCGCCACCTACTGAAAGGAAGCTGGCAGGCGCAAATGGCAAAGCGAAACCCAAAACGAGTCGTTCGGGCAAAGGCAATCATCGCAAGTCAGCAGCGCCATCTAACGAATTGAAACAAGCAACTGTGAAGAGTAGGCCTTTGGCAGCTACAACCTCAGTTCCGACCAAGAGTGTAAATCGGGACAAGAAAGACCGAAAAAAGAGTACGCCTGCAACGCCACGGCTCTTCTACTGATGTAGTATTAATTCTAGAACAACCTGAAAAGCCGAGACTTTGAATTTTTCTTCGAGGTAAACTTGAAGACAATGCAGGAATTTATAAGATCACGCATCTTTTACACTCTGTAGGCAATATCTGGTCAACTGGCGCTTTAGAAAGCACGTTCGCAAAAGCAGCAGTTTCAGCAACAGAACTGAAAAAGAGAGCAAGTGCAGGTGCAACAATGACAATGCTATAGCAATCAGAACAACAACTGAATAAACCATTTAATAGCTCGTGAGGTGGTCGAGAGAGTTACAATATCTGCACAAACTTCATTCAAACTACGATTTGAACAGAAACGTCAGACTGCATATTGCAAAGATTTTCGCACATTTGTAGATTAGCATATGCAATGTATGCATGCATGTATAGACATGGCGCATATCTGTTTTTGTTGTACTAGGCCTGTATAAGACTTACCGGATTGGTAGGTCTAGCTGGTTTCTCCTGTTGTGTCATAGTTTATCGTTTAGTCTAAATAAGGAGACACGTCTTGACTTGTCTTTTTGACTTTCTGATCTGAGTTTATGGCACTATGCCTCTGTTGGCAATTTTTAATCAAAGGATGAAGGGTTAATTTTAATGCGTTTATTGTAAGTCGGATCAATTTTCATATGGCCTACATGCAGGGGTGTAACAAGGTTTTGAAAAGTGGGGGGCATAGTTTAAAAATATTGGGCGAAGCGCAAAAGTTTCTTTGCCCCCACTTTTTGAATTTTGTCCCCCCCAGAAATTTGAAAAATGGGAAACACAAATAATCTTAACAAAAGTCATCTTAAAAAGCCATTGGAGAAACATAAAAAAGAACCGATTTCGGGGCACTGAGCACTAAAACTCTGGGGGCTTTGCCCCCAGTCATGAAACTGGGAGGCGGTGTCCTTCTGGCCCCCCGCTTGTTACACCTCTGCCTACATGTTATATTTTATGTCGACAATCATGTTACAGATTCTGTCTTAGCACCTTGGAATAACGGATCACACTTGTGATTTACTGATCTATATTGCTGTAGTGCCGCCGTATTTTGTGACTTGTAATTAATTATAGGAACCTGTTTGGTCTTGGTGTCGTTAAATATCGTTTATCAGTTGTTAAATGGTTTTTTCAAACTTGAATAAAGAATTTAAATCACAATTTAACAAGTCGAGAAAATCTCCTGAAATTTTCGACCCCTGTATTCGTTGGATCTGGAACAGGGGCGGATCTAGACTTTTCCTTTAGGGGAGGCTGCGATATCATGGACTAACTACAATGATCTGCTAGCTGGTCCACTTGCTAAGATTTTCTGTGAACTCGAATACACGATTTAGTGATTATTAAAGTTCAAGATAATTTGCTATGGTAAAAAACACAAAAAAAGTATTTTTAACACAGTAGAATAGCTTGACGCGATAGAGATATAATATGTATACCTACTACGACCCTCTTCCATTTCATCTGTTTTAACGTGATATAAAGTTCTTGTTTAAACAATAAAGAGCAAACTTAGGCTGATATAGGCCTATATAAATTCCTCTTATTGCTATTAGGGGCCATTCACATGTTATATAACGCAAAAAATCTCAATTTTTGACACACCCTCCTACCCCTAATAACATTATATAACAGCAGCTGTGACCCTCCACCACCCCTATAGTATGTAACAGATATGCTACCTACCCCCTACCCCACTCCAGTCTATAAGCACAAAAAGACGAAAAATCGACATAATTGTATCGTACAATTTGAAACTTTTATTACAATACAATGTTATTTAGTGTTTTAATAGTGACTAGATTCTGTTAGTTAGTACTGTAATTTAGTTACTAGACTATGCAAATTAGCACATTAATTATTTAATACTAGAAAGGCAATATGTATTAATAAAGTTAACTAACACAGCCAACATGAAGACTGCAGACCTTTAAAAGAGTTCAAACCATATTAAAACCCTTTAAAATTTATAGTACGTAATTAGCTGTCCAGTCAGTCCCGTGGCACCTGTAGTTCATCGTCCGGTACAATTGGGTAGTCGACGATTGTCACCATGCATGTATCTAGATGTAGGCCTACTAATAAAGCATGATAATACATGCTAGTGACGTAAATCCTATCTAAAAAACACCATTCTTGTTTCCCTCCTGTTTTGCACTAGAAATGAGGATTACAATATTACACAGCATGGATTGGTTTAATATTGCGTTATCAGGTATTTATCGGTAGGTTTGCCGTACGACTCTACCTATTTAATAGTGCATGATACAGAGTGTTAATACAACTAAAATTGGGTATTTAAGCAAACATATAAACTAATACACATACCATAGAAAATTAAATCAAATATCTTGATAATATCTACCGAAATAATTATTTAAAGTGAATTAGTTTTAACTTAAACCAGAATGAAAGCAAATCACACAGAATTGAATTTTAGAGCGTTTAAAGCTATGCACAGAAAATTGTTAAAATTGTAAACAGGAAATTTTTTTAAGTGGATTTATAAATAATGAGTTGGAACGTCAAATCAATTCGCCCGGTGACAGCTGATGGTGCTGGTTTTGGTTCACAGCGTATTGTGAACTTCGATTAAACAATGAAGGTCCGCGGTACATGGAATTTCCGATTGGCAGGCAAACAGGCAAAATGGCATAAGCTGAAAAAGTTTGTTGTAAAACGAAACCTTCAACCTACCCCCACTCTACACAATATAACGCTAACAAAACCGGAACCCACCCACCTACCCCTCGAGCGTTATATAATATGTGAACGGCCCCTTAAACATGCAGAAGAAATAGGGTCAGCAATCAAAGGTAAACTTGCCACTGCGATTAAGTTCTAGCGACAGATGCCCTTTTAAAATTTATATTTCGTTACATTTATAAGTTCAGGTTGAATTAGCCGAAAAAGTCAGTGCAATATAAAGACTTATAGGGGGCGATCGGCCGATCGCCCCAATCGATCCATCAGTCGCCACTGACCTGGCATGTACATAAAAAACGATGTCACATATTTTTCTCTCTGTAGGGGAGACCGGGGCAAGAAGGGCACCTTTTTAGAAGATATGTCATATTTTCATGAATACACAATATTGTGCCACAAATTTTCGTAGGCATCTTGGCAACTAGCAGAGCTAACATAAAAACATTCGACATCGACCATAAATCACAGCGTATTTTGTAAAATAAGCAAAAATGCAAATTGAAATTGATGCCACTCTTACGCTCCATTTTGGGCATGAGTGGCATGTACTGCCACTCATGCCCAAAATGGTGGGGCATGTTTGGCATGGATGTCATAGCGTAGCAAGTTATCTTAATTATTTATTTATCCATTAAAACTATAAATGGAAACTGATTGTCGTATGTGTAATCTTGATAAAGAAAAAGTGATTGTTAATGACAGTATCGCAATACAAAAAATAAAACTGTTTGTCGTCTGACTCAGTTGAGACGCAGCTTTCATGACAGCAATACTTGCATGTTAAACATTGTAACCAAGTTTCTTCTGGTCGATCGCTGTAAAGCTCTCTGCAATAAATGCAATAGAAGTTGGTGTCATTTCTCGATCTGTATGTCTTTCTGGTACTTGTCAGCTGTTGCTCCTGTGTCAGGCTCGTCTGTTTTAGAGCCTTCTGCTTCTGTTTCATCTGTTGCTGTTTCTGCTTCTGGTTCTTCTGTTTTGAAGCCTTCTGCTTCTGTTTCACCTGTTGCTGGTTCTGCTTCTGGTTCTTCTGTTTTTGGCTCTTCTGCTTCTGGTTCACCTGCTCCCGGTTCTGCTTTTGCTTCTGGTTCTTAATCTTCTAGGTTATTCCTTTCCTTCAGCCTCGGGCAACTGTGAAGAACACCTAGTTGTCTCTGTGTGTGTCTCTTACATTTTTTAAAAACTTTGTTATTAACATTTTCCTCTAGATGAAGTCTCTTGCTAGGTCGCTTCTGAGCCGATTGCTCCTTATCCCCGAGTATAGTTTCAGGAGGCGTACTCGTGGCTTGCCGTGGGGCAAGAATGGCCGATAGTGTGCCTCTTTTGCCCCACAGCCATGCCTCTGTTTAGCGATTCTTCTCGTTATGTGGGGAATAAGAAGCAATATACAATAATGTTTCACTAAAAAGATGAATGTCAAAGTATACTAATGACACATATTAATACTATTCCCTATATTTTATCATCGATAAAATGCTGGTCAAAAATTGCCTTCAAGAAACTTGAAGTTTGATAAAATTTGATTAAAATAATAAAAATCAAACCAAAAGTAGTTTCGCCCGCTCTTCTGCAGAATATGGTGTTCAGTTGTGTATCGCATCAGACCAGTTAATTAAAACGCAAGGTAAAGGGTCTACACTTGCGATTGTTTTCTTGTCAGAAGGGGATGCCACTCTTACCCGCCATGCCACTCTTGCCCCGGTCTCCCCTATATATATATATATCACCCTATATCACCCTATATATATATATAGGGGAGACCGGGGCAAGAGTGGCATGGCGGGTAAGAGTGGCATCCCCTTCTGACAAGAAAACAATCGCAAGTGTAGACCCTTTACCTTGCGTTTTATATATATAGTATGTATAAATAATTTATGTTTGCCTAAATACCCAATCGCAGTTGTAGTACGCACTCTGTATACACCATATGCTATTAAATGGGTAGAGTTGTACTGCGAAGTTATCGATAAATACCTGATAGTGCAATATTAAACCAATCCATTCTGTGTGATACCGTAATGCTCATTTCTAGTGCAAAACAGGAGGGAAACTAAAATGGTGCGTTTAAATAGGATGTATCATCATGCTGTATTAGTAGGCCTATATGTAGATACATGGTGACAATCATCGACTACCCAATTAGTTACCGTAATTAATACAAGTGAATTTAGCGCCATTAAAAGTCCGATTACTAAGATGCAGAGGAGCTCCATACATGCTGTCTAATCAGTATTGACACGAGAGAGTACACAATTTTAAGGTACCTCTTGTTACATTGCTAATGGGGCATATGATGATTTTTACTGCAGTTCTTGAATTGGATAAAAGAAATTATCAGCTGAATCGCTACTATTGAAGTGCGAACTAACATCGTATTGTTATAAAGGTGTCAAACTGTGCAATACAATTATATCGATTGTATGTCTCTTAATGTGCTTATAGGCTGGGGTAGGGTAGGGGATTGGGTAGCATATCTGTTATATAATATAGGGGTGGGGGGGGGGGTCACAGCTGCTGTTTAATAACGTTAGGGGTGGGTCAAAAACTGGGATTTTATGCGTTATATAATATGTGAACGGAACCTTTAAGGCGAGTATAAAATGAGTCTGAGTGGACCCTTGGTATCGTTAAATCGTAATCGTAATCTCCAAATTTCGAAAGCGCCATTTGAAACCCAAGCGCATGGCTCAGCTTATTCACGAGCGCTGCATCAAATCAGAGGGGTTGTCAAAATTAGTGTAGTCCGTAGTAGGCGCATAGCTAAAATTTAGGTCTGGTTTCGAGAAGGTCAACGGAGTCAGAGTAGCTGTCAGGCTAAATATGGTATCGTTTCGATCGAGGATTGACAGGAGGTATTTCAAGTAAGGAATCTTGGTAAGAATTCTTGAATAGGTGAGACTTAGTTTAGAATGGAAAGCCCGTAGGGTGATGGATATAGGTGAGCTTGGAAGAGAAGATGATCAGGAACTGAAATTGTAGGCCTACGGAATTCAGGAAGCTGCAACTACAGAAGCTACAACTCTCTGTGTTGTAAGGACACGATTCAAGCGGTTGAAGCGCTTGTGAATGACTGCTCAACGCGATTATACTTTTGTGGACGTTGTAGAAACTGTGTCGGCTTGCGCTGACAAGAGCATGAACTGCGACCGAAAGTCGCAGTCGCCATCTAGGGTATAACTTCATAAGATACGTATCTGAGTAACATTGATTACCAACGTAACTGAACTGTGTAATCATTTGCAAAAAAGAATTGTGGGTATATTATACATATATGCAATAATATTTAATACAAATTTGTTTACACATTTTTAATGGTTGGTGAATGATTTAAATGCAGAGGTTTAATATACCTGTTAAAAGTGGTCTACAGCATGTAATCCTCGTTAGTATAGTGGTGAGTATCCCCGCCTGTCACGCGGGAGACCGGGGTTCAATTCCCCGACGGGGAGGACTAATATTTTAACAGTCTGTGCTTTAGTCAATCAACAACCATGGGCTCATCGCTCGTAGGTGTATGGTGCCTTTCTGGTCACATCTTTCCACAGGTCTCGATCTATTCATTGCCGCGTGGCTCAATTCTTGAAGATTTGTTCCACTCCATTCTTCAATGTCATCTGTCCATTCCCTATGTGGTCTTCCTCTTTTATTTGTACCATCGATTATTCAAAAAAACCCAGCGTTCAAAGTTTTTCATCCCTTTTCAATGTCCAAATAAACTATATATATATATATATATATAAAATTGTTAAAAGTGGATTTATAAAATAATAACTAAGAACCTCAAATCAATTCGCCAAGTGGCAGCTAATGGTGCTAGTTTTGGTTCACAACGTATTGCGAACTTCAATTAAATAATGAAGGTCCGTGGTACATGGAATTTCCAATTGGCAAGCAAACAGGCAAAATAGCATAAGCTGAAAAAATTTGAATATAACAAAACCTTCAACCTACCCCCGCCCACCCTACACAATATAACGTTAACAAAACCGGAACCCACCCACCTACCCCTTGAGCGTTATATAATATGTGAACGGCCCCAAAACTGCTCTTTTTAAACGTACTGGAGTCGTCGGAGTAGTAGGGTCTAGCCTTGAAGGGGCGTTATATAAATCTCTGTAATGAATGAATGAATGAATGATACCGTGCGATAACAAAGATCATTAACGTCGTCAGCATTTTTGTATCCAGGCAAGATCTATATATGCCTATTTTGGCCTGCAGCCTATACCTATTCTTAGTTCCTAGCTTGGCAGTGGCGGCGTTAAAACGAGAGAGCTGGTTAATTACATTAACGACGCTGTGGGATAACAAAGTTTATTGGCGTTACCCTCCTCCTTCGTCGAGTCTTGGGACTGACACTGGAGTGAAAATCAGAGAGCGAGAGGATGACGTCTATATATGAATGAAAGGCGTTGAGCCAGACTAGCTTCCGGTTTCGAAACTGAACGTGGCTGTAGAGAAGAAGGTATCAATTTTCTTAAATATTTGTAAAAAATATTTTCCAGACCGGTTCTTAGTCTGACTCTCATTTGATACGTTCAAAGCAGATAAGCTTGGTTTGGGAACACTTGCTTATCAAATTCTATTAGATCATTACTATTGAACGATGTCTTCTTTCTGTCACAGACTTGGATCATATTATTCTCAGCATCTGGATAATAATAGCCCTAAGAATAATAATCAACCATCCTCTCATCATTACTTGACGAAATTGAAAGAGAAATTTTCAATCTCGGGTTCAGATGAGCAGCCACTACTTTGATTGTCACATATTGTGTGGCGTGCTGGCCGATTGGTTTGAGTGGTCTGCCTTCACGCGGAGAGTACGGGTTCGATCCTTGTCCGAGGAGCTTAGATACTGTTTATGAACCTTTAGCAAGTCATTCGTGCTCTGTAATTGCGTCATCGAGATGTGTGCACTTCGTTACAAGTTGTAAGAAGGTGACATGCAGTTACAGTTGTCTCGTATTGTTTGTCTCTCACACTGCTTTTAGTCAGTAGTTCAATGTATCTAGATCGTAATTTGAACTAGGAGCTGTGGAACAGATATGTGAAATTAATGTACCGCCGGAAATATACATTCGTCTGAACCACTGATGGGAAGTTGCAAACTTAATTTCTTCAGGTAACAATTAGAGGATGGATGACTGCATTGGGGTCTTGGACATTGAAGGATTTACCATTTTTGAATGAATAGGTAGCTGTATTTTAGTCGAAGAATGCAGATAAGACTGGTGACTGGTCAGAAGCCAAGCAAGGATTTCTATTTAGCATCAAAAGTATCATGTTGGGGTCATTTCAGTGACATTTGTCTTGAAAGAGATGACATTTATATGGTCATGCACTATACAAACATAAAGAAGTTGTTTTTAAATCACAAGTAACAGGATAAGCTAGCTTGGTCAGAAGTTTGTGCGCAGCTAGTTACAAAGATCTTCTGAAATATCTTTTTCTGCATATGTTGAGTGGTCATTAGCAGATAGATACCAAGAGAGGAGTTTGTTGACCTTAACCCTTTAATGACTAGCTGTATATATTTTCCCATACATTTTAGTACACGCTGTTCGTTAAGGGGTTAAGGCATACTGACAGAATGAAGTCCTTGACATTGCAACTCTCACCAATTATTTGAATTTTATCTTTCAGACATTTTCCGCTAAGATTGTCTGAGCCAGCAACTATCGAGACGATGGATGAGTCAGTTATTAATCCACTAGTTTTCTCCATTCTGCAATTCTTTGACGATCAACAGCGATCTCCAAATTTGAGCCCTGCTGCGATCGAAAGTCTCGAAGGTCCGCTTGAATTATTGCTGTGCAGATGTGTGGCAAGCATTATTTAATCACTTTGTCTGAAATATAATGAACTCTTTTTTGAATTGAAAGTTGAGGCTTCTGCTAAAATGGCTGTGAAGTTTGACCTGAAGATTCAAAGTGTGTTGCCTCTAATGTAGAGTACTCACAACATTCACAACTATAAACTGAAAAATTACTTACTCATCAGTGATAATTCACCAGTAGCAACAGATATGTATCTGGCATAAATTTAATTAACATTTGCATAATTTTCATGAAGTTGAAGGTGACTGTAGAATTGTGAAATTGGATATAAATAAATTTGAGCCATGCCTTTTAAATTGTTAAAAAGTTCTGTTCTGTTTTTGTGGTGAAAAAAAAAATTTGTAAGTACAATAATAAATTAAATATATTTAAACAGAAATAAAGACAGCTTTGCTTGTGATTTGTGAATTGCCTTCAAAGCCCTTCATGGTGATGCAAGCATGAAGGGCAGAGTTATGTTTTTGATGAAAATTGTCTGTTAATGCGTATTATGTGCTCCAATACTGACTCTGTTCAAATAGCTTTTACTGTAGAAGGCATTTAAAAAATTTCAAATGCAATCAGTTTGGTGCTTTGCCTCCTCTCACAACATCTCAAAACTCCAGTCCATTCTCAATGTGGCTGCACAACTAACTGGTGGAATTCCATAATTTGGTCACATCTCTTCCTTCATTAATGAATCCCTTCACTGGCTCCCAGCACCTCAACACATTCGTTTCAAGACCCTTGCATAACTGTCTCCTTGAGTCTGCCCCACCTAACTTCTGGGTCTCTGCACTAGGGTCTCCTTTATTCCACACCGGGCTTCCCTTCGTTCCTCTGCCTGCGGACTTCTGGTGGTTTCCCGCATGCGCTCTGCCACGGCCCAATCCAGGAGCATCGCCTATGTGGATCCCACCAGCGGGAACAGCCTCCCCCTTCCTCTTTTGGAGGAGCTGCTCTCTCTCTCCTGCTGCCTCCTGGAAGCACTTGAAGACTTGCTTTTTTTCTGTTTAGCTTTGTGTTGAGTCGTGAGCACCTCTGATTTGCGTGGCGCTATATAAGTGCTCCATTACATTTGTCATGTTAGTTCAGCATCGGAAAAGTACATATTTCTTGAATGGTTGTAGTTGCAAGTCAGTGTTTGGAATCAGCATATGGCATCAGCATTAGAGATATGGAAGCGGCTGCGATGTTGCGATTGCCTTCTTCACTTCCAGAAATATTTTCAGCAGGACTGATGCAATTGGTTTGTTTTATAGACAATTGTTTTTATGTTGCTACTTTTGCATAAAAAAACACGGGGGATGAGTCTTCATACAGATGAAATAAAACTAAGTTGCCAAATAAATCAAATTATAAATATTGCCATTTAGGCTAATTATTAAACATTTTGGTCAATTCTACACTGGGTCAGTCCAAGAAGCCAGAGACAACATTTGGTGATATTGACTGTTAGATGCCCTTATAGATTTGAGCACTGAGAAACAGTTTCAGACCACTTAGTCTGAGGTAGTTGCCTTCTCCAGCAAAGTAGTGGCCTGCTTATCTAATATTGGATACTAAACATGGAGCCCTGGCATTTGTTTAACCATGAATTTACTGAATGCTAGACACTCTAGAACCAACTCTCAAAAGCACTTTTACGGGTGAATGCCCCAGTGGTATGTTTGTATCTACATTGAGGTGCCATTATGCGAAGGTGCTGATCAATGATAAAGTTCACAGAGATTGGGTGACATATGATAGGTCTATATTCTTATCATTTCCATTATTACTTAAGCATAAACAAACCCACTGAAACTGTTTGCTGTGTGCTGCATCTGTGGGAGTTTAGGTAGAGCAGTGAGGTGTGGAACTATTATGGAGAACTTACGAGTTTCCAGTGTGCAAAAATCAATGCAGGTACATAAAATTATGTATGCAAATATGTATTTATGTACACACATATCATATCATATCGTATTTGTACACATTTGCAAGATAACGTAAGATCATCTGAATATGTGATGGGCCTTCTCTCATTGCTAGTTACGTAAGCAAAGTTGAAGAGCATCAGCTTTTGAATTAGCTGAATTATATTTATTTTCTCATATGATTTATGCCCATTTTTCCTGTATGTTGTGTCTTTTGTCCAGAGTGTGCCAGAAGCATCTGTTGCGGATAAAGAGCTAGGCGAGAAGTTAAAAGCTGAAGGTACTTCTTCCCACAGTTACTATACTGTTTACAAGGGTATAATGGAAGTCAATCACATGGAGTTAATCAATCATAAATATTTGATATAGTGCCCCTTCCAGATATCTACTCAGAGGCACAAGTAAGTTAAGTAATTTTTATATTGCACAGGTCTTTCAAGCACCTGCCTAAAGCTCTGTATATATGGCTAAACTGATCTAACCAAATGTGATTCAAGGCAGACACTAATTATCTGATACCCATGATGAGTGGGTAGCACCCATGGCCTCCATCATAGTCTGTTTGTCCAGAAAAGATCCAGTCCAAAGGTGAACCACTGATTCCATAAATATTTCTATGATTTGTGGCTGAGAATCCCATCTATAGTCATGTGAGAAGCCTATTACTAGCTCCTCAATCTATCTCTTCATGCCTTCCTCTTCATGACATCAAGCGGATCTGGGATTCACCTAAATTGCACCAATTTCTTCCAGTGGGTCGTGATATCAAATTATCTACATTGAAGTAATTAGTGGTTTGTATTGTACATGGACCTTGCTTTGTAGGTGTGCTGTTGAAACGAGGGCACTGTATAAATTTCTGGAATGAATGAATTTACAGGCATGTTATGAGTTGTGAAATACCTTGCTGTATTCTTTTATTTCAAGGGAATGAGTTCATGAAACAGGAAAAATATAACGAAGCTGTTGACTGTTACACTCGCGCAATATCACTCGATGGCAGGAACGCAGTCTACTACTGCAACAGGTATTTGCTTCAGAAGTTAATAGTTAACGAGAAAGTAAACTGAAGGCCAAGGGGTAGATGCTGAACTTATCTAATGTTCTATGAAGAGGAGAACATGTAGAAATAACTTTCTACAGTCTACTTAGTGATGAAATTGTAAACTTAAATTATTGAAGTCTCTGTTGAGTTATGACATTCATTAAATAGCTTGAAAATCGTGAGATCAGATTTAAATGTTGGAACCTTTATTGAATTGTAATGGAATTTAATTATATTGGATTTATTGTGCTGTAATTAGTTACTTTTGTTGCTAATTAGGTTAACCCTTTGCACTTCATAAGCGCAAAATTGCGATGACAGGAAAATTTTTACACGGGTGCAGAATTGTGACATTATAGTTATATAGGTGTGCTAAAGTTTTTGATGTTGGATAACCAGTAGCCTTGCTATGTAAATAAATGCACCATTTACTATGCTGATAAATGCTCTGCAATTTTCCAACTGGTGACTTTTGTGCATGCAACATTGGTATTTGACCTGAATTGTGTCAATCTGTTGCATTTCATAATCGCAGTTTATTATCACAATTATGAACAAATATAAAATTGGTGTAGCATTTTTGAAAACATTGAATCATATGAAGAGTAAATTTGTAATGATTTTGCTCTTTTAAGGATTGCAGAACCAAAAGTTTTTGATTGTCTGTAAAAGTATACATTAGGAATTGTCATATCTTATACAAAAGGATACCATTTAAATACTATGTATTGTGGACCTGTTTATTGGCTTAACAGTGGGCTGTATGTGTATTTCTGTGTTATTTTGGTTCAGAGCAGCTGCATATGGAAAGACAGGTGAGCATGAGAAGTCTATTATGGACTGCAGGAAAGCTTTGGAGCTGGATCAAAGATACTGCAAAGCCTATGCCAGAAAAGGGTAAGATACCATATCAGGACTGTTCAACAAAACAGGAGGGGAAAGGAATGGAAAATGCTGCATTAGAATATGATGTTTGGTAGAAAGCGCTTAGCAGCAACTTGTTCAGTACAAGAATTTAGGGTTTTTAATATACTTTGGTTTAAGTCATGAACTATGTATATTTGGTATACAAAGAGCCCAAAAAAGGAACTAGACGGAAGGATTTCGAAGCAGCTGACAGTAATTATGTGAGGAAAATTTCATATATGTTGGATGTGTACCACTTAAGGCTGACGATGATGTGAGACAGTTTTCTTGTTTGTCTAAGTTAAATTAAAGTTTCAATAATTTTTATTTATATATATATATATATATACATCTTAAAATGCCTGCAAATGTTTCTTGAGCTACTGAGGGAAGTAATGTTCAAAATTTTAATGGAAGAATATAATTTAATTGAACATTTACATAGTGCCCCTGCAAGATATCTGTTTGACGAGGACAGTCCAATGTGCTGGAAAAAGCCGTGTGTTGAATTGCTGGTTGCCATGTGCTGCAGAGTACACTACTCAACAAACAGACTGATTTAATATACGAAGAACACAGTCCCCAATTTTATCCTGTGGCAAAAATGAGCATATAATTGATTCTTTGGGTGAAAAGGAGGATCATGAATGGTATTCTAACCAGTAGTTAGTGTAGTGTATCTTGTCTGTAGTATGATTGCATAGTTAACTTCAGGCATGAAAGTCAAATACCCTAGTACAGAGGATAAAGGGAGAAAATGCTTCACATGCAATTTTAGTTATGTTGAAATTTAATATTTTAAATTTGTCTATGTATAATTTGATTAATAGAACTGCCTAAATTTATGGTGTTTAATGGAAGTATTTGACTGTGTAGCTTGGCACATACTGCCCTTGGCCAACAGGCAGAGGCTCGTGTGTGCTTCAAGAAGGCCCTTGAGATTGACCCAGTGAATGAAGGGTACCGGGACAACCTGCTTCGTTCCGAACAATCCCTTCATGACGATCCTGTAAGCATTCACGTCCTGGATATAATTTGGTTCACTGACTTTTCTCTGTTGCTGTAGAGCTTATCCAGCTCTTGAGCTTTAATCACACTTTATTCTTTCGAAATAAGTGTGATACTTACATATGGCTCTATTTATAATTGCTGAATTATATGCATTCTGCAAATGGGGCCAATAATAATAATCGTTTAATTTCAAACTGGTAAACTGCAGTATGACTACAGACATAGTATGTCGCCAGCCATGCAGGGTGCCCGTTACGTTATAAATCTCATTTCAACAATCGCCGCCTAGCGAAAGAAGGACTAGTCAATTTATAGAGGGTACGAGTCTCGAGCTCGGTTCCTGAGCTCTTTGCCCCACTTGGTTCTCTATTACTATACTATACCTGACACTGAGCACATTATAATGTGATAAACTAAAAGGTTATTGTTCTTTTTATTTCTTGTGGTTCCAGACAACTGAACTTCAGTCTGCCATATTATGTGGCTAAATTCGGGAATTAGGATGAGCTGAATAAAAGTAAAATGCATGAAAACTTTGACCTATGCATAATCTAACCATTATATCTCCAGGACCATTATGTACACTGATGCCCACGGCATAAGCTTACATCATAGTTGGTTTCTGTTCTTTGGTTGTGTACTCCATTCTCAAGTTATTTAACGGAGGATTTGTTGGTTTTGTTGTTTCCCAGATGAATTCAGCCGCAAGGGGAATGGGTGAAATGGGTCTTGGGGGTCTTGACTTCTCCTCTGTACTGAATAATCCAGCACTGATGAATATGGTGAGACTCGCTTATTTGTAATCTCTTGATTTAATTGTAGTCCATGATTTCGGGAAGCAATTTGAATTCGAATATAAGAGTTTGAATGGAGACATACATATTGTGTGTATAATCCTTTGAGCAAAATATTTTAAAATTATTTGGTGCATGTTAGCTGAATTTGAAAATGCAGTATACAGCTAATGTGGGTCTCTCCAGCTGGAATTGGCCACCTCAGTTCCTTGGAACCAATTATTTTTCCTTAACCTCAGATCAGTTCCGTATGCACTTAAAAGTGCCCTTTCGTCAGTGATGGCACTGGCCTGGGTCAGGAGCGCCTTGTACTTAAAGTGGTGATGTATAGATACTTGAGTATGAGCTATTAGCTTGCAAAAATCCAAACTTTACACCAAATCAAATACAGGTCATCCCATCATTGCCTATTGCTCACTTACCTTTTAATTCCATCTTGCTTAGCCTGTATTGTGGTTCTTTGACCTTTAAAATCTTGACCAAGCTGCTCTAATGGATTAGTGCAGGACTGCAGGTGTACTTGAATTGTTGTCCCAGATTATGGCTCTGTAGAAGTCGTTGTATTTTATTACACCTAAACAATGATGTGGGAGAAGTTTATGTGTATAAAAATGGTTTAACGGATCTTTGATGGTTTTTGGTTTCTTGCAGGCAACATCGATGTTATCTAATCCACAGATGCAGACCATGTACGTAAATAAGTTTTAGCCATTCAGTAGCTTAACTGAGTAACTCAATAATTCAGTAAGTCAGTTTTTCTTAGCCTAACTGAATGTGTAGTTCTGTTGTACATACTGAACACATACTCTCTTGGTGAATGGTCTGGGCATCTACTGAATTATAACTGGAGCAACTGGTACTGACTAAGTGATCTGATTTGTCAGTTTCCATCTTTAAATTACATGTGTTAACTTATGTATCAGTTCAATGGGTTGTGGTTGACTGACGGTTGAGCCTGGAAGTTGATGATTATCCAGTTCAAGTCAACTGCACATTTTTAACAATATATAGTCCCTTTCTTGTAAGGAAGTATATGATAGTTAACTGCCATGATTTACCGCAATGGATCTGTTGAATTTGATGATAGGATGGCAAACATGATGGCTGGAGCAACTGGTCCGTCTTTAGGACCGACGTCCATGTCAAGTCTCCTTCAAGTGTAAGTTGTTTCCCTTCATTACTGAATAAATGAGGGGCTGCCTCCACCAAAGCAGCATTTATTCACTTTTCATCTGTTTATGCTGTGTGTCACAGAACAAATTATGAAGGGTTGAAGGTCACTGGGGTCAGATTTGAATGTCTTATATTATAATACAAGAGGCTGTTTGTCAATTCAAAGCAAAATCAGCCGATTGGATGGATGCAAGAGAATCTGATTTACTGTGCTTTAGATGAATGCAAATGAATGCACCATTTGAAGTCAATAGTAAGAAAGGGTAGCAGATGAATGTTTTTATAATGTTGCTAGGTATATACAAGGCATTCAGAAATTTTGTAAGAGTGAAGATTGCTTTAAGGAAGAAAGACTTGAACAGTGGCATTCTACAATGTTACAAATGTGGTAGGGTAATTTGAACTTCCCAAATTTTACCTTGAAGGGATTTATTAAGTAAAACATAATTGTGTTTCCAAGCTGTTTAGGGCTACATAGTTTCTGGTTTTTCTTTTTTCGTTACATGTTTCACTTGCCAAGTGTGTAGTAAGCAACCCGACCAAGTTTGGTGGACCAGAAGAATGGCATGACCCCTGAAAGTCAGGTGCTGAACCATATATGGCACTTCGTTTATCCCCTCCAGGTTTTCCATTGGATTTGTCATGGGTTGAGGTCATTGAAGAGAGATCATAAGAAGAGGTGAAGAAATACTTACATGCTGGTATATGATCTTGTGCATATGCATAATTTGCATATACATGTTTTGGAATCTGAATATTTGCTTAGTACCTGGAACCTCTTTGAGAGTCATTGGTTTCTTATCTTAAATGTTTTAACTGCAGAGTTGATTAATAAAAGAGGATTGCTTTTGATGAATGTTTTCAAGTTCTGGTTGAGTTGTATAAATTTGTTCTGCCACAGAGGGCAGCAGTTGGCTCAGCAGATGCAGCAATCGAATCCGGAGCTTGTGGAACAGTTACGATCGCAGATGCGGACCCAGTCGACATCGTCTTCACAACCTGGAAGTCCTAGCCCAAGTCCTCCAAATCCAGGTGATGCTTACTGTTGCTTTCAACGTTCGTACTCATTGTATTAATATGGGGTCGTCCATAAAGGATGTCCGCAAAAAACTCTACTTTTTTACCCCTCTCCCTTGTCCGCATTCAACTGACCTTCTTCCCCTTTGCGGAAATCCGCATCACACATGTATCAGCCACCATTGCAACTGCTGATAATTATTCTACTGCATCACCTTTTAATAAAGACATTTATTGACAAAGAATTAGATTGAATAAAAGCTATGTAAAAAACTTAAATTTCCTAAACGCTTGTTTGCATGTAATCTTCGTATATCATCTCTGAAATGTGAAGTATAACCTTAACCCTTTAATGACCAGCATGTACTAAAGTGTAAGGCATAATCTATAATGCTGGTCATTAAAGGGTTAAGATACTAATAAACAGCTAAGATTTTGGCATAATTATCATTAAATGTGATTTGGGCAATAATTTTGCATGGTCACATGCGGACATCCGCATAGTCCAAGACCCCTGCCCGCATTTTCCCCTACCCATCCCCTCATTGCGGACGTTTTTTGTTGATTACCCCTATGAGTGTGACCAGTCTACTGATGAGAGGGGCTTTAAGAACTGGAGTTAAGTGCGTTAACAGCTTTCTCAGGTTTTCTTCAGGTAAAAGGATCTTCTTGGGCATATCTCAGTCAAGTCCGTTCTTCCTTCATACCAGTCTTTGGTTAGAAAAGTTTAAGGTACATAATTTTGTGCATTTTTAATCAAATATTTAACATATAAATGCATATGATGTGCTGCTGTTGAAGTATAATACCTTGAGAAACAAATTGTAGTTGTTAAATGATAGATGATATAGATATATTTTTATATAGATTATGTAGATATATTATTATATGGATTATGTTTAGATTTGAGAACTCATAATTGAATTTGCATATCTAATCTTGATGTTGTTTATTGTTGTTTTATTCGTTCAGATGAATCTCAAGGCGGCTGTTAAGCTGAAGCAACATTGTCTGTAAAAGAATGACTCCTTTCTATGTCCTGTCTGATGTCTGTCTGTCTATCTGTCTCTGTCAGTCTGTGTGTTGTTGTTTGGTTTTGCTATTTTGTCTATAACTTGCTTTGCCTCCTCTTTGACCATCCCTTGGTACCTGTTCCAACATTATACATTTCCTCCATGTTCTTACATATCTGTGTTATGTATAACTTAATCCGGTATATACAAAAACATGTTATTTAAGAATAATAATCAGTGTATATAACTATTAGTATAACCTAGTATCAAAAATAATGTTCACAGTTTTGACAGTTATGATGCTAAATATCTGTACAAAGATTGATATGAACCATAGGACGAAGTGCACTGTGTCTATATATTTATAGATCTACTAAGATGGTTTGAATCGCCACTGTGTGTCTTGATTTTGTTTCTACCTTTGTAATTATGTAAGAAATTACAATAAACATTAATATCTTAGTATTGGTGTTCTTTTGTATTATAGGTTTATTTTCTAGTTCCTCTGTTTATATTCTAACTTTCTTTGTGACTAGTATTTAATATCATATGTTGAGTTCTAAAGGTCGTCAAGTTGTGTTTTTTGAATGAGTTGCAATGGAGGCAACCAGATGGAACTCAGCTGGGCAAACTCAAGTGAGCATAGCCATATCTGTGATATGGTACCACACTTTCCTGTCCAAGTCCTTCCAGCAATGACGTAGTTAAGGCCATCGGAGGAAGCAATGCAATAATGACAAGCCTAAAATAAAGTCTGATTGTAAATACATGTAACTAGAGATGAGGCTGTTTTGAGTGTAATCCTATTCACAGCTACAAGCCAGTTTATCTGTGATTGCCAGTTGTGCATTTGAGTTTTCTTGAATTCTGATATTGGTCCTACACCAAGAATTGTTGAGAGTATTTGTAGTTGATGAATTAATTGCAGCGATCCTGAAGAGGTTTAACTGATATCTGGGTGAAGCTGTGATGTAAACTGTACAAGGAATATTGATCACCAGAACTTCTTAATTGTGAAAAGCAATCCCAGCAAGAGAATTATTTTAATATTATTGTTAATATTTTTTACGTTTGGTGGATCTGATCCTGCTCAAAAATCAAACTAGTTGTAAGCATGCTCCTAATTTCTCTGACGTGTTTAGCTAATGGGTCAAATTTGTGTATTAAAGTTATTAGCTAATATAAGCTTCAGATGATGTGAATGCAACTGGCGGTTGTTATTTATGTCGAATGTCGCGATAAGTGCTATTCGAAATTAAACACATGTGTTCATATATTGGAGGTAAATTGTTTGCTGAAAATAGCCCTGTTGACCTAGAAATCTGCACAAGAGCGTTGTGTTAGAACTTTAATATTGCAGGGGTGTTCCATTCACAATCCTTTGCTGGGGTGGAGAAACAAATGTTCAGCTGTATAGTTAAGATGACTTCTTGAAGAATGAGACTCTTTTACAATAGTGTCAATGTCATATTATCAGCACACGCTCACACTAGATTGATTGCCTTATGGCTAGTTCAGGTAACTGGTTTCAGTTGCATTCATGTATGTGACACCTGTCGATGTTTGCCTTTAATGTCACTACAATCTCAAAAGTGTTAATTATTATTAAAACCAGTACCTGACACTGGAAATACTGCTGCACCATTTCGTGCACTGGATATGCTGCTTTAGGTGGTGTTTTGTTGGTATTTGATGCATTTTTCAACCGTTTGAACCAACTCTGCCCACGGTCTATTCAGAGTAGGTATAGGTGTATCATGCACTTTGAGGTTTCAGTAAGTGTCGTGTATTAAGTTCTGTTGGTTTCTATTATCATTATAATAATATATTTTGTTGTATTCAATTAAACTGACAAATCACAGTATGATTGCATGATATATACTGTGGTAGCATATGAGAACAAGTTTAACAGGAGTAGAATTTAACTGCCACAGTGAATTGAAGGTCAACCTTTTGGGGGTGATGGGTATCGAGTAATATCACGCAATCATCCGTCCCCGTCGTGGTTGCTTTTTCTGCCAAGTTATCCTTCAACAAACGAGAGGTCATTCATACACAAGTGTCTTCAAAGATTTTATGTTCTACTACTAGGCATACAATGTTATGTGTAGTTTTATGAAGGCTGTGTACTTTTTCTGGCTGACTTCTCAAAGTGTTTTTTAAACTATAAATATGTGCTTTATGATATTTTCTTGCCCCACAAGATTACTTGGATGTACCAATCGTTGCAGTAATTTTTTAGAATATTATATGGGTATTGTTAGTATCTTGTGTCTAATGACAAGTTTTAATGAACACAGATGTCTCTAGATCCCACATGATTTGTTATTCCATAATCATTTTTTAGAAAATGAATGTGCATTATCTGTGAATATGTTGCCTTGATAAGTTTTGGTAGTTTGTTGTAATGTATGAATATTGCTGATTATCACCCCTTTTATTTGAATTGTTTCAAATTTTTAACAGCAAAATTGTGAAACTTTGATGGACATATTTTGATTGGTTGCACTTCCTCTACCAAACTCCATAGCATTAGACGTGCAGTTTGTATTGACAAATGTTACAGCTGCTATTACGAGTTGGAAGTTGATTAGAGCACAGTAATTGTTACCAGTAATCACAATCTATTAAACCATTCCAGGTTTCTGTTAGACTTCATCAACATATACATCTGTAGAGGTTTTATAGTCCATTTTTTTCATGTGAATAGTTTGCAATCAAGAGGTGTGTTCAGAGTTCATGTAATTGAGCCATTCCAAGCAGCTATTAGCCAACTGATCCTTTTCAGCTTATCAGTATATAACATGGCAAATATATGTTTTAGCAGAATAGCTGTCCTAAATACTGGGTCAAGATAAATCGTAATCTCCAAATTTCTAAAGCGCCACTTTATAGCTAAGCGCAGGGCACCAGCTTATTCACGAGCGCTGTACTCCTCAACCATTGTAAAGGAAGACAATATGATAAATTTGGTTTGGTCCTGGTTTAACATCTAGCTAAATAACCATCTGTAAGATTTGTTTTAATTGCATGTGTAGACATATGGTGGATGATAATTGTTTGTGGCTTGTCATTAATTTTCATTGGCTTCATCTCATGTCAATAACTCAGCAACTGTGTTTCAGTAATAAAATTGTGGATGGAAGCATATTAATTTTTTCTTGTTTTTATAAGCAATGCCAAATTAAACAGAAGATGTTGTATATATGGGTTATTTAATTCAACTTCTTACTTCGCCAACTGCTGGAGTATAGTATATAATATTACATGTAGCGCTTTTGTAACCTTTCTTACTTGATTTCTGTTAAGGTTTGTTTAGTAGGCTATCTTCTTATTAACGCTTAAAAAGTGGGAACCTTTCAAACTCTCACCAACTTTTGTCTTGAGCTATATCAGTTGAAATGTTTGATAGTGTAGGCCTATGTACACCAGATGTTACTGTGTGTATGATAATTTTGAACAGTAACAATTCTTTTAACTAAAACCTTGCACAGCACAGGAGTGCAATTATGGAAATTGCGCAGCCGTGCTGTGTAGTGAGCCTTTATTCAGAAAGCCTCGTTTTCAGTTGGAGTCCGAGTTTCAGATTTATTTTACGTGATGCTGTAGTCTCAGATCTAACTGAACAATTGAAGATTTACGCAAGTATATACATAAAATGGTGTAGAACTCCTTCAAATGAGCAATGTAGGGAAGCAGCTGAGATTTTACTGAAACAATCAACTATCGAAAATTGAGCAGTGTAAAAGTCATGCGGTTATAAAAATATGTGAAGGCCAATAGTTACGTTACATATAATTATGTGTTGATATTGGACCACCAAATCTTGTAGGTGTGTGTATATGCGCGTCGTATTAATCAGACCAGAGGGTGGTCTTGACTAATATTCTTTCTTCATCGCTGAGGCTGTCGCCGACTGGTCTCAATCTGCAACACTTGCAGTGAACCAGCTCGGCTTGCTTTCTTCTGCGATTATCACTGCCTATCAGCGCTACAACCCCAGTTGCATAATGGGACGTTGGACGATCGCACACACCCACACACACGACCAGCAGATGCAACTATGTTAATTAAATCAACAGCTCCATACTGCATAGTTCGGCCTTCAATAGTGAACAACTGGCGCCTAGTCACCGTCGTGCAGTCTCCTCTGCTGCATTATTATGGACTAGCCCTGTTGATGGGCCGACACCCTGCTAGATACAGCAGAAGTGCGCGGTGGATGCTAGCTGTTGCGGCCACCGCTAATGGCACCACCGCCGACAGGGTGAGGGGTGATGGTGGTGTACAAGTGCAATGACAAATTGACAGATTGTTGATTAATCCTGTATTGCCAAAAGTTGCAACGAAATACATGTTCGGAAGGGCGAGAAATTGCTAGAACTTATGTTTCAGCTTACATAAAATTAGATCCGTTTGACGCGCGAAATGTAATCGTTACTGCCATAAATATTAATGTGAGCGCGTATGATCGTAAACTTGACATATATGCAGCGCCCACAAAAACCAAGTCTCAGGCACCATCTTAGTCGTAGGCACTTAACAAAAACAAATCGATAGGCAGAGGTCAGAAACAAGATAGAAAGGCAGACATTTTTGGTCAGACGTGGATATATAAGGCGGAGCAGTGTTAGGGTGGAAGAGGAACGTGTTGAACGAATTAAGTGGTTGGACCTTGAACAAATGACGGAGGTCCGAGGTGGGAGTGTTGGGAGGGGGATTTGGGTGTGCTGTAACGTAATGTGGGCTTAATTATAATGTCAATTTTTATGCGCCTACAATAACCACGTACGTCAAGGAGACCATCTTATTCACTGGCGCTGTTGTCAGTGAGTGATACGACTTTATATTCTAATCAAAATCGTAATCTCAGCATTTCTACAGCGCCCACAAAAGCGTAGTCGCGGGAACCAGCTTATTCTAGGCCTATTCGTTCAGGCAATTTTGAGCTGGCGGATTGATTTGAGGGCAGAAGTGAGGTGGTTTGTGTTTGGATTTTTAGTGACATCACGCGAGTGAGCATATTCTGGATAACTTGGGGCGGTTATTTGGATGGTAATGAGCCTACAGTCGTGTGCGTAGCCCACAGAACTCCGTCACTGATAGTACTTGGCCAGTGCCAGTCCCAAGCCTGGATAAAGGAGGAGGGCGACGCTAATGATCTTTGTTATCACACAGTGTCGTTAAACTGCAACAACCACCGTAGCCCACATACAGCGTTCTGCATGGATAACACTAGGCTATAGCTGTATAGGCTATAGTTGTATATAAATTGAGTGTATATCGATAGACCAGCTGCCAAGGAACATATAATTGCTCTTGACTGTAGATTCGAAGTCCTTCAGCGGAACGATCAACCTGGATTGAAGTAAAATATCGATCGGGATTAAAAGCGAAAGAAGTGAGGTCATTTATTAATCATTGTTTGAATCTATTCTAGACATCTATTGGTAGGCCTTATAGTCCAAGGCCTAATTAACTGATAAGCTGGGTTGATTAATTTTAACTAATCGAGGGAAAAATAATAGATTGTAATGTAATGTAAATCCTCGAAAAATTTTCAGCGCCCACAAAAGCCACGCCAGGGAGACCGGCTTATTCACCGGTGCTATGCCAAATCAAGTCCACAATAGCCGATCCTCTTGTTTCCTTTCGGTGCCGGGTCGAAATCCAGGGAGTGAAGCCGATTGGAGGTGCTGCCCCATCTACCTTACGTATATCTAAGTATAAAACAGCGAACAGTGGTTGCTTAAAATGGTATTTTTATGGGATAGTTGATATGTATGCAATGATCGAAACCATCGTTGATGGATGAGACTGAGTCATTGATCGCTGGTGCTTAGTCGATTCATTGGCATGAATTATCTATGCCAAAGCGTTAGCGCCCACTGGTGAAAGAGCTTTGGATTAAGATTTGAAACGATTAATGTGAGAATTTGTTTCTTTATACATTCATTGTAATACTGTTGTGTTAATTGGGAGCATTTATATTCAATAGTGATGGATATGTATCAACGATAGCATTTACTACAGTTTATTTATGATCAGAACTGTTCTTTGCTATGACGCATGCTGTCTTCGAGACTGGTGCCAAAGTGATGAGCTTACTCCCCCCGATATTTTGTGTCTAGTGGTTCCCGTAGCACATTCATTCTGTAGAATATTGAATATCATCTTAGAATATTGGGAATAGGCGCGTTTGAATGCATATTGTTTGAGGTATGTTGATGAAAAGTTTCGTTACGTTTTCGGGTAGGCCTCTGATGTTTACATTTACCGCATGTATGTGTTTATATAATGTAAAATCTGATCTATATTTACGTAATTATCACCTCTTAGTAATGGTAAACGCGAAACTTCTGCAGCACCCAAAAGCGTAGTCACGGGGCCAGCTTATTCAGCTGGGTGATGAGGCCTTGAGACAGATTAGGAGTCAATAAGACATTAGTAGGCATATAATAAATAACTGCAGTATGGGTAGACCGATCAATTTAATAAAAGCATATGTTTTTATATTAAAATATAAATCGAAGGCCTGTGTAAGAGTTTTGCTTGACCAAGACACAAGTTGACTGGGAATATAAAATTTAAATGTTTAAGAATATTGTCCTTTAGTATTTTTGAAAAGTTCTGTTTATGCAGCTGGCATAAACTTATCTAAGTTATTAAGAGTCCAATTTTTATAGTAATCATAATTCCAGCATTTCTACAGCGCCCACAAAAGCCAAGTCTCGGGAACCAGCTTATTCACAGGCACATAATCAAAACAGAATCGATAGGCAGGGGCGTCAAAATCCAGAGAGTCAGGCTGACAGACGACTAAGGCGGATGGTGTTTGGAGTTGAAATAGCGAGGAAGGTATAGCGAAGGGGAGGATTCAGGATAGGATTTGTGGAAAAGCAATGTATTCAGTTTTGAGTGGAAAACCTGAGGTGATGTGGCAAGAGGTGAGGCGTTGGTGAGTTCATGTGATGGATCTGATATTTGTCTTAATGCAGGAGGGAGTTTGTTCCAAAGCGGCGGAACAGCAGTAGATACGGAACGATTTTTTGCAAATTTGAGTGATGAGGTGACGGAATAGTAACTGACTGGAGTATGGGTACTTCCTACCTCTCGTTCAGGGGCACAACCAGAACATTTTCCTGGGGTGCTCAATGCTCATATTGCAAACACCGAAGGTGTGAAGCAGCGTACTGAAAACAATCCCCCCCCCCACCGTTCAAAAAAGAAAAATGCATAGAATTTGGATCAATTTTGTTGCACCATCGCTCTTGTCTATTGTACTGTAGAAGGAGGAGATTTGCTGAATACAAAGATATGCTCAAATGAAACACTGATTTTTTTTGTAAAGTGGTAAAATATTTGTTGATTCAAACCATGATAGCCTGGTCTAGTGCTTAAGTAAGTGAGAAGGGTCTTGAGCCTCATTGGCTATTGAAGTTTATGCCTATTACGTGACCAAGTTGTTATTAAGGTTTCTAAGCTGTTGTAACTTGTAGGTAGCATTTCACATACATAATGTAATGTTAATGCAAGCATAAGTTAACTTTGAAGGTAACAGATTTATTGCATATGTACATGATTTTTACTTTACAGAATAGTGTTACACTTAATTCCAGTAAAGCTATACTGTTAAAGAGACATAACCAAGATGGTTCTTTGTAAAGTTCTCTTACTGGATGGTACTGACTACGATGTCGACGTTGACGTAAGTGTTTCTTCAATTTTTAGTTTTGTCTGGTTTGCCAGATGGTCTATGCCATCTGTAAAAATGTTTCATTCTGTCATGAAATAACTCCACTTACATTTTTCTCATCAGTTCTGTCAGATTAAACAAGTTTTTGAAAGTTAAAAATTCAGCCTCAAACATGGAATGCTGCAACAATCTGATCTCAGAATCCATTAAATGCAGTATGAATTTTCTCTGGGGTGCAGAGGTTTGGAGTTGACATGGAATTTCACTGTGAGATGTGGTCAGTTGCCGATGTCGCAGCCTCATCTAGCTGTCTCAAGCGCTAAAATGCTTTGTTGATTGCGTCTTCTCGGAATGTGCCACAGTATTTTGTGCGGTAGTAAAAGCACGTTCATTATGCGAGGTACCAAGATGTTTAAAAACGCTTAGAACTGGAAGGAGTGCTCATATGTGGAAGTAACATTATTTTCTGTATACATTGTAATCTGTAACAAAGGCTATTGTATTTTGGTTTCTTCAGAAACAGGCAAAAGGCCAGAATCTGTTGGATCTTGTTTGTCAACGAGTTGGAATAATTGAAAGAGACTATTTTGGTTTCACATTTAAGGACAGCAAAAATAACAAGGTATGTTTTTGTGTTAAGATTTTGTATGAATGTATGTAGAGCTGTACAGATATCACTTTTTGCCTATTATGCCGATACCGATTATTTTTCCGATTATTTCATTGTGTTTCCAAAGATGTCTGGTGCCAAAAAGATAGACCTACTGCTACTGCCTATTGTTGTGATACAAGGAAGCACTTGATCCATAGGAGACATATGCATGTAGTTGGGGACTAATCCTAGGCAGGCAATAAAGATTATACACACCACCCGCCGTCTCAGCCTCTCAGACGATTGAAATGTTTCGGTGAGATCTGATTGGCAGCTAGCATGTATTCATTAGGCATGCCTCCACAATGTACATTCATCAGTTTCTCTGTTGAGTTGGCCAGCCATTCCCAGGCTTGAATTGGCCAGCCATTCCTTGGCCCTTAAGCAGGCACTATGACTCACTCTGCACAAGACCTATGTTGACACGCTCCCACGGTCTATACTAGCTCACTGGGTGGTCTCACCACTGGTCGAACTGTGCGCAGGGTAATTAAAGACCAGGGAACGGCTGGCCAATTCACAGCCACCCATCTAGTCTCAGCCTCTCAGGCAACTGAAATCTTTCGAGGAGATCTGATTGGCAGCTAACATGTATTCATTAGGCATGCCTCCACGGTGTACATTCATCGGTTTCTCTGTTGAATTGGCCAGCCGTTCCTAGGCTTGAATTGGCCAGCCATTCCTTGGCCCTTAAGCAGGCACTATGACTCGCTCTGCACAATACCTATGTTGACACGCTCCCACGGTCTATACTAGCACACTGGGGGGTCTCGCCAATGGTCTGAAGAAGCCAGTGGCTCGACGACACGATATGGGAACGGAACGAAATGCCGTCCTTTACAGACCCAATGATGTTGCCGTCATCATTTTGCTTTTTTAGACTTAAAATAATATCAAATAAAAAAATAATTTTTAATATCGGCACCGATTATCTTGCCGATATGCGATATTGCCGATATCTCTATAATCGGCCTAATTAATTGGCCGGTCGATTAATCGGTACAGCTCTAAATGTATGCATATACAGTGTATAGATTTATTTGTTTTTATGTATATGTAGATCCATATGGTGTACATGGACCAGTTTTGTACAGGTAGACCTAGAGTTATTAGGGATAAACCGGGTTTGAATTTCTGGCGGAGTCCGAGTATCGAGTTTTACGAGTAGAACTTTGCTAAGTCTGAGCAGAGTTTAGAATATTTAAAAGAGTCTCATTCTCTTAGTTTTTATTTTGGTATTTGCACAAGTTTTATGAAGTTTTTAGTTTTACCCTAGTTTACACTAGGAAATAGTAACTAGTAAGTACTAATAGTAGCAGTATTTGTGTTTTTAGTTAGGTCGATTGTTTTGTGAATAAAAATTATAATATTTATGTTTTTAACTAAGTTGATTGTGGTTTTGTACATTAATAATTCCAATTTTCATTTTCAAAGCTGAAAATCGGAGCGATTAAAAAACTAGGAGCAATTGTTTGTCCAGGTTAATGCGGAGTGCTACGAAACTCGAGCTGAGCTCCAAGCCAAGTTTCAATTTATCCCTGAACATTATTTTGTTTTTGTCTGAACAATATTTTTATTTTTCCTGGCCTGAGTACAATTTGTAAGGACAAGGAGCTTCCACCTCCCACTGGTAAGATTGCCATAAATAAGATACAGTTACCCACACATTTGGCTTGACTGCCCACTGGGTTATCCTCTGCACTGCTGTGAAATACAGAAAATATTCTCTCCATTCGTGGCATCAGATGACGCAATACCCTATCTTATCTTTTTACTTCTTAAGTGGCTGCCTGTGGTTTTCGGGTCCTATAGCATTTATCAATCAGGAACGATTTCACATTATGTTGTAGAATATTTCTTTATGAGATAGAGTACAGATAACGATAACAGAATTGTTGCTGTGCTTCAGCATAGACTTCTTTGAAGCATGCTTACTTGATGGATCTGTTGTCGAGAATGTCAACAATATTGCAGAGCTATCAGCAGTGGTGTTCATAGTATAGAACTGACCACAGCAAAAATGGAAAGGGCCCTAATGACTTAGTATGCCAAGGTTGGATATCCGTACAGTTACAAACTGGTAACCCCAGTTGGTGTTGCTTCACTTGCCTTGCTTGCCAGCTTTGTTTTCACAGCACAAAGCCACTCCTGGGTGTTTTTTATATCCACAAAATTGCAGATGTTGCATGCTAAGAGCTCTGAACACTCAGTGTGGCATTCTGTTTTTCTGTATATACATTTCATATCTTGTGTTTCTGTTAGATTTGGCTGAATACAGAAAAACGCATTAATAAGCAGGCTACAAGTAAGTGCTGATCTCTGATGTTGTAGCGTATATTTACACAGTAAGAATGTATGCTTGGCTAAAAGGTGCATCATACAATATTCAGCACGTGGTTTTGTTCCACCACCTCTGTGCTATTGTGATAGATGATTAAAACAATACTGTCCGATGCACCTATAAGCGCAAAGTTGTTTTCTTTTCAATTGAAAGATATCCACATTTGTATGTTCAGGTATTTTTATATATATCTTAACCTGTGCTGTTTTTCATTTGTTAATTTAATGCTATTTGACTGCTGAGTATAAATTGTTTGTCTCTAGCCTCATGGAAGCTTTCTTGGCTGATACTTAATAGCATTGTTAGGCTTTATTTACTGTTGTTAGCTCACTGCACAAGTTTTCCTCAATTATCATGTACTGCGCGTTTGTCGGGTTATTCGTAATTTTTCCGATTCACCTAAATGCCACACAAAAGGAAAGTCAAACAAATGTCACCAAAAATAAATTTTTAGTGTTGATCATCTTTTTAAACTTTGTTTATTCACATGGAAAGATTTCACCCCAAGGTAGGCATGAGCCACAGCTTATAGTGCAATTGTCGGTGCTTTTAGGTGACAACTGGGTGTTTTCATTCGTTATAAAATTCTACCCTCCAGATCCATTTGTGTTGCAAGAAGAAGGAACAAGGCAAGTGATTACATTCTACAAATCTGGAATGGGCTCCCGGTTGCCTTCTCCCTTACAATGATCTACCTACCTTTTGTAAACTGCTAAAGTCATTTCTTTTTGGCTGGGCTGGGCAGCACCTCTGAGTAGGTTCCTTTGAAGAGGCGCTATATAAAATATCGATATGAATGAATGAATGAAAATCGGATTGGATGTGAAGTCTTTCGATAGAGTTGCATTCGTCTTATTGTTCCAACGTTGAGCTGTTATGGAATGCAAGAAAAGAAGATTTCAAGAACATCTCTGTAGAATTTCTTCTTTTGAGATGATCGTGTGATCTTGCATTCTTCATTCTGCATCTCTTCATTACACCGATTTTGCAGCGGATCTTACTTCTCACTTATCTCATTTATAACCTTTTCTAAGTTCTAATTTATACAAATGCTGCTTCCTGTCTGGAGCTGGTTGGATCTGGGAATTCAGTGCTTCTGACATATTAGTTTCAACCTACACTTTCTATTGAAATCCTAAATTCAGGTGTTTGTTATTAGCCTCTGATTCACACGGAGACCACACAGGAACCATTACAATTATACAATCCCATTAGTCTTTTATTGTTTCAAGGACCACAGTCTATCATCACTGTTATTTTTGTCATCATTCTGTCCTTTGAAGGAGAGTAAAGTCCAAAGAAATCTTGGATGTGTTTATGCTGTTATATGTTATATATAGTATTTAATCCATTTTTCAGGTATCAACTATTCCTTCAAGTACGCACTGATATTTTATCTGGAAGGCAGGTGGATTTTATAATGATTGTACATAATTTATAACTTTCACTTTTTAACATGTGACTAAGAAATTAATAATTATCCTATGATTTCTTGATTTTAGTGAGGAATTATTAATTACTAGCTGTTAACCCGTAAAGAATCATGGGTTGGAAAATATAATAGTTCACGATTCAACCCGTTTCCTCCCATTGCACAGAAAGGCTATAACTTGCGCCCCGAAGACAAGGAAATTCAACGGCCGTCGCAATTTTTACCCGTGAAACGCCCTCTGAATAACGTTGTTTAGATGCGTATTGGTAACGGCGATTCAACCGAATAAAAATCTTGAGTTTCATCCATTAAGTGTGCATTTCATGTTTATAACTGCAACAATACGTACATTACATGATGTATTTCATTTTAATAACTACAAATATAATTACACAGATGTGAATAACACTTGTTTAAAATGTGAATTGGACCCATTTGCAAAACTCTTGCAATGACAAAATATAGGTCAATTTCGGTCCAATCACGCACCTTGATATATTTAGGTCAACTTCTGTCCAATGACACTCCTTAAATATGACAGACAGACAGAACAAGTGACTTAGGTAATTATTAGTTTAGGATGATTCTAAGTATTTTTATTTGTTAGAGACATGATATAGCGTCTGATTCGAGTATTGATACCTGACACGTTATTCTCATGTTATTCAATCATTCAAACAATATTGATACATAGAAAGAAAATGTCTGTTGCAGAGTTTTTGTTATTTTTTTATAAATTTCTGCAAAATATTTGTATATTTCAGTTATTTGCTCACAAGAAGTTCTAAGTGAACTTCACTTAATTTTGTCAAAAAGCTTTTTGACCTTGTTTTGAAGATCCAGATATTTTATGTGTTGTGTTGTCAACTGGAAAAATATAATGATTAAATTAGACAGTTGCTGTTATTGCTGATTGCTGAGTTCTTGCTTTTATTTATGTTAATACTTCGCTTTGTTTTAATTTCAGACTGCCATGTTCGTTTGTTACTCATGCTTTACTTGGTTCCTATGCAGTTCAGTCTCAGTTGGGAGACTATGACCCTGCAGAACATGGAACAGGCTTCCAGTATCTCAAAGAAGTGAGCTTTGCGCCAAACCAGTCTCAAGAACTGCTGGAAAAAATTGCAGAGCTGCACCGAACACACAAGTAGGCATTGATATCATGGCTAATAGGCATCTCAACCTAGTAAGAACTCAAATTTCCAAACTCTAGTAACCTTTTAAAATGACAGAAATGGTAAAAAGCATAAAAATATTATTTGTAGTGTAATAACGACTGTCCAGTTCTTGAATAACTTTGAAGATGTTCATTTTTTTTAATTGCATTCCTACTCTGACTAGGGTAATTTTTAGTTTCTAGATCTGTAATAATCAGTTTTACATAAAGGGAAAAAATACATTGTATATAATTGTGAAGAATTTTGATTAAAAATTACATGAGATTCAATTTTGTTATAACTGCCACCCATCATAAGCTTTTCGTGTTCTTAGTCTCTGCAAACCCATGGAACATGTTTGTAATGGATGTGACTTTTAAGTTAGTTTCCAACTGGGTGACTGACTTATTATCCTGAGGCACTTTCATTCTGTGTGTTATTGCTATGTTATAGTTAAGATGATATTAGCAGATGTCACTGTTTTTCTAAGTATGTGTGAATACAATTAAACGGGGCAGGATTGTCGGCTTACAGGGGTCAGTTGCCTTCTGAAGCCGAGGCCAATTACCTTGACAATGCCAGTAAGCTGTCTTTGTATGGTGTTCATCTTTATCAAGCAAAGGTAAAGCATAGTCTTTGTTTATTCAAATAGAACAGCAGTTTTCATTAGAATTATTTTTTGTGGTTATGTGTAGTCATACCAGTTGCACCAATGTCAACAGACTCATTCATGCATTCGTTCATTTAGAAAATTTATATAGCGCCTCTTCAAGAAACCTACTCAGAGTCGCTCTCAGCCACACTGCGGCCAAACAAAAAGGGATACGATATGATAAAAGGCTTTTAGATTGTTCATAGGAAGTTTGCACAGCGCTAGCAATAGCCCATTCCAAATGGAAGGGCCCATAACCGAGAAGGCTCAGTGCTACTTAATCAAGCTCGTGGGACCAGTAGCTCCCCTATCCGATTAACGGAGAGCCCTACGGTAAAATGTATTAGAAACCAGGCCACAGAGATATAGGTTTTGATTTCAATGAGGCATCAAAGTTTACACCAACTGAATTTAGATATGTCTTATTGTAAATCTCTGATATATTGATCTTTAATTGTGCATTTCTGGAGCTGAAATGATTCACACCTTGAACAAGATACCCGACAGATTCATAGTTTTACCAATTTCCGTAATGATGTTATGTTTTCGCATCACTGTAATGTTGTACCGAACATTAGACTTGGGAATACCAACAGAAGTTGTTTATGACAATTTTTTGGAAAATTTCAGAAGTTTGCTTAATTTTATGCATATTGTTTTCATCTTCATAGGATGACGAAGGCAGCAACGTTCAGGTGGGTGTTTGTGCTGTTGGTCTATTGATTTACAAGGAGAGACTGAGAATCAATCGCTTCACTTGGCCAAAGATCCTCAAGATATCCTACAAGCGCAACATCTTCACCATCAAACTGCGACCGGGCGAGGTAATCAGATTTTCAGCTGAATCAGCTTTTGCTGCATTGCTAGATCAGTCTTCTTTAATCAAATCGATTTACTATGATCTCTGTTGTGCAGTCTGAGGTTATGAGATATTTCTGCTTGAAAAAATAGTTTGATGGTAAATAGGAATGTTAAATGAAAACCGGAATTCCGGTTTTCGGTTTAGAAAACGGTAACCGGTTTATTTCATTTGCTAATATTTTTTCATCAAATAAATTTAGGACTAATGGACTTACTATAAGTTATTGATTAATTCCATTGAATTTTCTTTAAAATAATTATGTTAATTTATAAATTTATATTTTAATTTCTTTTGGTTGCATTCCCCAGGTGGCAACTAAAATTTAATCTGTAATTTTACCTCTTGAATTGGCTCCACCCACTTTCCGGTAAACATTAGAGAGTAAAGAAGTCGTTAATAGCTTCATATTTAACATTTTATAACGAGGTTTTACATTTTTTTCACAAATAAGGTTACCTAATAATAATTATATTGTTATAGCGTAGAGTGCGATGATACACTATATAAATAGTTCTCCGCAGCTGTGCACGTGTCAGGTTAACTACACTTTTCTCTTTGCCTGCGAATGGTACTCGCTGCCAGTCACTGGCCAGATATGCCGCTACTATTTAGTTCATACCCGGATCCAGCAAATAGTTCATCCAAATACTCAGATTTGGTAGTCGGTGGAAATTGTCTACTCGGTTACGCCCTATTAAAAAGTATGTGGCATCCTAACAATGAATGTTTTGCATATCAGGCTGTTGTCAAAGGGGTTTATTAAGTCTTGGGATATAAGTAATAGTGGGTAGGTTTAGCTTGGATAGCAGTTGATACAGGATATGGTTCAGGTCCGTCCGGATTGCCCCAAAGATTGTTCATCACTGATAATGAAGATATAAATTATGATTTTGTAAGCCTACTTTTATGGTTTTGTTTGTATACTAAAATTGCATCATTTAAGATTTAGTTATGCAGCACTTCCTTGGTACAGGCATGCGAGCACCCTCCCCAGGCATGCCGAGCACCCTCCCCAGGCATGCCGAGCACCCTCCCAGGCCATCTTCTCCACTTTGCTCAGGTTCTTGTGGCACACTGGCCTGGAAAACATTGCCACTGGTGCACCCTTGCATTAGGTGGTGACAGTATGAATAAAGAAACAGAGGGTTCTATTATAATAATGCATGAGTCCATTTGTAGATGCTGGATTTGTGTGTTCTTGGTATTTGTAGCTGTAGCATTTGATCTGTTATATATGGTTCTGCTTTGAATCTTTGATGCAGTTTGAACAGATGGAGACGACCGTTGATTACAAACTGACTAATTATGAAATGGCAAAACGTCTGTGGAAGATCTGCATTGAACATCATGCGTTCTTCAGGTAGTTGTTCAACATAATAAAATCTCATTGCATCTCGACATTTGTGAATATTTTAACAGTATATTTAGGTTAAAAGTCTGACGTTTCTTTCTGGGTCGTCTACTGCAATCATGTACCTTGATTTTGATTTGATTTACATTTAGTTTTTAGATGCAAAACATGTCAGTATTTTATTATAATTTTTTATTCATGTCTTGCAGACTCTTATATTTATCAGATTGGAAAAGCTCTAGGTATACCTTAGAAATGTGTGTGAAAAATATTATTAAAAGGGACTGTTATTTTAGGCTGAGGGAGGTGGATCCACCACCACGAGGGCTATTTGCCCGGTTTGGTCCGAAGTATCGTTTCTCTGGACGCACCCAGTACCAGACACAGCAGGGTACTGGTGGCCAGGGAGACAGGCCAGCAGACGTCAGACGGGTCATTGGAAGGCGATTTATAGGATCGAAGAGCATGGAAACAGGTCTGTTAATTTGTGACAAATTGATTTAGTTAATTTTGTTTATTGGACTTTGTCAATTTTTGTTGTTGTATGTCATGCTTAATTATTAGTTTGATGCACTTCTTCTAATATATATATAGTGTTTTGGTTTTAGCATTCCCAAGGATTATTACTGTGTTTGGATACAGCACTAATAGTATTGATTGAGTGTTAAAACTGCTTGCTAAAAGTTTTTATTTATTTATTTATTACCTAAATTTGATGCCACTCTTCTTCCAAAATTTTTTCCTCAGAAGTGCACACACACGCCTCGACAGCGCAATTCCAGTTGTACTGCAGAGCAATTGTGAGCGAAGGTGACTGACGCCTCAGACGAGGGTCAAAACCGCTAACTCAGCGCACACTAAATGTTATGGGCCGACCGCTCTAACCGATCAGCCACTGTGCCACACAATATGAATAGTCAATGGCAAAAACATAATAAAATTAGAGATAATGAAGATGTATATGAATTAAATTAAATTATCCCCTGAATGCATTTTCCCAGATGATCCATATTGATTTGTATTTGTCAGCAATTGAGCAAGAAACTTGGCTTGATGAAATGCTTGTTATATCTCTTTTAACATTTATCCTATCTAATATTATTTGTTTAAATAAAGCCGTGTCTGTTTCTAGTGATTACTGGATACAGCACTGAGCGCTCTGAGCAGTATCAACAAGACGAACAGCGTACGGCAACGCTTGACCTCAGAGGTCGTCGTCAAGGATCACTTCCCCTTCTGGATGTCTCAAACAATGAGCCTGGCTACGATGGCACAGGTCGTTATGGATCAGATGCGGATCGCTGTTCAAGAACAAGCGGAGGAGATTACACAGTAGACCAGGTGAGCCTTTCTGCAGTTGAAGCAGCATCTGTATTAGAACTTGTCTGCTAATATATATCAGCCTGTAACATTTTTAGTGGACTTTAAAATGTCATAATACACAATATGTATATATGTACATACATACCCACCTACATGTATACAATATTTGGTGAGAGCTTCTTGTGCATGAACCAAAGTTTCTGATTATTATAGCCACAGACACTGTTAAATGCATGGTTCTGATATTCAATGTGTATTTTATTGTGTTTAATTGTGATTAAGATTGGAAATAGCGGCACCAATGATTTCACGCAGCATTCATGCACACTGAATATCCCATCTCCTTTCTAGTCTGAATGCAGCGATAGTTAAAGATATTCCAACAGCTTCCAAACGATGCTGATGAATTTTATTTTCATGAATGCAGGATGATCGTGTGTTTCTGACAACTGCCAATGGCTCTGACACGTCATATGCAAATTACACAAAAACTGGAACCTATGATTCAAAAACTCAGCCCCAACAGAAGAACTCTGCATATGGCACTGGTAGAGCAGATACGTATGGCAAGCAGACCTGGCAGGTGAGTCAATCTCTGAATGCTTCCCACTATGCACTTCATTTAAACCAGATGAACCTATGTGTACAGTATACGAGTACAGCTTACATCTTGTTTAAACTAAGGTCATATAATTTGTGCCATGAAGCATTGTGTTGAAATTGTGCCCTGATTATTCTAACTGACAATATAGGTTGCATGAAGAGGTTATCCTGGTATTGCATTTACATTTTGTATTGTTGTGTTCCTTACTGATAATATATTTGTAATTTATTCAATTCAAATGAATACACATCAATATGATTACATGATTTCTTCATTCTCTGCTGATGTGTTGTGTTCATTTGGTGGCAATAAAACACTTTTGATTTGATTTTTATTTGATTTATTGTACTAATTGATGATAACAAGTTTAACAGGAGTTCAATTTAACTGTAAGGCAGCCATCTGTGCTGTTGCTCATGTTACCAATGCCACCTAGCGAGTGGAAGAATTAATCAACCTTATGAGGCTAGTGGGTATCGAACCCACATCCTTCTGATCTTCGTGCCAGTGTGTTGCCATTAAACCTTCTTCCCGCCCATTATATATATATATACCTACACAATCTTTCATTGCAAGTTGTGTGCTCAACATCACCTACAACAGATGGAAGTTGGGATATATTTTGGTCACTACATAACGAGTCCAAATACAAAAGACTGTTCTATGCAAGCTGGCAAGAATCAGACGGGAACATGGCAGACAAAATGTGGATCTTCCTCAGCTTGTTGTAATGATTGACCAATGACCACACTAGTCTTTTCTTGTCTGCAATTCAGAAATCTCATAAGTGTTCAGACCTGTACTTTTGAGAATCTAATCATTGTAGTGTTATGTCTGTTTTAAAAGCAACAAGAGTCTCTTCTCTGTGTCAACTCTTTCTGCTGCTGTCCATCATTTTATTTACTAGTGAAGACATGAACTTTTGTAAGTGTTGTTTAATTATCATTTGTTTTTCTGTAGGTGCACTCCATTGTTACTGAAAAGCCAGTAACTAATTGATGTAAATCTTTAGTGTTCTGTGGTTTCTTCCAGGGAACATCACCACTTTCTGATGACAGACATGTTGATGAGCGCTATGGCTCTGACTGGAATGGCAGTGCATCGAGAGAAGGAACTCTGGATCGCAATGCAGCTAGTCCGGTAATAATCTGCATGCAGTTGATCTCATTACTTATTTCTTGTATAGAATTTCTGGATTTATGTTGTTGGCTTGTGAAGCTTTGATAAGAATGATCCAGGGTGCATTCAGAATATGTTGTTGTTAATGATTGACTTTGTTTCAACCAAGATCTTGAGTGTCTTGTTCTATTGTGAGAAACTTTTATATATGACAGCAGTTCGGCTATGGAGACAAACTGCCTCCGTACCAAGACGACCGCCTGATGCAGCAACAGTATGGATACGGTGCAGCAGATGACAATGGATGGCAGCCTTATGGATCAGATACATCGACAGTCAGAACCATGACAAGGACTTACACAGCTGCAGATGGAACTGTCATCACTGAGGTAGGTACAGGATAAAGGATTTTGGTGATAAATCAGATGAGATCACTAATATTAAGGCATCAGATGACGTCCAATAAGATTTCTGCTATTCTTCAATGTTTTTGATGCAGCACTGTTTGTTTGCAGTTTTTGCTGAACTGAAATTTCTTATAGGTGTATAAATAGTTATTAGGATAACAATGTTAAGCTAGTGTAGTTAAATACAGTTTAGATGATGTGTTGTTCTTGTGTAAGGCTCTTTGGCTTGTTTTACACTGTTTCCTCAGTGTATATTAATATATTGAACTCCTCCAATTAGACTCTACATGATCACTGAACAGTATACTCTCTGATGCCTGATTATATTATTCTCCTGTGATTTTGTGTTTGCAATGGTCTGCATGCACAGGGTGCAGTTTCTCAATTACTTGCTCTCATTTAATACCAAGATCCTATAGGCACAAGCTCTGCAAAACAATGATAGAAGTACATCATGCAGGCTGCAATAAAAATGGAACTGTGAATGTTTTTGTCAGCATGACCAGTAAACAAGCACTGGAGTCTGGTCACTTTGTATTACCCATCGACCATAGCACAGCAAACCCCAATATAGTGTTCTGACTTATTGAAACATCACTGAAGACCTTTCAGTGATGTGGAAAATTGCTTAATCGCTTTGATCGCTGAACTTCATATCTAAATACATGCAATAAGGGAATATATACTATACGCGTCTGTAGCGGTCAGCGTGTTAAAAACTTACATCAAGTCCTGCTTATGTGCACACGAAATTTTCACGAGAATTTGGTCACTTGTCTTGCTTAATTAAGTTAGATCTGTTTCACTGTTGAAATCTTGATCTCAACATCATTTCTTTTGTTAGCGTCGCACTGAGAGGGATGGTATCGTGGAGACCCATGTTCAAAAGCGACAGCCTCAAGCGGATGAAGACGATTATGCTAACAACATGGACTATGACAGAGTATGTGCTTTGCTGTTTGTCTACTCATCAATTTTTTTGCCCTCTTATATTAAACTTGGCTGGCGTAAAGTTTGTCACAGTTGATATGGGTTACGTAAAGTTTGTCACGGTTGGTACCACAGACTTCTTTCAACTCTTTTTCAGGTATGCTTACCTGCAAAACTTAAGTAAAACCCTATCTAAGTAGAAAACAATGAATTACTTTGGAAACCTGACCTGGAGAAGTTCTAGTAGATCTTCTCCACCCTTAATAACATTTCAAAGATTCCTTATACGGATCAGAAACACATCGCTCCATCTCATAATTTGGGTCGTTACCAGTGTGCTTGCCATGAAGACTACTCTACTGAAACTGCTCTTCATACAGTAATCTCACTTCCCAGTCCCTTGTAAGAAACCTTTGCAAATCTGGTTTCTATCAGAGCAGTGATTCACATAAAGTCTGCTTTTACCAGGGAAATGTCAAGTAGACCATAGTCTGCTCTCTTAAACTCATTAACACTTCTCGGTCAGCTGCACTGAATAGGAATCTGGACCATAGATTTGCCATAGATTTGCACTGACAACAAGTGAATATTAAAATATTTCTGGTGTTACATTTTGTCTGTACCTTTCCCCTTTGTTTGCAATATATTGTAATTTTTTTATTGTGGAGTTTGCAACTGTGATTTATGTCTTAAGCCGATTTTGGCACAGACGAGAAGACTACTGTAGAAAAAATATTTCAGGTCATTAAATGATTAAAGAGTGGAACGATTTAATTTGTTATTCATACATTAAAAACTGTTGTATTTGTCTTTTACCTGGCAGGCTTTGTCTGAAGCAATTTTGGCTGTCACTAAAATGAACGTGGACTTGACAGTGGAAAAGATTGAAATCCAGACAAAGGAGGATGATGAAGAGCCCAGAGCAAACGACGAGTTTTCTAGTGCGCTGATTTAGTTGGAAGGGGCAAATAGGTTAGTTAGGACTGTTAATAACATTTTTCTCAGATATGCTTGCCAAGTTGATTGATTTGTTTTTCTCTATCCAGTACACTAACGACTACACTGTCAAACACCCTCTGTTTAGCAATGTGACATGGTGGCCGAGCGGTTAGATCGGCGGCCCTTTACACTCAGTGTGCGCTGAGTGAGCGGGTTCGACTCTCGTCCACGGCGTCACTGTGTAGGGACCTTGAGCAAGTCCTTTGCACACAATTGCTCTGCATTACAACTGCAGTTGTGCCATCGAGGTGTGTGTGCACTTGTGAACTTAAGTGTAAGAAGGGCGATATCAAATAACAGTTGTATTGTATAATGAATTGAGAGTTAATCTTTGATTTCTTTTGCTTACTAGTTGATCAGAATTCCCTCATTACAACTTGATGGTAGTTTGCTTGTGTTTGACTCTTACTTCTGTGTAAGTTTCAATCTTAGTAATTATGAATTTGACAGCTCATTGTTAAGCATTGTAAGCCAAGAGAAAGTGTGGTCCAATTGTTGAAATACTGTTTGTGTTTCAACTGTTAGATCCATTCACCCAGTACTGCACCTCCATGGACTGGCATCGATGGTTTTGTGTCTATAGTGCAAAGGTTCGATAGTCCGAAGATTGCATGGTGTGCGGTCGATGGGTGATAAGATTGTGGTTATACTGGATGCTGTATTGATGAAAAGAATTATGTTTGGATAGAAACTGAATTGCACCATTCTTCTCACTAATCCAGCTTCCATTTAGGCATGATTTTTTTCATATAAATCCAGCTCCCAGTTTTACATGTTATTTTCATCAATTAATCCAGCATCTAATTAAATTAATGTTGGAGTATAGAATCTTAGGACTATCGAACCTCCGGACTATCAAGAGGACACCGGCATTGATTGGCTTGTAACGAGGGAGGGATTTTTTTACTTTTCCTAATACATAGTTTATGTTTGATTTAATAGATTCTGGTGACTGCAAGAAGTCGCTCTCTCTCTCAATGGTTTCTCCACCTGGGCGTAACATCTGAGTTATTTATTTAGGATTATCTATCAACTATCAAGTCAAGTAATCGTGAAATCTAATCAACAGAGTTGCAGAACGTTTCATATCCTTTTTATGACCTTTTACTCTTATGTTTTTACTTTTAAGTTTTATTCTGGTTATTTCTAATTTTATCTGACAGTATTATTATTTAATTTACATTTATTACTTTATCATCTACCTTAATACTCGTTTTTTAAGTCAGTCATTAGTCCCAGCTTTATAAGTTTTTCTTAAGATATAATTTGTGTTTTTATTCTGTATGGTATATATGTGGCAAGTGGTAAAGTTAAGTTATGATCCATGATCAAATGCTTTTGTTTATTTGAGTTTTTGCTGATGAATCTAGTTGTGTTTGCTGTTTAATTTTAAGAAAATGAGACCTGCTTGCTTTGTTGTTAAATATCTCGTCGGTTTCCACCTAAATATGTAATGCTAGGTGTCTGTTGAAGTGTTTAGAATATTTCTTTGTGTATTTTAGATATATGACAGTTTGCTAGTCTGCTTCTTGTTTTACTTTGTTCCCAGTTCCTTTAGCCACGAGTTCACCATAATTATACCAATGCTTGATGTTGCTTTAAGGAATGAACTTTAAGAATGAATCATAGATTATAGAAGGAATTATATATCCTAAGAAAAGAGTTAAATATTATGAAAGCATCTAGATACTAAGCAACAAGTGAAAGAATCAAGTGACATAGCCTTTTAGTTTCTCTTATTTATTTATTTGCCAAATTCTTTCTCTCTGTTAGCTCTTTTTGCCTCATTTTGGGTTGATGCTTTTTTGATATCGTAACATTATGACTATTTTTTGGGCAGTGTCTGAGTATGGAATTAGTTTTTATAATTGAAGACTTGTTTGTGGTAATGACCAGTCTGACATTTTGATATTCAATGGTTTTTCATGCTGAAACTGTCGGGTATACAAGTTCGGATATTGCTATCTAGAGCATGAAAGTTTCACTGAAGTGGAAAATTTTAAACTGTTTTGTTCTGTTTTACAAATGATGACAAGTAACATTATGATGACTTTCATCAACTGTATGCCTTGATCAATTTTGCCTTGAACAAATAGGTGATTTCAGTTTTCTCTGAAATAACTAAGTTAAGGTAGTGTAAGGTAATCAACCATTTGCTGTGAAATCAACTATTTGCTGTGAGCCTCTGCTGCTGTTCACAGAGTTGCAGTCCTCTGTATGCAGCTGAAGTCCTCGCGTGCACCTAAAGAGATCGTCAATGTAGCATAAAAGAATTCTTACGGCTACTTCTGTGTCTCCAGAGCATTGAAACGTTGAGGTCTGTTGAGCTAATGTTGCAGAAGCTACTCCAGCCTTAGCTGGGTGGTCAAGAGGAGATTGACAAGAGCACTGTTTTGCTGTTTCATTCAAATCAGTTTAATATGTAATAGAATTTGAATTTCGTGCCGCCGGCTGAGCGGTGGTAGTTTAACGATACTGCGTGATAACAGAGATCATTGGCGTCTCCCTCCTTCTTTATTCAGGCTTGGGACTAGCACTGTCTGAGTGCTTGCAGTGGTGAAGTTTCGGCTGAGCGAACGACCAGCATGCTACAAGTAGATTATTTCGGTGTTGTTGACAAGCTTTGTGTCAATAGACTCTGTCATATACATAGATGGATAGAATTTTTTAATTCTTAAATTTTTCAACAAATTGTAAAGAAGAGATACAAATGTTTTTTATTGTTTACGTGTGACAAATTGAATATTGTGTGAAAGTGAAGTGGTAGGTATATGATTGTGCAGTATATATACACACACACATATATATATATATATATATATATATACACACAGATATATATATATATATATATATATGTTGAATAATGTGCTTGATTGACATTTGAGTTGTTTTATGGGTGGATTCTTCTCGATCATGTTTAGATTTTTGATATTTGAGCTTTATGTTTGTAAGTTATTGCAACTTCTTTCCTTTTTTCCAAAGTCATTGATGGACGTTGACAGACTGTTTTGCTGGAAAAGAATGTAATTAATATTTGATGTAAAGTTGGTGCTTGTACTTGCATATGGAATCCCCCTTAAGGCTTGCCAGCAAACGACGTAAACCATTTCCCCGCAAGTTACTGTATTAGTAGATTATTGTGCATTGTTAACTATCTTATTGCTTTACTTTTAATGAGTCTTATAGCTTGAATAGTTGTATGACCTTGATGTAGCTCCTAACATTTATCTTTTAATTGAACAGGATGTCATTCAGCAGTGAAAGTAGTCTGCTAGTGTCATAGATGAATAGAAGCGCATAGCAGTGACATCTAGCAACAGTCTGTTATGTCCTTCTCTTACTCTGTTATGTAGTCTAAAGTAACTGCACATTTTATTACATCTTCGTTAAAAACACTTTGCATGATTCTAAATGATGCATGGCGTGCATTGAAAACAACAAATTGTATCAAATCGTTCCAGTGAAAGCAGTAAATGTCATCACTGGTGGGCTATCGCCAGTCTTACAAGTAGCTGTGTAAGGACAAGAGTGTTACGATTTACACTCGTCGTCCCTCCCAGTGCAGAGTTCGTATGGAGTGAGTATGAAAAATGACAACAGTCAAATGAAGCATTTTTTTATTTCTAGCAAGCTCCATATTTGCATTTTATAATAGAAATAAATAAAATATTGATAACGGGATGTTTTCTGAGATCGTTTATGCTATTTAATAAATGACTACATGACCTGTTCTTTTCTGGTTTTAGTGAACTAGAAAGTCTCTGTCAAATTGTTATTTTGTTTTATTTTAGAGTTCTTGCAACGTTTTATTGCGCAGGGTATTCTGTTTAACAATGATGTGTCATAACATTGATTACTAACGTTGCCCTCCTTCTTTATCCAGGCTTGCACCACCTGAAATGGCAGTAGCAGAGTTAAAGCGTGGATATAAATTGGTTTCAGATTTATGAGACTGATAGCAAATGATTAGTGAATAAAATGCATAAAATTTACTGCTACTCTCAAATGTTTGAAAGTCAAGACTTCTCTTTCTAAAATGTTAATACCACAAGTGCCACTACGAAATATTTAGTGTTTGGAAATTTATTTGAAGTGACACGAGTGCATTTATTAGATGTTCTGCTACATTATAATTGGGCAACAGAGTTGTATAAGTCAGATTATGTATAAGTCAGATTATGTATAAGTCAGATTATATATAAGTCGGATTATGTACATAGCACATTATGCTTTGATGTGCATGTAATTTTATTTGTTTTTTTTTAAATGAAGACATTTGTAGATACTTTGCTGCAAACATTTCTTCACTGCACATACGTTTTATTGAGTGATGCTGTATACGATGATAGGGCTATGGCTTTCTCCATTGATTTTGATGATAATTGGGTGAATAAAATTTGCTAAGCTTTTTCTTCAGCTTGAAGCTCATAAATAGAAATGTAGGATTTTGTACTGATGCAAGAGGCACAGAATGCAAGGAAGGGCAAAGCCTCTCAGACTGTATTTGATAATTTGAGAGCCACTTTGTGTTCAAATTAAAAACATTTGAACAAATTTCACCTCTAAATGAAATGCTGGCTATGTCTCTGTTTGGATTTTTTAAAACTAATGTGCTGTTTTGACGTAAATGCTGTTAGAAATGTTATGCCTGATGTAAGTGTGCCAAAATCGTTTGGTCATGGATATGTAACATTCCTCTAGCATAGGACTGGATATTACCCAAGCCACTTCTAGTCAAACCCACAAATTAAGGACATGTTGTAATTGATCATTACAGTTCCTAATGGATAATTTATTTAATTATATTTAAGTTTATGTTATGAGAGATCAATAGACTAGCAATGTCTGACATGGATTAAATAACTTCAGAGTGTAGAGCATTAATCTTAGGGAACTAGTTTTAACTACTAGGCCAGCAGCTTCATTACTATATTAAATCTAAGCTATAATAGCCTACTCTATCTCCAATTTTTTTTAGTTATTCTTGTTGAAGGATAAGATAGTCGCCCACTTCTGATGACACAGAGACCTACGCAGCTTTGTTAAGATTCCGTCTTCTGAGAATGCCTATCTGTTATCACATTCATTGTTCGGTCAAATGTTTTAGTTCTCTTCCAAATGCCCTGCTGAATCTTACATATGTTGTTTGGCCAACGTTCAACAAGTCACCTCTTCGAAGTCTATGAGATAAGATTACTTAGTACAATGTTCTCAAAACAATTCTTTCATCTGTTGCAATTGCTGTTGAGTTTACTTCGACTGCAACTATCGCAATGGTCTGTTCGATATGACTTTTATGATTGTCACTACTGCACGCTGTAATGAACCGAGGTTATTTGCTTCCTCTAGTCCACGACAAAGCTGATCGTTCTTGTTAGAAAAACTTCACTTTACTCGATCGATCAGAAAACTGAATTTCGGTCTGTCCAATGCTTAACATCCTCATGTTACGATGGTCAACCTTTAACTGCCGAGTTGGCTCACTGTTTTTGCACGCCTCATCTTTGTGCAATGAGATTTCACATTTTTCTGAGACTTAAACTAATTGAATCACGGGTCTCCATATCATTCTATATCATGAAAGTGGTATCATTTTATCCAGAAACTTTGAAATAGCCCTGAAACTTTTCTATTTAGTAAATTCCTATTTAATATCGACCACAGTTGCCGATTTATTAATCATTGTGTGCATGAATGACAAAATAATATAACTATCTATTTCTATCATGCCATAACACAACATTGCAACCTGACATTACCTATCTACCTCTGAGATAATAGTTTGTGGTTATATGGATATCGTTACATTATTATAGCTGTTTTTGTTCGCGTTATATATTAATTTTAAACACCGAATATATTAGATTAGACAAACTAGTTGCAGATATTATGACACAGTTATGAGACATGTTGTCAATGCCATCTATAGACAGTATTTCCTTATTCATGTTCTAGTTTTTTGGTAAATCATTTTATTGATATGGTGTCTAGAAGACAAAAACTTTCTAAGTCATGTACTGGTTTTTGTTAATGAATCAGTTTAATTTAGTTGAAGGCACAGTGATGTATGCAAGACTTCAAGACGAGACCGAGACAGTGAGATACCGAGACAGTGAGGTACCAAGACCGAGACTGAGACACTTGGCTCAAGACAGCAGAGACAGTACAAGACAGTAAAAGACAAGTGATCTTATATAAAATGCTATGAAATAATAAAGTATCAGTTTTCGATTATTCCTTTGCAATTTCAATTTGAAACTTATAATGTATGTAGTACCAATTCCTGAGAAAAGTTTTTATATTACCACGTTTTGTCTTTTTTGATATCTTCTCGTTGGCATATCTTCTGAATAACATAAAGAAAACCTTTTTAGACACATCTAAAATCTTATAGACGATTATAAACAAGCAAATTCGATACCTAATACCAAACTAAATTAAAAAGTTGCACATATTCTTATACTCACCCTGAGAAACTCGAAGTTGTTCCGATCGTTTCAGTTATGGTGGTTTTGCATCAATAACCAACAGCATAGCTATTGTTTGTCAATAACTTCAAATTGCATAAAAGGACACTTCACAATTTCAGGTTCTCTCTCAGACATTTTTCCACTTTAAGATAATTGAATAGATTTCAGTATCATGTGACTCGCGCGTTAACCAGAATTACCGTTTCTCCTAGATTGCGGTTTCAGTTTATAGTGAAAGATTTTAAGACAATTGACGCGAAACTCATCGAGACTGCTTGTTCCAGACAGAACAAGACTTTCACTTCAAGACAGTTTCTAAAAATTCGAGACACTAACCTCGAGACCGAGACGGCAGGCTTCCTAGACCAAGACACTGAAAAACTGTCTCGAGACCGAGACACTGTCTCAAGACCATACATCACTGGTTGAAGGTGATTCATTCTGGCAATTGTCCAATCAATTTTTAATTTGATTTCATTGTGAATATGGGAATTCATTATATTGCTTTACCAAATGCACTATCTATGCTCATGCTGGCACTATGAAATTTACATGAGTGATTGCAAATCTGAATCTTTTATGTTTTGCACAGACCTCAATTATTGTAAATGTGAGCTGTAGTTGTTGTTGATTATCTCTGTGAATATAATTTTTGTGTCGAATGTTGGTAAATTAATTGCAAAAAAATAACTGATAAAAATCAGTTTGACTGCTTTGCTCTGGCTTGCCTTCAGTTGAATATATAAAAGTGATATCTATGTGTAAGTTGCCATGCTTGATTGATTGGTGGAACATGACTGTTGTGTTAACTGTTCTTCACTAATTGTCAATTGTTTCAGTCATTAAATATACATGGTTCATATGTTAATGTTGTCTTTGGCATGAAAGTAAATGTGAATTCTAGTGTGTTTTGCTGTTATCATAATAGTACTACAAATTTATGAAGTGCTATTTCCATGCAAAGCTAAGCATGGGGAACTAACTTATTCATGTGCACTGCATCGTATCAGAAGTATGTACAGATATACCAATGGAAGACTCGCTTCCCGTTTCCAGGAATCGAAAGAACTGCTAAATCAAGTTTCATTGAAGTTCAGAAATATTGGAGGGCAGAAGACTAGAGTGCGCCTGTGAATAAGCTGGTTCCTGCGACTTAGCTTTTGTGGGCGCTGTAGAAATTGTGAGATTACGATAGATGGATAAGGGTAGGAATTGTGGAAGAGGCAAGATTATTCGATTCATTTCGATTTGAAAGCTAGTGGAGTGATACAATAGAGTAGCCTAAGGCACCTCTAACTATGCAAGTGCGTTAATGTCTGTGGCACAACAACTAAAAGTTGCATATGTTTTTATTCAATTCCTTGAACTTCCTCGATTCAATTGCTTGATTACAGTAAGTACTGGATATTAATTGCCCAGTCTCCTGTTGCATGCAAAGTTCTATCAGTTAGTATTGTGGCTCTGATATCTGCTTCACAGCTGCAATAGAAATCAAAGTGTTCCGTGTCTGATACAAGGTGCATACAAGGTGTATCATGCTGATTTGTTTAAACATGTTTATGAGCAAGTGACATCATTGTGTGTATTCGATTCAGTAAATGCACAAGGTTTTCCACTGATGTGACATTTGATATAGCTATTATTTAAAAACATGGTGTCAGTCGTCATTTATATCATTTTAATAATAATAATAATAAGTTTCGTTTAATGACGAAATGCAGTATGATTACAATTACAGTATAAACAAATGATAAACTGTCGACAGCCATATAATTTGCCCATTATATATTATACATGTTATCTTAACAAATGCTACCTGCCTAGTGAAAGAAGGTCTAATCAACCTTATGGACAATACGGTTATTGAACTCGGTTCCTCACCTCTGCACTCCAGTGCATTTTCCATTACTCTGCGGTCCCCTCCAACATGCCACAATACTTATCTTGTACCTGCATCCTTAATTTCTGTGACAATTGTCAAGAAACTGAAAATACGTTTATTATGGTGTCATTTACATGTCAAGACTTCGATGATGATTAGGTCATGGTTTTTAAGCATTGAATGCACACTGACCCCACTAACCTGAACACTAAGTTTACAGGAACATCAACATTAGCTGACCTGATGATATTCTTGGACCTATGCAGTGCATCATTCTTGGTGACTTTGCAGAAATTACTCATTTGTTGTCCACAATACTGTGCAAGGACGCCACTGGGCCATTGACAAGCCATCCTTCTTCCATTTGTTGTATATTATTGCAACAGTGGGGAAGACATTACCAGCATTAGTCGGTGCAAGCAACTGCCTGACTGATGTAACAGCAATAGTGCATGCCTCTCAGGAATTTTTGGGATAATTTGAAGACTGAACTTTTTTCTGCTAAGAAAGTAATTACTTTTCTGATGGATGAGCTTGTCAGTACAAGAACTTGGTTGAACTGACTCACCATAAAGTTTATTTTGGTTGTGATGCTGAATATCACTTTTAAAATGTCTTGTGTAGAAAGTCCCTGTGATAAAATTTGAGAAACTGAAGCACTGCGTGGCTGTATGTACTAGTCTGCAAATTACCGTCAAGTATTTTTGCTCCACATGAGTTATGTCGTATGATGTATATTTTTCTAGAGTATTGTGATGCTTCTCTTTTCATAACCAACTATTGGTCAACAACTGCCAGATTGAACAACTTACTAGTATGACAACTCAGCAATCACTAGACATCAGATGGGTTCAACTCCCCTCTTGTCTGTATGAAGATTTCAACAAACCGCTTGTAATCTCTTAATGAAGCTCAAGTGCCTTAAGAGATGATGGAAATCCAATTATGTCGATGAAAAAGTAACGATCGTTCGACTCACTGATCTTTGATATGGCTGACAGTAAGAGATTGGGCCAATGGCACAAGATATCAGTAAGAAGGGGCCAGACGGCAAGAGAGGGGCCAACTATAGGTCTACTGGAAATTGAGAACACATGTGCACGGCTAATCATATACAAACTCGATCGGAGCGTGTTGTCTTCTCTCGTTTCAATGGCCTAAGCTACATGTAAATGTGGCGGACAGGCCACAAGGCTTGAATGAATGATTTATTTAAATAATCGGCTCGCCATAGCGTTATTTTACGTATATTTTCTTACAGTGTTGCGTATAGGAAGGAAGACTCGGCAGTTTTTAATTGAGTGCATAGCTTGCAGACGCATGAATTGGCTTGAGTATAGCCTGACACACGTTGCATTGCTATATATGTGGATCAATGGTTCGTACTGCTTCATACGTAGAGTGGTTCTCGTACCGCTCCAGGGATCGTTGAGTGTTGCCATATAAATACGATCTCTAGTGACAGCCGCTCTCGCGGTCAGGCCGGTGCTGCTTTTCGCTGATCTGGTGGGGTGGGCCCGTCTTCCGTCGATCGCAAGACGGACCGTGCCCTGATCGTAGGAGTCAACAGGCTGACAGAGGAAAGACCGATCGTGAGAAATGCTCACAGGTCTGGGTGCCGTTCGAGAGTGCGTAGAGACCCGACAGAGAGATAGACTGGGAAAAATCCCCGACCGTGCAGACCGTGGGAGTTCTGGTGGCCGAGAAATATTCTTGTTGGCTACCTAGATTGGTCATAGTTACTCCTCACGATTTCCAGCAGGTTGTCGGATACGTGACCCCGTCGGTGGCCGTTAGAAATAGAGATCGGGTAAAGTCCCGAGCAACCGAACGTTACATCGAGAGAGGCCTCGGTGGCCGTGCAGATAATATGTCGTGAAAATCCCAAGCGGAGTCGATCGAAAATAGCGAGACAGATTACGGCGGCCGTTGAGACAATTTACCGGAAGAATTCCCCAGTGTACACGTTGGTAAAAAGACGGGGAGGGCGGCCCCGTGAAGTCGTTGGAAACAGACTGAGAGCTACCGGTGAAGCCGTTGACACTTACTGGAAAACATAAATACGTTCAATAAATACGGGGAGGGTGACCCCATTGGTGTGTTAGATACAGGGAAAGTTCCCTTTGATGCCGAAAACCTGATCACTTGCGGGCGTCTCCGCATATTCTTTTCTGTTTACGGTTTCCCGTACATCTCTATACTTGGCTACCTAACGTGGTCATACTTACTCCCCTCGTTTACCAGCATTCTGTTGATTTGCGTGTCTGATCGCAATGTCTTTGGTCGCGGTTTCCCCGCGTATCTTAACTTGAGTTACTAAGCGTAATATCTGTACTTGTGGTGTCCCCGCAGTATGTCTTCTTGATTGTCTTTCGGAAAATATATTCCTGTGGCTACCTATGTCGGTCACAGTTACTCCTCTGGTTTTCCAGAAATCTGTTCACTTGTGTGTCTAGTTGTAAAATCTTGACTCGCGGTTTCCCCGCGAGGCTTCTACTTGCGGGACTAGCCGCAGAATTCCTTGTTGTATATCTAACTACATAATCTTTTCGGGGACTTCCTCGAAAGATCTTTCTGTGGTTCGTTCCAGTGTATAAAAGACAGAGTACAATTGATTCAGAGAAACTGATTATAATAATACAGGTCTGTGTGAAACATAGAGGTAACGTAGTGACACTTCCCTCAGGTGCCTTTGAGAGAAACCAAGTTTACGAGAGTTGGTGCATTACCGTTGGTCAGAGCACTAGGTGACGAGTACAAATATGTTCCTACGATGAGAGAAATAAACGCAGTCAATGAGAATTACAGACATGTGAGAGTCTGGGTGATCGGATACTAAAGTATACGACAGATGTAAGCTGGCCGAGAAATATACTTGTTGGATACCTAGTTCGGGCATAGCTACTCCTGCCAGTTTCCAGCAGGTTGTCAGAGACGTAAAAATTCGAGTGACCGAGATCGAGAAAATTCGGATGGTCGCAATCGTAGAAGTTCTGGTGGCCGCAAGAGATACAAAAAGCAGGGTAGATTACCGGAGTAGCAACCATACAGATCGAGAGAGCTGCCGGTGGAGCATTGGCACATACGGGGAAAGTTCATCAGTGGATGCGTTCGATAAAATATGGGGAAGGTGACCGCAGTTGATACGATCGATAAATACTGGGAAGGCGATCCCATTGGTGCGTTCGACGATTACAAGAAACGGTCGTGACTGGTGCCGAAGACTTCAATAATTGCGGGTGTTTCCGCATATTCTTTTCCCTGTACGGTTTCCTTAATATATATACATGGCTACCTAACGTGGTCATAGTTACTCCCTGAGTTTTCCGGCAGCACTTGGGTTGTCGGAGACCGTGGAAGTTCGGGTAGCCGAGATCGTTAACATTCGGGTGGCCGTGATAGATGCAGACTATCTAAGTTCCAGAATTAGCGATCGCATAGAGTCAGAGGGGCCCCGCTGGCCGAGAGTGGCACAGACCGTGAATGAGTTCGGGTGGCCGTTCGATAGAAATATCGGGGAAATTCCCGAAAGGCCCGCTGGAATTACACGTGGAGGGTGAACACGTTAGAAGAGCACATTACAAACAAGAGAAAACACTGGTGCCGATTGAGGTTACAAGTCAAATAACTCTTCTTGATGGTTTCATAGTCTTTCGATAAATACTCTTGTTTGTTACCTACGTTGGTCATAGTTACTCCTCCCGGTTTCCCAAGTATCAGAATATATTACGGTGTTGGCGGACAATTGCCAACGCAGAGGACGGTCAATCGTGTACGTGATAACTTATGCGTGTGAGGCCGGTATGCCACACACGGAAATGGACCAAGAGGCAGACATGAAAGTCTGGGCAGTCGGAAACCCAGGGTAAAGATAGTAAGCAGACCAAGAATTGATCGATGCGCAAATATTACTGTTGGCTACCTACGTTGATCATAGATACTCCTCCCGTTTTCCCGAAGTGTATCTACTTGCGTGTCTGATCGAAGTGATCGATACGAGTACGCTTGGGTAATCGGATAACCAGGTGAATACATGGTTGCTTGTCGTCACACACAGTTCGGAGAACTGACTGAAGTGCGAGGTTGGGCCCCCTCGTGCGAAAGTCGGATCGAAGATCTGTGTGTAGATAGCGAAGGTTATAAAGGGAAGACCTTCACTATCAGAGTCTGTGAATACCATGCCAGTGTCATTTTTATCGAAGCAGATTATATCAGTGTTGGTGGGTAACTGCTAACACAGAGGACGGGAACTTACTCCGTCAATTGTGGTGCATGACAAAATACACGTGTGCGGTCGTTATGCCATACACGGAAATAGATCGAGAGATACGTGTTGAGCAGAAGGCGTGATAGCTAAGTGTCTAGCATGATATGACGAAGAGCTGTGAGACTGGTAGTGTCTAGGACGATAGAGTTTAGAGAGTTGAGAACAGTTGTGTCTAGGAGTACAAGACGTTGAATTAAGCTACCGATAATTGTCTAGGCAGATATGGCTTATGTTTCAAGTATATCTGAACCTCGTAACTGAAGAGAACGTTTGGTGTCCCTTATTGGCGATAATTTCAGAGTCACAAGATGCTGAATGATACGACCTCAGGTAGAGAAGAGGAAGAGGCTAGTAGCTTGGAAGGTAGAGAAAACGAGAAAGACTCCTGCATGTATGATTACGAACCCTGTTTTGAGTACGGCATCCTCAGAACGTTGCCCATCCGGCGACCGCGGAATAGGCAGAGTCAGACCTCGTGACTAATTCGAACTGAGTTACCTTTCTTGGAGAAGAGGCCCATCCTTAATCTATACTGGTGAGAGCAATCATCCTGGTAGATATAGAGAGCAACCATTTGGCATTGAGATTTGACAGCGAAGTGACTCGGGCGACTCCAGACGTGTCAGCCAGCTGGAGTCGACACCGTCCGAGAGCTAGGCAGGCGCTCGGGCGGCAGAATGCCACATAATCTCCAAACTTCTAAGCACCACTCGAAAGCCATAGGCAGGGCACCAGATTTTCCAAGAGGACCAATTACATTTTAACATTTGAATTTGCGAATCAGTGGGGTTATCAAAAGGCAGAAGAGGTCCAGTCTTCCAGATCCAATTACCATAGGCTAGGAGCGAGAGGTATAGCTGTTAAGGCGGGGTTCGTTGAGGGCGAGAGTGGGAGGGCGACATAGCAGACCGGTACGGGTCATTCAAAAAGTATAATATGCTGATTATGCCCATTGATTCAACTCTTGGCATTAAAATTGATGAAATGAGGACGGAGACCCGGTAAGTGCGCCATATAGTCATTTTCAAGTATCACGATTATATAGCACCATATGGCGCACACCTCCGAGGCAGGTGTGTAACCCAAAATGGCGTTCTCTGTAGGAAACGGCAACAATGTAAACATTGAAGTTTCTTTATTGACTGTGCCAATTAATACGTTGACATGTAATTTGTATGAATTATAGAAATATTTAAGTTATTTTCTTTATTTATACTCAGCGCTTAAATTATGATCTGATCTACCCAGGGTTTTAGCATGTAAAGGTATTTAATAGTAGTCAAGTCTGGAACACTTGGGATCCTTTCGGGATCAACCCGAATTCCCGAAAACGCTGAATGTCCAACGTGTCGAAATCCCGAATTAAAAATCAAATAATTGTCAACCCTATATAGCATCGACGCATCATTTTGTAATTCCAAAGTAGCAACTTATTGAAAACAAATATATGTGCATCGACAGGTCTATTTTTTATATTTAAATCTAGTAATTAATTCAAATCAAATATATGTCAACCTATGTCTCACTTGTATATGCTTGTTTGCTTATCTGTTCAGGCTCTATACCATTGATGCGTCCATTTGTAATTTCAGTCGAATAGTTAATTTTACACAAATAAAACGTCAACTCAACCCTAGTCTAACATTTATGCGGAATCAACCCGCATTATCAGGCTCCTCTACTATGCACACATCCGCTTGTGTGAGATGTATAATCTGTGGAGCTGCAGATGATGATGAGTCTTACCAAAGGTTGCTTATTCTGCTTGATTACTGTTAACGGTTGTTTCTGTGTTTTTAGGAGATGGACAGTTCAGCCATCATCAACTTGGAAGCCGTTGCAAGTGATGATTCTGACTACGAAATGGATTTCTCCACCGATCCATTAAGTGGTCAGCATTTTATCATTGCATGCAAAAATTTGACCCTCACTATGACATGCGTCGATATATTAACTTGAAACCTTGATATGTCGAACTGTTGACAAGGATTTATTGAATTTCAATTTAGTTAAGTTTTATTGTAATAGAACTAAGTGTGTGCAGAAACATGTTTCACAGAGAAAGCATTTTGTATTAATCAATGATTTTTTGCATCTGTTTCAATATTGGATAAAATATTGGTATTGCCAATTGTGGGTAAAATGAAGGCCTAAATCAGCTTTAGAAAAATTATTACTGTGTACAGTATGGTTCTTTAGATTAATTTATAACTTTAACTCAAATTTTTAATAGATTTAATTGACTTTTAGGTGTTACTCTGTTTGATGATATATTGTTTGATTGATCTTGGTTTCTTAATTTAGAGAGAAAAGGCCAACAAGATGAGGATCAATCTCACCAGAATGATGGTACAAATGCAGGGGACCTGAAAGGAGAACTATCGAAAGGAGTGGCTAGCTTTGTGAGTCAGCTACATCAATCTTTATTACAATACTGAAAAATTGGTTGCTGAGAAGGTGCTCGAACTGTACAAAACACTTGATCCTCAGCTACTCTGTTGACCTCCTGGAAACCGAACTCTGACCGCCCACGAACTATCCTTTGGACAACCCTTTCGATTTGACGCAGCGCTCGTGAATAAGCTGGTGTGCTGCGCTTGGCTTTAAAGTGGCACTTTAGAAATTTGAAGATTTCGATTACTATAACATGCATTGATATATTAGCTTGAAACTTTGATATGTCGAACTGTTGACTAAGATTTATTGAATATAGTTAAGTTTTGTTGTAATGGAACCAAGTGTCTGTGGAAACATGTTTTAATTAATGATTTTTGCATCTGTTTGAATTTGTCAGTATAGTTTTTAAACTTAATTTGACTAAGAATTGATGTTTAAATTTGCTCAGGTCTGGCAAGAGGGTCAGCAGAGGGCAAGAAAGGCTTTTAGCGTGTATGCAAACATTGATATCCTTCGACCGTACTATGACATTGAGCCGCGGGAAGTTCGTAATCGGTAAGAGATAATATTTCTACTGAAGTTGAACCCAACTGCATTTTTCATTGACTTTGAGTTATGCTGTATGTTTAAGATTAATGTTTTTGTTGATGGGATTACTATTTAAATGATATTATAATTGCATTATCATTAGTAGTGTGACCTCTGGAACTTTGCTATATCCATAACTCTACCAAATGCCCCTATTTTGGGGTTATGTCAAGGTCATGTGTAGCCTGTGTACAGTTTGTGAAGATACACTTCCACCACCTTAGTCTATTTGAGCCTGGGGCATCCAATTAGTATCATCAAGCTGCTTAAGCAGTTGGAAATGAGAGCTCAAATCTTCATAGCTTGATCCTGCTTGAATATTATGCCTTGAGAAGTGCACAAACATTCAGGTCTTCTTGTTTCTGTCATCTGTAAGACTGGAGTTTGTTGGCTGTGCACGTTCAGATCAGCATTGGTGATGTTCACAGAATATGAAATTCACTTGATTTATAATTTTTATTGTAGTATAATGCTTTTAATATATAAATATGATGATATTGCTTTTGCAGACTTATACTTTCGCTTATTCCAAAGATGCAAGGTGCCCCTGCAGTAAGTTTTGGCATTTTTTGTGGCATTATGTAATATAAAACTGTTGTATTAATTTACAATTAATAGTATTCATATTCTATGTTAATAGTCACAAGTAAATCTGTATATATATATATATATATATATATATATATATATATATATATATATATATATATATATATATATATTTAGAAGATCTATCTTTGCTATGGGTTTTCTGGAGCGATGCAAATAATTTTCTTTAAAACTTTGTGTATCAAAATATGGCCAAGTTTTTAACTGTGCTTTACAATATTGGTATATTGTTAATTACTGTTATACTATTTCTGTTATTTTACTATAGTGCACAATGATACCGAATTTAATGTTCTCTCATTTTATAGAAAATTCCTCGTGAGTTGTATGGACCTACCATGATGGTGTTGACATTAATTGCTCTGCTTCTCTTTCAAATGAAATCCTATAAAGTTACAGTGGTAAGTCTTCGTTAGTTCATTTCAAAATTTTTGTTATATGGACGGGACTAGGGATGGATAATTGTCCAGTAATTAGGAACAGAAAGATTTTCAATATCTCAGTGCCACTCGGCTGAGAATTGAATAACTTCGATGCTATAATTGTTTGGCTAGAGCGTTCCGTGAGCCTCGGCACGCTCCCTTGTTTAGCAGGCATAGTCTTGTGCTTTGAATGTTTCATTTGGCTGTCCTCAATTCTCATTCTCAATGCAGTATCCTGTTAATTGTTGATGGGAATATCAGATGACAGGGAACCATGACAGCTAACCCTCTTGCATACACTGAAGATATGAAAATGAGGTCACCAAATCACCAAGAGTCTGTCAGGGTTGCATCAGATAATGCTTGTTTATGATTACTTTATTTTTGCCTTTTTACCTTGTTCCTTTTATTGCAGATGGAGTTTCTACTTCAATGAGGAATGCTATATAGCAAATTAATTAAATCTATTTGGTAATTAATTTATTATTACGCGAATTTATAGATCGCCATTGTTCGCAAGCTACTTCTAGGGTGCTTTACAGGACTGTTCACTGTCAGCAGAGAGTAAAATAACTAATGCTTGGCATCATATAGGAAGTGCAGTTTTTAACTCTTTTATGAAAGCAAGAAAAGTTTTGGTATCCTGAATGTGGTCTGCAAGATGGCGTGATGCACGATTGTTCAGACATTTGTGCAGCAAGATGTTGTTGAGTGTGATGTGCTAGTTGTTGGTTTGTTTTAGCAAGAGGGAACTCTGATGGGGTCTGCATTTGTCACATGCTTTGGTTACTGGTTTGGCATAACTGGTTGCCTGTGGCTGGCTGCATTTGTCTGTAACACACGGGTTGCAGTTGTTCAGTTACTCAACTTGTTGGTAAGTTTTCTCTGAGGTTATCTATTTTATACCATTTATTCACGTGTTCATCACTAAACTTGGCTTGTTTATGAGCATAAGCATTCAGTTAAATTTAATAATCAAGTAAAAATGTTCATATTAATTATATATTCCAATATTTCTCCGATATATGCTATTGATATAGAATATTATTATATGTAATGTGTGGCACCATTTCAAGTAGCTTTATTAGAGAAGTTGGTATTCATTTGGCAGATCATTATTTGTCTAGGGGTCATTGCTCTCTATTTGCTGTCTATTGAAGTCAAGTGACATCTCTGGCGTGTGTTGTGAGCTCAGTCGAAGCACAGTGTTATTCTTCACTGGCTTCCCATCTCATGGCGCATCAGCTATAGAATAGCTGCACTGGTATGGCAATGCCTTCATGGTTCTGTCCTAGCCTATTTGTAGGAGCTCTGCTACCCTGTTTCAGCCTTGGCTGGGTGTCAAGCTCTTTGTTCATTGTCTGGTGGCTAGCTCATAGTTCCGCTTACAATCACATCAACCAGGCAGCAACCCACCAGATGACTTCTCAGTTGTTGGCCCCTCCATCTGGAAGGCTTTCCTGTTTGAGATATGACTGCACTACAAAGGATTCAAACCCATTTGCCTCATGAGCTGCTTAAATCTAATTTATAGCGCCATTGTTGGACTAGAAACACTTCTCGATAGGCTTCTTAAGGGCGCTATATAAATTTTCAAAGTGATTGAATGAATTAAGTGAATGCATCAAGCTTAAAACCTCAATTATAGAATTTATTTTTTTGTTTGATGCTAGTAGTTTGTTGCTGCTATATGTTGTTTGTTACTCATTAAGTATTTTCTTTTTAGGGCTATGCATTGTTTGGCCACTGCATAGTTGTATTGTTGACCGTTATTATCCATCCAAATCACAGCCACCTCTTCTTCTACATGATCTGGATCATCTTTGGAGGACTGTCCTCTCTTCGAATGGTAAGCCTTTTTATTGTCTTCAATTTACGGTGCTTTTGACGAAAGGTTTGCAGAAGGCACCACCATGTTGATGTAATTATACTTGCATATCTGTGTAGGGTTGATTAAATACTTTTTTGAGATATTCAAACTGAGTCTCAGTTACTTAATTAGTTCTGAAGGACCTGCCTGATTTGATTATTACAGCAAATTGTGACTTTTTATCCAGCCTTCCAACTTAGTGATAGATAGACATAGTTGCTTCTTAATGAAAACTTCAGACCAGCACAGAAGGCTGTTTGTGTCATAATCATCACTATTTTGATTACTTGTCTAATGGTAGTTTATTTTCTGTGCAACAAGAAACTTGCAGGCAATCATCTTTTGCAAGAATGTGGCTTGACTAAATATTCTAAAAATATTAGGGAAGAATTGTTTTACTGAATTGTGCATAATTTTCATGTTGAGTTTCTTTCGTTTGCATAATTTGTTTTAGGCTTCGGTATTGATGTCACGAACAAATGGAAAAAGCCAGAAGCTGATCATCTCTGGGATTATAATCTTTATTCATCTCTTTTTTCTCTTCTATCTGCATTTTGCCTATCATCACGTTGTTGAAGGTTTGATGCTGCTTCCTTTGGGGTTCTATCTTTACTTAGAAGTATTTTAAAGTAACGAGCAGTAAATAAACATTTAATATTTACTTCTTTATGATCTTCTTTTCTTATCCATTGTGTAATATGAGAGAAGGAAGAAATTGTTTTCGCAATTTTTTTATATTCTGTTAATTTGATCGAACCAAATGTGTTATGGGTTTGTTTTGTTCCTGGTTTGCCATACAGATCTCTCGGAGGCTTTTGGTGCAGTTCACACGCCTCCTCGACCTGTTGGCATTCACCCTGCTGAAGGTTTAGTTAAAGATGTTCCTGTGCGTAAGTAAAAGGTTTTGGAGACTTTTCCAGTGCACTTCTTTACTAATCAAACACTGTGCATGATGAAATCAATTTCTTCATGCCTAAGTTACCATAATTGAACCTTCATTCCTCCCAGATTTAGGAGACACCTTCTAATTTACACAAGCCAAAGAAATCGAGCCGCTGTAAGGTGTCTTGTCATTCTACAGGATTAGAAGACCTTTATGTCATCATGTTTATGTCTTATTAATCTATTGAATAACCAGGACAGAACTGATGTGATAGAATTCAACACTCTTTTAAGAAGCATGTTTGAACTAGTGTAGTTTATTTGAAAATAATTAAATGAAGTCATGACTTAGTGTTATGAATTTATTACTGTAAATAATTCATCTGATGTGAGTGATGAAAGATGTATTTCCAAGGTTAAACTAGCATGACAGTAGCCGTGACTGAATATTTGCAACAAAAAGAACAACAGAACCAATTGTAGATAATGATGATCATCTTTAAAACTGTTGTTGAGCACAAAGCATCTTCACAGAATATGAGCACTCCTGTATAGACTTCTTGAAGTGGTGCTATATATGAATGAACGAATGATCGATTTTTCTGGAGACACAATATATTAAAAATAGGTTCATAGAAACTCCAGGATATTTTGAAAGCTTAGTTGTGCTCTTGTTAATACAGTTTTCTTTTTGCTGGCAGATGTGGATGCTGCAATCGAGAAGGTTCCAGAGGGTCTTGATGCTGTATCAGAGGCTGCTGTAAACTCCTTTACAAAATTTGCTAAACGTGCACTTCGTAAGGGTCTCTTTGGAGCCACAGAAAAAGGAGATCTGGTTAAGGTTAGTACATAATTATTTCATATCAGATACTGCATTACCGAAACAGTTTGACCTTTATTCTTTAATATCAGACACATTTAATTCACATACTGTTGTTATTGCTATTGCAGTAGCACATTTTGTGTTGATTAATTTTGCATTTTTTATCATCAGAAGTTTCTTTTAAAGGTTATTTGTAAGTCCCAAGTTATTTGTACTCACAGATGTTCAGTTGTGTCTTATAGAGCCTTTTGAGTACCTCCCCGAAATACTGTGTGCTGACCTAATTGAATGTAGGTTTGAGAATACAAAGTTCTTTTTGCAGGAATAATGATTATGTATTGTATTTGGACAGTTTGTCGGTCTCAACTGGCAAACATTTAGAGACTAAAGAAAATATTTACATTCATAAGTCTCACTTTACCATGTTAGTTATATGGGTGTGCATTGGAGGCCTTCTGGATCCTCCCTACACTGTACCTCCTCTGCTCTGGTCTCTCTCTGAACTTGCAGTGCTCTTGACCGGACTGATGCCTTGTGCCTAGCTTTCTAGTGGTGCTTGAGAAATGTGGGATTTTGTGATTACACATATGTTTGTATTTGATTAAATCGGTATAAAACATAAGGGGAATTCCAGTTGTTTGTGTCGCTGAATTGCTGTAAAATTTCCCCATTTCAGTATATGTTACATCGTAGTTTTCAGTGAGGATAACAATATTCACTGTTTTGAGTCTCTTAGTTTTTTCTTGTTTTAGTCGGCTGTGAATGAAGTCCTTACGAGGTAAAACTTGAGCCAAGCTCTGCAATTAGCATCGACGATAGCAACTCTCTTTGGACAGTGCTGTTTATCACTGATACAGGACAACAAATGCTAATATCAAGAGCTGCAATTAACGACCGTCATTAACTTCTCATACTCGTCAATCAAAATTGATGATGTATAATTACTGATGTGTGAGTGATAAAGTGTTATTGAATATTGTATTGTACAAAGCTTGGTTGTTTTTCTATACTTGCTTAATTTACTTGTTTGGATATTTAATAAAATATGTTCTGAATTATTTGTTCTACTCTGTTTGAAGATGGAATATTACTGTTGCTTACACTTGTTTGGTGATTTCATGCATTTTAGTTTACAGGATTAAGATATTTAATTCTAAGAGACTATGAAATCTGGTTCTGTAACTCATAATAGATTCAGTTTTAGGCCTCTGCGTGAATCTATAAATTGTAATACAGTGCTAGTACTGTAAGAAGCGCCATATAAATAACCAGATACGATACAATAATTTAAATCCTGTAATTACACATTGCTACACACAGATGCTGTGCTTATAAAATTTGCTTAGTCATTCATTATTGATGGGAATTACTGTGACAGGTGCTGCCAGACACAGCTGCGCAGGACGTTGTTTATCCGGTGCAATAGGCTCTCGGTTAAGCCAGTTATCGTGAACTTTGCACACATCTCATGTTCTGGATATCAGTGGACTTTGGTCACTAAGCATTGAGACTTTTCATAAGGTGTAACAATGGTAGGTCTACTGCCATTACCATGACCCAAAACTCAAAGATCACTGACCTTGAGCCTCTAGTTTATACAGCGTAGCTTGGTTTGCCATGCTTCAGGATGTGCGTCATAGTTTTCCAAATTTACAATTGGCCTGCAACATTTGTGAAGGGTTGCAGCAGTATTGCATGGCGCAAAGTGCATAAAATGACGCTTCTCTCTTAGAATGTTTTGCCACCAGAGATATGCAATGGTGCATGTGCTGTAGACAGTATAGTTAGCTCAATAGTGAGTTTTCAGAGTTTCTCTGTGGACCCCCTATCTTTATTGCCATTTTTCATGAAATTTTGCATGTGTTTTGGCCGAACTCTGCATATTAAAATTATGCTTCTTACTTGTAGCTTACTCCATCTCTGATTGCAGCCTATGATAGGCCTAATGGCCTATATATCTCTGTTGCTGTCAGACTACAACTGATTATTTATTTCTCACCGCAATTCTGCACAACCATCGTAGATGGCCACATCTAGTTTATTAAACTGAGAGCTCTTCTCTGATTGGGCACCCTATCTCAGATTAGACCCTAAGCCTCTCAGCTTTGGGCCATGCAGGCCGATATTTACACTGTCATAGACCTACCCAATGCAGCACTTGTTAATAACGTTGATAATAGTCTATATTATAGACTATAATACATCTTTTATTCACCAATAGTTACAAGAGAAACAAGAAATACAGATCTGGATGCAGGACAGTAGTGCGGCCCTTAGTATACGAAATTATAAATATGACTGATTAGCAGCACATTGTTGGGCAATGTCATAATTGTTATCTCCAGTTAGGCCTACTACTAAAGCACCGCAAGAAAGGCAATCATGCAGAGATTCAGCTTATTCAGAACCACCACGTTAAGTCGTAGGCCCTCGAGAATCGTCGAGATCTGCTTGGATCTGCTATGGGTAGTCCCAAGGAAGTATGAGTTCCGATTACTCTTGAATACTCATAAGCTCCAAACTTCTAAAGCGCCATCCGAAAGCCAAACACAGAGCACCTGATAATTCATGAGCAGCGCGTCAAATCATAGCCTACAGGTTGTCACAAGGAGGGCAGAGTCCGGTCAGAGGATTCAGGGTAGCTATAAACGTGATTGTTGTTTAGGTCGAGAATAACAGTGGTTCCATCACAGACTATGTTGAAAACCCATATGTTGCTATTGGGAGAAGAACAGGGGTGCAAAAAACCAAGATTTTTTAAAATCAAAAGTTGTTTTTTTTGGTTTTATTTGGTTTTTAGTTTTCCTTTGGATTTTATCACTACAGTTTTGTTATAAAAATCATCGAACACACCATGAAAAAGAGCTCCAACTCGCTTTTATAATTAATTTAGCTTGATTTCGGACTGAATAACACACAGGGCTGCAAACATGTTGGTTTTTGGTTATTTGGTTTTTTACAAAAAAAAACAAACAATACAAGAAAAATGGCAATTTTTGTTTTTTTTTAAAAATATTTTATTCAATTTACTAATATTACTATTATATTACTAATTCCATACCTTGCAACCGAAAGGTCGCAGATTACAACCCACCTCAAGTCACTGTAGATACCGACCTTGGACAAATTGCTCACCCATAATTGTCTGTTAGGAAGGCAGCGGGAAACCACCTCACTCATCTCATCTCGTACCCGGGTGGCGTAAAACCAATGGACCTGCCTTCGGACTGAGAACTCATCATCACGTAAGAATAAAACACTGAATTACTATTGTGCCTTTAGTACTTCATAAAAATACATACATGGCTGCATAATTATGGCTACCTGAATTTAATACTAATTATCTTCGCATATATGTATGTATGCATGAAGACACTTAATTACTAAGCACCTTTTCGTACTTCATAATGCCTGAATGATCTAAACAACTGCATTTCATGTTTCAACACAATTTAAAAATGTTTGGTGCCTGAGGCGAATGCAACGAAAGACTGCACAATGCACGGGAATTGGCTCTTGAGTCGAGGTCCCATTCATCAAACTGCAATCAGTTAGACTCAAACAGATAACTAATATGCTACCACATCATTTCAACTGCACTCTCAGTCAGGGCCACATATGCCTAACATATGCAGAAACCAGTCAAGTAGAAAACTTACTTAAATAAGGCAGGGCAGTCACGAGTCTCTAAATTATCCTTAGTCTTCATGAGAAACCTTTCTGTGAGCCCAACCCTGGCCCCCTGGTCGCCAGGCCCCTTGGCATTTGCCTCTCACGGCAGGCTTACTCTCAGTTCAAGCAATGACATTGCTGACAAACTGTTGACTCCCGCATTATATTAACGAAGTAAAGCTCCATTTACAGTATCATCTTCCGATGAGGGGAGGGGTTCGGAAATATCGCCCATGGCTACAACCAGACAGAACTGCAATTTGCGTTCCAAAGGCCTAAACTATAGCTACATAAACTGTATCAATGGTGCAGAACAATCAATCAAACCGGTTATGCTAGAGGCCTAATTATTAATTGGAAGTTGGTTACGGTATATCACTGAACTGTTTGCTCTACAATTCCATCAGGCAGTCTCTCATTCTCTTTCGATTGTCTCAAAACCTGCTTGCAGGGCTTTGCACGCTGCTTCTGAATGGTTCACCTTACTAGAGGCACTCTACAAATGCTTAAATACAATACAAATACAATTCACAGTTTCATATATAAGTCAGCCAAAAAGGTTGAGGGGTCAGTCACCTTTCTCTCTCTCTCAGCATCGGTGATCCATAAATGCATAACGATAATTTGTTTTATGAAACATTTACGATATGACAGAATTAAGTTTTCTACTTGACTGGCTTCTGCATATGTTAGAACTAGGTGGAAAACAGTTACCTGAAATTGCAACATTTCAGTTTATTAAGAGTTCAAATATTAATTCAACATTCACAAAAACAAATAAATGGTTAATCTGCAAATTATGATACATCATGAAGGGTAAAATTAAAACTGTTGAAGCAATTTCTAGAAATTGACAGCAGGGCTTAAAATCAAGACTACATACCATGCTCATTTTCAACAAACGTTTGAACTACATCCTGAACGACAAATGTCCTTTTGCTTCTTGAAAATTAGACAACTGAAAAAACTATCGAGGAAGTTAACGCACTTTAAAAATATAATGAATGAGTAACATTGTTAGTCAGCAAACAAGGCAAAGGGACTTAGAAGCCAGGGGAGTCTGTGCTGAAGTCGGGTTTCACTGGCAGTTGGCAACCGGATTGCTGGAGGATGAAGTTGGCGGCATAGTTGGCCGAGCGAATGCAATCGACAACTGAACCACCCTGAGCCAACTGTGCGAGAAATCCTACAACAATACAAAGCCTCAATTGTCTTTTACATCGAACAACTTATAAAGCTTGAAGTACGATCTGAACAGAGGCACTGCCAGCACGCAAACCCCTAAAGAAGAAAATTTAATTCAAAGAGCAAAGCCCTGTTTTTAGATAATACTAATTACAATAAATTAAAAAAATAATAATAAAAATAAGCCCAAGTTAGCACTTTGTTCTTGTGATGAAAATAATGCTTGATTAAATATAAGTTGGATTGATGAAAGAAATTCTTCTTAAATAGATGATAAATAGATGAAAGTAACATTAGCTGAAATGGAAATTGGATTACTGAAAAGAATTCTTCCCTAAACAGAAGTTGGATTAATTAAAATAATTCTTGCTGAAACAGAAGTTGGATTAACAAGCATAATTATCATCAATTCAATTTCTATTTTACTGAATACGGTGGGCGAATAACAACTGTTTGGTTGTGAACCTTTTGTCCGTGAACCATTTGTCGTCAACAATTTGTCAGCGAACCACTTGTTGGCGAACCCTGTGTTGTCATGCATATCGCAGGGGAAGGTTATTCCAGCACACAGGACCAACAGAAACATAAGCACAATCGATGTTCATCAGTAGAGGTCCGAGATCGGGGAACAAGAAGGTCATGACGGCCAAAAAACAAAGACAGGTGAAACATGTTGCCAAATAAATTTCCAGAGTTACGTTGGGGCAACACTAAGGAACGTCCCAATCAACATGACACAATCATGTCGTATACATCACTACACCGAGATCATCCTATACTAAACTCGAGTGTATAGTCCTAGCATGAATACAGAACACGAACTGACCTCCTACAAAGGCATCGCCTGCTCCATTTGTGTCGACGATATCCTTCTGATCGATCGGAATCACTGGGTGCTCCGTAATAACACCCTCTGCAAAGCAAACCAGTCACTCTGCACCAATTGAACTGCATGCCAGAAATTTCTCATTGTCATCATCACAAATCCACTGTCATCATTACCACTTCCATTATCGGTGATGAACTGTAATGTAATGTAATGAGATAGAGCATTTATATAGCGCCATTTCAAGATACCTACTCAGAGGCGCTCAATAAGTGCAGTCGGTAAAGCCAACGCTGACCAAGAATCCCTGCTCAGCCACAGCCAGTGACGTGAGGGGCACAACGATCCCCTTGCCATATATCATTCTCCCTCCTCAAAACCTTTGTCTTTCAGGGTTCTCGTACTGGGAGTGCTAATGAATGGCCACGGCTGCGAGCGGTGCTATATAAATCAATAAATATGATACAATAGATCCTCTAACTAACGGAACTTCGTCACTGCTTGCAGTCCAGCACTGCCAGTCCGAAGCCTGGATCAAGAAGGAGGGTGACGCTAATGGTCGTTGTCATCACACAGTGTCGTTAAACTTCAATTACATCTGGCCAATGGTTTACGGTTAGCGTAAGTAGTGGTAAGCATATAAGTATATTATTCAATTGCTAATCACACTTCGCTGTACACACATCTGATAAACACTGTTAAAAGTACTCGTTTTATAGTCAAGTCTTCTTTAGTTATCCAAAACGGGAATTTGAACCCGACCTTTTTAGCTGATAGAGGTCGGGGTTCAAATACATTACATATCATCCGCAGACATTTAGTTTTTAGTCGACAGTAGTGTTGAACTCTAATTTGACCTATGACATGGTAATGATAATTGTGAGCCTGGGCAAGTCTCTAAAAAATCAGTTTACTAGCTGTTGTGACAATATTCGTTAGTAACGCCATTCAACGTCACAAAGGCCAGCACAGAGAGTGCCTTTGAGTTGACATCTTGATGCGGCGCTATATAAATTTTCGATTACATACATACACATACATTTCTTGGGGTGTGGAACCATATGAATTCAGTTATAAGCATAAGATGAAGTGAAAGCTGCTTCCAAGACTTTACGTTTGCATAAGAACCAAAACAATTGAATGAACTGAAATAAACTAAACTCTATAATTTTAAACTAATACCTCTGACAATGAAAGTTGGCTCAGCCCCTCGTGTACAGATCACCATCCGACCTCTTATGCCACTTGCTTTTGGCAGACGCGCAAGCCGCTGAGCAATCTCCTTGGTATCAGTCAGCTTTAAAAGAACAAAATGCACAGGATTCATTACAAAAATAAGATTTTTAACAATAATACAAACAATGCCCTAACTAAAGATAATGAATGACCTCTGTTTATTAAATTAAATACTGACACACCATATTTTGATTAAAGGTCACAGTAAGAATGGATGATCGCAAGCTGTTACAGGAGTCGAATTTAACTGTATGCCAGCCAGTTTTACTTTTAAAACAGCTAAACAATTAACAGAAAATATAAAATGATGGCAGTTAAAGACTTTGCCGAAACTAAAACTACGAATGATCTATCTTTCGAGTAAAGCCAGTAATTCCTCCCATCATATATGTCAAAAGAATTTTAATCAAATCAAACAACATCTAAATCTAATCCAATGCCATCTATGCCTAATCTAATCGAATGACTTCTATAGCGCCATTATCACTATCATCTTTAAGTCACAGCTGGGTCTTGCTCCAATATATCCTCCTCACCAAATTCTCTGTCCCCTTTTTCCCCCACCATTGTGTCTGTTGTATCAGATACTCTGACCGGCCAGGTCTTTTCATCCCTCTATGATTGCTAAATCCATATCCTTTGCCTGCCTTGGTTTATCTCTGCAAACGTTCATGCTCAGCGGCTTGCGTGCCTTTTCCCTTCTTGCATCATGGGCCCCATGGTGCAAGAAGCACTTCATAAATGATCAGACAACATACAAGATAGTACAATATCATACAATACAACAATTTGATATTGCTCAGAAGTGCACACAAACCTCGACGGCACACCTACAGCTGTACTGCAGTGCAATAGTGCACGAAGGACCTGCTCAAGGTTCCTACACAGTGACTCCTCAGACGAGGATCGAACCCGCTCACTCGGCGCACACCGAGTGTCACGGGCCAACCGCTCTAACCAATCGGCCATCGGGCCACACGGTTCATGTAATGAGCAAGGCGTCAATCAGTGATTGTGTGAAACTGAACTGTAGTAAAAGATATACTGCAAGAAGACCATACGTAAAGCAGGAACGGTTCCTTGACAACGAGCTTCCCCGGTTGCAGGAACAACATTTCAGATCTCTCTCCCTGTCTCCATCCATTCTGCTTAAGTCACTGTCATCTTAACCTAAGACTTGCTTAGACCAAATTGCTATTCACCATAGGCTTCCGTTCGAACCAAACTTCTCGATGTTGAACTGATTACTGCTTGATTTTGTTGCGTGATCGGTTGATGAACAATAGGCAGACAATATATATCAGACAAATAAGATAAACATCTTCTCACCCCCCACTTTGCCGCCTCCGAGAAAGCGATGGCCTCCTGGAAAACAGAAAACAACAATGGTTTAAGAATATAAATGTATCTGAAAAATCTGCTACAGTCACTGTCTCCTTGATGCATGTCTGGGTTCAGTCTTTTTAAGACATGAATTGTGCTGGCAATCCTGTTGCAGTTGTTTCAATAAACAGAATTTTGCCAGATGTGTCTGGGGAGGGAAGGGCATGTTTGACACAAAAGGAAAGTGGTCGTATGCTTGAGAAGCTGAGCACGTCATCAAACTGTGCACAGTATATTAAATATACATACACAATATATATGTATTGTATATATATATATATATATATATATATATATACAATATTTATATACTATATATACAAGTATTACAGTCAACAAACTGCTGGATTGGATGCACAGCAAGTGAAAGGCTTTTCAATCCAGGATAAAATTCCTATATAAGACTAATGCCGATAAAGGCATGTTCTAAGCAAATTTACCTGACCTTATCATATAAAATAATTATGCGCATAACTAGGAACTATGTCGTATGCATACATAACTCGAAGCTCAGATTCTTTCAGAAATACTGTTCGATCTCACACTAAATGACCTCTATGGTCGAATTTCGAAGTGATGAGTCTGTTTTATTAATGTATTTTGTGGTTGACAGAGACAAAAGTGCTGAAACTACAAGACAGAGAGTCAGCTGATTTGGTTGAGAATATTCAACTAGTAATAATAATAATAATAATAATGACAATTTATATGGCGCCATAAGCGCATAACGCAGCCATATTGCTACAAGAGTGCTTAAGTAAGTCATTCAGTTTTATTGATGCATCAAAATGAAATAAAGGCTCAATATAAACAGAGAAATAAAAATAAAGGTCAGACGATCTGTGATTAGATGGCTGGCGTACTGTCTGACTGGTCGCTAATGGCCAGCCTTTGTTAACAAGAGACAACAGTATAAACAGAGATTTACACAAGCACACAAACAGAAAGAGACAGAGGTCAAGAGATAAAGAATGTGACAGACAGAGAAATCGAGAAAGACAGAGAGAGAGAAAGTGTGAGAGAGAGAGATAGAGAAATCGAGTAAGACAAAGAGATAGTAAGACAGAGAGAGAGAGAAAGAGAGACAAAATGAAAGAGAGAGATAGAGAAATCGAATAAGACAGAGAAACAGAAAGACAGAGAGAAAAAGAGAGAAAGTGTGAGAGAGAGGGAAGGAAAGACAAAGCAAGATAGACAAAGGAATAGAGAATAAGATGGACATGGTGAAACCAACCGCGTCGTTTCCAAAGAGAATGTCGACGTAGGGCAGAACCGCCTTCTGGTGCTCATGGCAATCCCTGCAGAGGAAAGGCGCCGACAGGTTGAAAGCAACCATTCGACCTTTATTGCACGCGAACGAAGCAACTTCAAGGACTGCATCGGGACATGCGGTCAGAGGAAAGCTCTGCAAACAGATCGACAGACGCCTTAAAACGGACACTACTCCGAACATCCGTGCCGTCCGTCAGCTGTCAACAGGAATCTGTTGGTTGGTTCTCCGCTTGTGCGTGGGCCCACCACTGCTGACTCTTTTCAGCTTACTGTGCTTTGCTAACAGATGTATTTTACTAAGGCATAACCGAGTAGACAATTTCCACCAAGTACTGAATCCGAGAATTTGGATGCACTATTTGCCGGATCTGGGTACGAACCGAATAATAGTGACAACTCTGGCCTGGCGAGTATCATTCGCATACGAAGCTTAAAATTTTTGACTTTCGTCACATTTGCCGTTTCACATAGTAAAAAATTAGCAAAATAAATGTTTGTGCCCGTAATAACTACAAATGCTGCTATAAATCTTTAATTCTAATTTTTAGATTATTAACTATTTGTGTATGTAATACTTCCGAATAGTCCCGAAAAACAAGATATTCGGCCGAGGCGAATGTTTAAAGCAATTTCTGGCTATATCCTATATTTAACGCTCTCATTTGCAATTGCAGTTGTACTGCAGAGCAACTGTGCGTGAAGGACTTGCTAAAGGTCTCTATACAGTGACTCCCTGAACGAGGGTCAAACCCGTTCACTCAGCGCACACTGAGCGTCACGTACCAAGCGCTCTAACCAATCACCCACCGTGCCACATATTTATAAAGGACTATATAAAAGGTGCCTTGAACCATACTTACATAAAATATTATATATGCAAATCTGCATATATATGCATATATATTTATACTATGTATTAATAAATTTTATATCATAAATATAATATAAATAAATTCTAAGTTCAAAAAAAGTTTCCATCAATTTCAATCAAATGGATGATGACCAGATATCATGGTTTGGAATTTTAGAAGTTACTAATTAATAATAATAACGTTAGCTGCAAGTACTGACGCTCATGTAGAAGTATCGGGCCTTCTCCATCTGTGCCACATTCTCTGGTCTCCTCAAGTGCTCAACTGAAAAGTGCTTTGCTGCTCCCAGGTATGCCACCAGTGACCTAAAACAGATTTTTACCAGACCCAGTCACGATATCTCAAGCAACTATTGTCAGTAAACACTGAGGCGCATGCCTCCCTTCAGCTTTCTTATTTTTTTAATTAATTTAACCAATAAAATAACATTGAGCTGCCCGGCATTAACACCGTTACCGCAGAAACTGCTGACAGCTTGCAGTAATTATTCCACAGTGGCAGAAGTATCCCACGTGATATTCGTTGCACAGGCTTGCATTAGTGTACTGTATATGAGACTTCCCCTTTGAATAATACAACTTTTGCACAACTACCATGGCATTTTCACAAACAAATTATATTTGCACGCAGCTCTATATTGTCATTTACAACAAAATCTTGGGGTTAGGGAGGAGATACAGTAGCCCTCTCCTACTCCCAATCATATCCAATCTGTCTCCTCTGATATCTAATCCTACTGTCATTAAATATTATGACAAACTTAACACATGCAAAGCTACGCAGAAATAATACTAATAACAATAAAAATTTAACAACGTCGAGTTTATAAGGCGCCGTAAACAAGGCCCTAACCACTACAAGGGCGCCGTACATCCTAAACAGAAAGTCAGCAGACAGGGTAAGCTTTGGAAAACAGTAACATTTTCAACTTAGCTTTAAAAGAGTCTACCGAGTCGGTCAATCAAACGTTAGGTGGGAGACCATTTCAACAACACAGACCAGCGGCCAAGAAAGTAAGTAAACCAATGAGAAAAAGTGAGTCTCTATATGTTTCTCGTGAGAAGGTAATAAGCGGTATGTTCAGCAAACACAGATAACAAAACCTTAAATGCAAATACAGTGGTAGAAATAATCATTGCATTAACTTGTGATCAAAGCTACAGGCCGCACAACAAAATATTAGGGTGTAATGAGTAGAAACAATGAATTTTTCTTATTTTCTTCCTGGTATTGACCAACAAGTTAAGTTAAGTTCCTGGAAATCATTTAATGACTGATTTTGTGCCTGTTTACAATATAATTTGACTGACAACAATATAAAAAAAACTGATTTTTTATGCATAAAACCGATTTTTTAGTTTTTTGCAGGGTGATGCAATAATTATTTCCATCACCATATACGCTCCTATAACGTTCCACAGAGAAAGACCTTGCAACATGCTCCCAACTCTGTCAACGCAAATCTATAAGCATTCTCATCAACTTCAACCGTTGGCAAAATCAAGGCAGAGAAATGACAAGATACTAATGTTTGCAAAGCCCGCTCTAGCAACTCAGCCTCCTACTTCCTAAGCGCAGCTGCAAGATGAGAGCGTACTAAAAATGCGGCCAAGACGTGTGTTCGATAAGATCAAGATATTCGCACCGTCATGTATGACCGATCATTTACATAGCGCTCCTTCAAGAAATAAGTAAGTAACATGTTTCAATGTTATTTACTGCAGCCTGTCAGTCAGCTTGTCAATAGATACGAACATTAATTAATTATTTATTACTATTATAACTAGGTTGCATGGCACCTTGTAGTACAATGACTAAATAAATATGTAATCCATTAAGCCTTTAAGGAAAAGAATGTATTAATAGAATGAAAAACCAATGCAGCTTATTGTATATTATGTATAAGTGTTAATGATCCAAACATAGCTCAGTCCTTAAATTACATATCCATTATAAAATTAATTACATTAATTTCAGTATGACCCGACTGCACAGCTGCTAACTTGGTGATATATAACAGATTCATCAACTGCAAATTTTGCAACATTCGATGAAATCAATTTAATACATGAGAAAACAATTAAATCTCTTTATTTGCCTACTGCTATAAGGATTCCCAGATCTCCTTACCCACCCATGAGCATAAATACTAGGGATGAATCGAGCGTCAATTTCCTGCCGAGAACCAAGTACAACGAGTGAGTAGGACTGAGTCCTACTATCGAATATTTAAAAAAAGTCTCGTTCTCTAGGTAAACATTAAACTATAAATAAATACATGCATTTTTTGCTTCAGGAACGTTCAGTTTTACCACCATGAAAGTGATAAAATGAAATAAAATGCGATTGTCGAGTTTTATAAACCAAAACATTCGATTTTCGTCTTCAAAAAAAAAAATAATTGAAATTCCGATTTTTATTTTATAAGCCAACTTTAATTAGTACTCGGACCCATTGGTTGCCCGAGTCATGGCAAGTACTATGATTCTGCGCCGAGTTGAGTATCCAAGCCGAGTTTCGTTTCATCCCTAATACATACATACATGCTGTCCAATTGCTCATCAGAGTGCCTGTAATATGGAGAGCACATCTCGAGGTAGCAACAGTGAGTGGACCTTGAGCAAGTCCTTCGCTCACAACCACTCAGTCATATTGTCTTGTGCACTTCTGAGCCTTGGAATAAGAACAAGAAGCAATATACAGTAGTATTGTATAGGGATGAACCACAACTCGGCTCAGAAACTCAGCTCGGCCAAGTTTGGCAGTACTTAGCATAAACTCGGACAAACAATGGGTCCGAGTTTTAATAAAAAACGGTTTTCAGTTTTTTTTTTAATACGAAAATTGGATTTTTTTATTTACGAAACGATAGTTGACCTAACTAAAAACACAAATGCTGTTGCTCTTAGTACTCAAGCCTACTAGTTACTAATTCCTAGTGTAAACTGAGGTAAAACTAAACAATTTATAAAAAGATTTTTGCAAAATCCCAAAACTAAACTCAAGAGAATTAAACTTCCTAAATATTTTTAAAAACTCAGACTCGGCAGAACTCATCTTGTATGACTACGTACTTGAACTCGGCAGGAAATTGACACTCAGTTCATGCATAGTATTGCAATGTACATTAAAAATTAGGGTTCTTAACTTAATATGGGATTTTGGAGCAAACCGATCATCGATTTTAAAAACCGATTTTAAACCGATTATTGGTTTTAGTTGGTGCATTTGAGACGTTCAGTCATGACCAAGCTGGAGTGCTGCATACTGGGCATAGATCGTCCCATCTGAAGCGGACTGATCTTATGTGTCCTGTTATAGATGAGACCTATTAGGCCTTTTGCTTCAAGCGACATCCAACCGGCTCACCAGTCATATCAATGAGCTGCATTTCCTCGCCTATTGTTTTGTAAATGACAGAAACCGAATATTGTTTTCAAAATTGATAACCGGAATTCTGGTTATCGTTTAACATCCCTATTAGAAATACATATTATCGTATGATTACCTATCTTGACCGGTTACACAGACGGCGCATGACCCGGTTGGCTCCGTACTGTCATACTGGAAGATTGCATTGACGCCTTCCTTCTCGGCAATCTTCTCCATTTCTTGTCCAAATTTGTCCTTGTTTATGCAGCCCACAAAGGAAGTCGCCTTTGGAACACCGATGAGCCACTAAAATAAACCACAGACTAAGTATGTGTGTACTTAGGCACACAGATCAAGTACGTATGCACCTAGAAACACAGACCAAGCACTATAGCATCATATATGATCAGTCATAAAATGCTTATCACACAGACCTAGCACAGTACTAGCCATTCAGAAGCACTCTCAACGTGACAGCCACGAAGAAATAAGAAGGTGTACAGAAGTGATTCTAAACCGGTGTGACCCGGCACACTGGTGTGTCGTAAGGCACAGCCAAGTGTGCCGTGAAGCTAATAAAAATAATAAAATTCAAAATTAATGTAAATAATATTTCGATTTAACCTGATGCGGTTTGACATCTAGTTGATCAATAAACAAAGATACTACTACTAAAACTTATAATGTATCAATTTTAATTAAAAAGGGAAATGTTTCTGTTTATAAAGTCTATTAATATCTCTTCCAATGATCTAAAATTCTAAAAATATTTAATCCAAGCATTCGCTTAGTTTAAGACCCTAGATGTAGCCATTGCTAGCAAAATGTAGGCCTATGTATGTCTGGTCGTAAAGTTAATTCTAAACTAATGCGCAAAGCTATTTTTTGCCCTTGTTTACTTAACTTGGCTTGTGTAAAGTTTATCATGGTTGGTACGACGAACTTCTTTAAACTCTTTTTCAAGTATGTTCCCGTCAACTTACAGAGCTGAAGTTTTTGCACACATTTCAGGCTTGCATGACAATGCAATGTATCACATTTTAACAAAAAAAACTCAAAAAATGAGAGAAAAATTAAAAAATTGCAAAAAAATAAATACTGTTTAACCACTTGAACGAGACCTCTTTGACGAGCTCCATTCCATCAAGTTTACATCACTAATGATATGTAATCAAAAACCTCTTAAGCAAATGTAACGATTGCACCATCTACCAGATAAAAGAGTGTCCCAAAAAACCCATGTTTTTACTTTAACTTGTTAACATTGTATATGTAAAATTGTAAATGTTGCATTTAATCTGTTCAAGTTAAAACTGTTAAAATTCAATTATTTGTTTACCCTGCTATAATTTATTTTGAAAATTATGTAAACTTTACATTAAGCCTTCTTTTCCAGGTGGAAAATGCTTAACAGCAAGATTTAAAAACAGCAGCCAAAAATTTGCAAAAAATTTTAAAAAAAATATTACTTTTAGTAAATTTAGTTCAACAGCGTGCTGTCTGAATTTCTAAAGATCTCAAATGTGCCTTGGAGCCAAAAAGATCAAGAATCACTGGTGTACAGGCACGGTATTGGGTAATAGTGCAGTCTTTGACCGGGGAACTAGGAGATCAAGTCGATCAGCAGTTTGGAGAAGGTGGGAAGATACATGCCGACCTGCAATAGATCCAGTTGAGTTCCAAGAACTTAAAGCAGCACCTCGTGTTGGATACGCGAGGCAATAGGAAGCCGGTGTAGGACAAGAGCGCATAATTCTGAACGATTCACCCAACTAGAGGTACTTTGCAAATGATCAAATGCAATACAAGTCCACCTGAGCAATGCGAATAGAGTTGAGCGTTGCTCCACCAGGCACGTATGACACCGTGAACTGTGTCGCCATCTCTTCAAATCTAAATGCAACAACAGCCAACATGCAACCTAAAAACCAGGAACAATATCACAACCAGCTACTATAAAGAATACAACAATACTTCATATGTATTCATTGAATTGTTTAGATCTAGGCATTTACAAAGCGCCTCTAAAGATAATGACTACTCAGAGGCCGCCAACGTGAGCACTCCAAGGAAACAGAAAAGTTGTCAAGCAACGGACTGAAGTGAATACACCACCAACCAAACCCTTTGAGTGGAAGGTTATTCGATACAAGACAGCAAAGATCAAACATTTCTAAGATAATTTTTGCTGGACACTCTTAAAACAAGCAACATCTTATGAATTTTGTCTAAATTTTGAAACAGCAGTCGAGAACGCAAAATACGTCAGGTCCAGATTTAAGACCAAACACTTACTGTAACAAAACTTGGCTATAACATGGTGCAGTGCCTTTAATCAGCTATCACGCAAGTGAGATAATCGAATCAATTCATTGCAACAGAATCATTTAACTTTATAATTAGCCAAAAATGCATTCTCTGGAACTGAAGCTTTATAAATCCAAAATGTTGGCTCAAAATCGAATCATTCTTCAGATGGCAATTCTAGATCTCTATTTGTGCAACACAGACATCTCATTCAATTAATCTAAATATTTACATTAAAGTGCAATGTATAATAAATAAAGCCACATAGGAGTCAGATCTAAAAATATGTGAAAGAACAAACAAAACTAAATGCAGCATAAACTGCAAAACTGCTGATAAACAACTTAGGCGCAAATCTAAAAACAGGACAAAAGCACAGATTTGAACGAAAAACCAAAGCCATTGAAGCATCCAAAGGCAAACTACAAGCATAGAAGCAATACTGCACTCATAAAAAATCATATCCACATGCATCAGAAGTAGAACTTCTCAGCATAAAAGACAGAGGTGTAGAGCATTAAGAACTAGACAAAGCAGCTTCAAAGGCAAAAGTACCACCAATGCATCTAAAATCGACTATAGCTATAGAGTGGACATGTTAAGGCAAAATTCATTAGGAGACATGTCTAATGAAAGATGTGGCATGCAAACAAGACTACAGAGGATCATGACAGACGGTCAATAGCTAGCGTAAAAAAGCAGTACTCGTTTGGCATGTAAAGTTGGTGAATAAGTAACACCACTTAGTGTTACACATATTCTGTAAGCTGGTACAAAGCATGCAAATCCACACCGAACATGAATCGAACATGATACTATCCTTATGTCTAAACTTGTTAACATCAACTGTGGAGGAAAATAAAACACCAAACTTCCGTAACAGTTGAGTTGGTCAAAGTAAACAGTTGAGTTGGTCAAAGTAAACAGTTGAGTTGGTCAAAGTAAACAGTTGAGTTGGTCAAAGTAAACATCAACACGTGTCAACCAACATATTATCCCAGAGCACAACTTACATAGCTCTATGCCTCTCTGAGGCAACTATCGCATCATTTGGTTTCAGGCCATATCTAAAATAATCAACTAAATGCTACATATCGGCATAATCTGCATGCAATTGTCCCAAAACATAATTGTCATTCATCCGCGAATACCTTCAGCCAACAGTGGAAGATATCTAGTAAACTAGAAACGCTGGTCTCCTCGGTTGAAAGCAATTACAAATATTCTCAAAACCCATGATAGTCATGCAAGAAAAGCAGAGTATTGTATATTCATCTGTTGAACAGAAAATAAGCAATCATAATTCAGCAATAAACAATGGATTGAGATTTTAACTGATATCACGATCGAGGCCCTTCAGAGACACTGGTCATTTCAACCAAAAATAAATAACTAATTTTCTCAGGTTATGTGAAAGTTATGTAAGAAAAGCATTTTTTTGTACATTTGTTTATTGAATGTAGAATTTGCTGCCAAAACACAGCAATCAATAACAGATCAAGATTTGAACTGTTATTTGAACTGTAATATAGAGGGCCTTGAGTGCAATAGTTTCCATTGTGGATAAATGGATTCGATTAGTGCGGGTAACTTTATGGGGCTTGTCCTAGTGACCAGAGTTGTGTTTTCAAATGTTGTCATTTCATTTTATAAAAAAAGGATAACAAAATATGGTCAGCAATTTTTCGATTTACTGAGCAGACATTTCAAGATTCTAAAGTAATTTAATGCTGAGAATGCTGGAGAGTTTTCCCAGTCAAAACTCATAAAAATCTTCCACTGATAGCTGATAAGAAATGGAGATCAAAATAATATCCAGAGCCAACCAAAACATCACAATAAATGAGGAATTCGATCCAAGCCTCTTTTAAATAACTCACAGTGGAGCAGTGTGCTCGTTACATAGAATGAGGTCTTCATTGTTCAATTTGTATCTGGTTTAAGAGAGAGAAACACACGAAACACACGATACACAAAGAAATCTTCATCTATCAGCCTTTTTTCACATTACCTGGGTATCACCATCACTAATCAGCACACAAAACATTTACACATGCTTATTACACTTTGAAATCCAATCAAGCTAAAATTCAACTATAACATACATGGTATTTAATAATAGTTTTTATTGTAACAAAAATAAACATTAAAAAACAAAACTATCAACTATTCAAAATGTAAAGTTATATATCTATTTAAATCAATTATAGCTATAAACTGTTTAAAAAACTGCACATAATTAAAATGTAAAATGTTTCCCATCTTGGCAAATTGGTCAACTGGAAACACCTTCACCACCAAGTTTGGACTTTGAATCCCAGGATAGTCTGAATTGACCCAGTAAGCCACAATGGTCTGAATTGACCCAGTAAGTCAGAATGCTTGAGTAAGAAACTAAAAATCGATAATTGACTTGTGAACCCTTAAACGAATGGATGTCCTAACTTTAACCTAATGTAATCAATCCTTAAATATTCAGGACAACACAATCAAAATGGCAGATAAACAACACTGCTGTTGATAATAATCATATATAATTAATCAGGCATCAATTTGCCGATTTAGGATATATGGCCCGTGCTTTTGGCGATCCAGAATACGATTCCATTAAATGGTGATATTCATTTTAGTCATATTGTATTGTTCTGTATTTACTGATTTCTAAAGCACCCCCATAGTACAATCTAATTATTTGCTCCACGCTACCTTTGTGATCTTATCCGGCAACCTATCTCGGTTACCTCTGGACATCCTCTCTGCTTTTTAGACGGTCAGCACCTTCTAGTACCTCGGTCTATAACTGTCACAGCTCAGCATTGGCCCTTTGCTATGGCACAGTCATCCAGCTGTGACTCGTGCTGTAATCTTATGTAGTAGCACAACTGTTTCTGCTCATTCTCTTAAGACTTTTCTTTTCTCTCGGGGTTTTACGCACTGGGAGCGCCTCTGATTAGATTGTACTGTGAGACGTGCTTTACAAATCCATAAATAGAATAGAATAATCAGGATATATGGCCAGCATTTTTGGCGATCCTGGAAATGATCTCATTAATTGGTGATATTCATTTTTAGTCATATTGTATTTAAGGATTTCTAAAGCACCTCCATTGTACAACCCAATAAAAGGTGCTCTCAGTATATATTATATTGAGGAAACTCCCATTGCATATTGCATATCCCATTGCACAGCGTTTCCCAAACTGTGTTCTGCGGAACCCAAGGGTTCCGTGAGGTGAAGACAGAGGTTCCGTGGAAAACTTTCAGTGTGAACAGATGGAGGGTTTTACTCAATACCTGTGTGCTGTATAACTTTATATGAAAGAGAATTTTATTTATCATTGATATTAGTGTTATTACTGATCTAATCTAGGCCAAAGCCTTTAATTATCTGCATTCTCAAGCATTTGTACCTACAACAAAATATGTTCAATTTTGGACAGGGTTCCACCAAAATATGTTAGATCAAAAGGGTACCATGACCAAAAAAGATGGGAAACGCTGGCATACTGAGTATATTCCCTATATACTTGTACTGTACACAATGCATTATTGGTGAACATGAAATGCATTCAAACTCTTTTGCAGCATTTATCATGGGAAAGTATGAAGACACTAGTTCACAGGAAAGAAATTCTGATACTTTTCTAGAAATTCTTTGGTGACGTCCGCGATTATGTCCAGAAGAGGATTTCCAAGGCCAAACAACGCTCCTTCCCTGCAAGAGATAACAAACATGTAAGGCAACAATTTTCTATTGCCAGCTGAAAAAAATGTAAGCAAAGTTTTGAACATGCTTCATTAACACTGAACTGAATGATGCTTTTAACATTTATTTCATGAAGTTCATCAGAGGAATACCACAAAAAACTGTAATTTATTTGCATAGCAAGTCACAGTGCTGATTGGTTAATACACAGAAAACTTAAATATCTGTCCCATGCATAGGTGATGACTAATTTTAGTTGTAACTCTTAGCTTATCCAGCTCCGAACTGTTCATCTTTCCCTATCTAAGGATGCTGCTGCAACCTTAGTGCAAGCCTTTGTCACCTGCAGAAAAGACCACTGCTGTGCAATCCTGGTTGGTCTGTCTCAAAGCGCTGATAACCCGTCTCTACCGGGTTCTTTGCTTTGCTGCCCACCACATTGGGCACTTTCTAAATGGACAAATCTTCTGCGGTAAACAAATTGGCCTCCATAAATGAAAATTTATTTAGCAATACAGTAACCGGCGACGCCTTCTTGGCGCTGCCGCTGCCCATCTTCTGTAGCTGTGATGCCTTGTTGCAGCTTCGGCTGGTGGTCAAGCTATTCGTTCTTCCTCTGCACCATGCTAACTTTCAACAATTACAACTGTTTTTATATGTAAAGGACAACAGTTAACGTACACATGTCCACCCATAACGTGATCTTCACCTCCAACGCTATCATGTCTTGTTCGTGAAGTTTGCAAGCGCATAATATCCGAATTATCGGCCATTTAGAAATGATTTCGATAACAAAATCTTTAGAACAAAATTTTAAAGAGACATGCTATGAAGATTGAAGACGAGGGGCTGAATTTGCCATGAAGACGAAGGGCTGAATTAAAGTTTCAGTTGGTCCGGTCGGCTATCCAGTCAACAATGGCGCAAGGAAGCCATCTAGCGAAAGTCAATATTTTCATTTAACTGAATAGGTCTAGTTTAGCAAACCAGCCTAGCTAGGCTGGTAGTTAAGCTTCAATCCGTTCTCAACTGCGCCGCCCGAGTCGTTGCCAATCTGCCAAAAATACTCGCATATTTCAAGCTATATGCGTGACACGCTGCGCTGGCTCCCGGTTGAGGATAGGATCACATTCAAGACCATCCTCATGGGACGGACATCAGTGGTCAAAATACTCGCATATTTCAAGCTATATGCGTGACACACTGCGCTGGCTCCCGGTTGAGGATATGATCACATTCAAGATCATCCTCATGGGACGGACATCGGCAGCTCCAGAATACATCACAGAGCTCTGTCTCCCCGTCTCCAGCCAGCTATGTCGTCGATCATTACGTGATGCGGCTCGTGGACTTAGTGGTCCCAAGCCCCCGTACAACGATGCGGACAAACCGTGCCTTTTCATGTTTTGGACCATAATACTGGAACGCTCTTCCATTACAACTTCGTAACATTCACTGCTTGCAGCCAACTTGTCTAAATTACTCAAATCGTATTTGTTTAGATCTGTTGGGTAGCTACGTTTAGCGCCTTCGAGAGGTTCTCACAAGGCGCAATGTAAATTGTCTAATACATACGTATACTTGCTGCCAGATTTTGAAGTGGTGGGTCTCATCAGGATCTAGTTGCTGCAAAGTGGGTCCCCCATGTCAAAAAGGTTGAGAACCACTGGACTAGGCCATGGAATAACTTCGCCAGCAGACAGAATGGCGCTGGTAATATTCCTGTAGACGTCAATATTTAAGTGGGTATAGGTTAAGCGTATGCACAGAATTAGTTATAGTCTACGTCTAGGAGTGGTCTACGCCTGAGGTGTACGCGGTCAACTTGGTAACGAATGAAAACAATAATAATTGAGTTTCAGTGCCGTGATTCGTACAAATTCAATTCAGAGCGATTATGACAAAAAGCAGTTGGCTTGATAGAATAGTAAATTATAACAGATAAATAAATATTTGACATAAACGAAAAGTTAATTATAAAAGATACATAACTATTTCTCGGAATATGGACGTTTCGCGATCGGTATACGGCGAATTTGTCCTACGCTAGTAGGCACTTTAGATGTTAATATTCGGCAATACAAACTCGAAAGGAAAAGTTCGCTCACAAATGCACACAAAAAGGCTGAAGGATGAGGACTTGGAAAGTGTAATAAGGGTTATGAGAGTGTATGATACTTGGACGGAGTTTAAGGAAGTTATGACAGATAGTATTAAGGAGATCATATAAAAACACAAAGTACAAATAAGAGGAGACATTTGGTAACACGAAAGGTGAAAAGAGGAGGACAAGGAATTACACTTGGGATGAATTTCCAGACGTTGAAGAAGGAATCAAAGAACGGGATTGTGACAGCGTGTTAAAACTCGAGAATATATATATATATATATATATATATATAAATCCTTACATGTTGGAGTGTGCCTTCATAGTACCAGTGCTTAAAAAGGGAAACCTAAGCGAACCAAATGGCACATAGCCTAGCTATAGATCAGTCGGTTCGGCATAGGTAACAAGTTGTCTGGCTGGATGACAGTGTTAAGTGGAGTGCCTCAAGAAATAGTCTTGGGCCATTGCTAGTTATACTTTTTTAGTAATGACATAGATGATAGAATTTTATCGACAATTTGTAAGTGTGCACATGCAAAACTATTTAGAGCAGTGGGTGGTGAAACAGAAGTGACGATGCTGCAGGAAATCTTAGAAGAATGTTCAGAAGGTCATATGACTGTCAGATGCTGTTTAGCTGGGGAAAAAGCTGTTATTCATATGGGAAGAGACACAGTGAGTTTTCATTAAATAGGGTAAGGCTTTGAAAGTGAGCAAGGAAGAAAGGGACTTGGGAGTGATTATGCACAAGAGTACAAAACATGCCAGACTGAGGCAGCAAAGAAGACTAACAAAGCTAGGCATGATTAGAAGGGTAATAAGTCACCAAAGACTGAGGTTGTACACATCACTGAATATGCCACAGTTTCAATACTCCATATCTAGAACTAGACATGGCAAAGTTGGAGAAAGTGGAAAGACGAGCTACAAAACTTATATGGGGCTACAAGCCACAATGAAAGGCTGAATAGATGTGCACTAACAACATTGGAGATTACGATAAGCAATGGAGCCCTAACTGAAGCCAACAAGATTGTTACTGGGAAGGGGGCTGTGCACTTATGCAGTCATATAGGTTTTTGGAATTAGGAAGGCGTCTTGGGGACATTGGCATGAATTATTTAAGAAATCGATAGGAGCCTAGGCATACATTCTCAGTTCAAGAGTTGTAGAATGGTGGAATAGTTCGGTTGATAGTGCTGTCACTGCTTTTAAGCGTAAGCCTGGAAAATTGGGCTATTATTCTACTCATGTTCCAGGTCAAATACTGCAGTGGTTCTAGCAAAGAATAAAGGTCATTTGAACCACTTTTAGCCTATAATTGTTTTATACTGAGCCTTTAAACAAGCCCTCTGTGGTTTCTATTGACGCTGTTTGCCTACTTTAGATTTATGACCTATATTCAATTCATTCAAGTAGTTCTCCCAGCCTGAGACTAAATCCTATAAATTATGGTGACATTTCTAGTTGTGTTGCCTATAGAAAATTCTAAAACGCACCAATGAGCTTATGAGCACATCTCTATCCCTGATAATTCCATCAGAGCTTTGAGCTTTATTTTGTCGCCACGTGTTATAGTCTCACAGGACACGGGTCTAATTTCAGGCTGGATTGGATAAAACGGTTGGAGAAGGAACCAATTAAACAAAATCAACGGTAGGTAGGCCTAACTGCCTTACTCATGCTATATACAGCATACAGGCGCGACCCTTCGAATGCAACATCGTCGGGTGCCACGTAAAATTTTAACATCTTTGACGGCGAAAGTGAGGCGCAGTATAAATTTCGCCGTCGGTGAAGGCGACGGATTAATTATAGCACACTTTGACGTTTAAAACGTTGTCGAATGTGTCGAATCACAAGCGCTGCCATCTTTGTTCACATCGCCGGTACGCTAGGCGTAGAGGACTTACTCCTACCTCTGCTACCTCCACCAGCCAGCTGTGGGCAGCGAATAATTATGTTGTTTTTTTGGTCTTTTGGTTTTTTTTAAATTACTAAAAATGGCAATTTTTCATTTATAATATTTTTATTCAATTTACTAATATTACCATTATATTACTAATTACGTATTATTCAGTCCGAAATCAAGATAGATTAATTATAAAAACTAGTTGGAGCTCTTTTCATGCTGCATTTGATGCTTTTTATAACAAAACTGTTGTGACTAAATCTAAAGAAAAACTGGAAACCAAATAAAGTAAAAAAACAAAAGCCAACTTTAGATTTAAAAACAATTTTGATTTTTTTGCACTTCTTCACTCAGGCCTACCCATTAACTTTAAAATGTAACAAAATTGAAACGGTCAAGTTTTATATCAAATTCCAGAATTTTGCACAGCTATGCCCTTATTGTTTTTTAGTCATCAAAAAAGGTGCCGGAACGCCGTTCCGGCTCGTTCCGTCAGAAAAAAACAATGCTGTAAAATAATAAAAACCAAATACAACAAAAAACAACAGTTTGGCGTTTGCAGCACTGGAGGAGAATGGTCTGATGAATAATCGCGGTAAGAGTTCTAGAATAAACTGGTACCCGGCGCGCGTTTGGCTTCGAGTAGTGCTTTAAGATTTGGAGACCACGAGTACCTTGTTGTCGCGCGATCAATTAGAAGATTTTGAAATCGTGCAAAATTTACACTAGCCAGCTGCATCATGCATAAATGAACTGCCGACTTCGTTCGCAAACCTCCATATTTTCGCTGTTCAATTGTATCCTAAGACTTATATGTTCGAGATAAATTGTGACTACTCTTTCTATTTTAAAACGTGCTTTGATCAAGATTAGTTTTAGTAGCGTTATAAATTCCAGTTTGATTAAAATAATTAATAATAATGACCGCACCAGCTGTTAAAACTAACAATCTTTTTTCTCTTCGGTGGCGACGAGAACGTGGCCCAGGAAACCAGCGTCCATTTTGTCAGACAAAGGAAACAAGATGGCAAGAAGGGGCGATGTTGGACATCTTTTCATCGGGCGTTTGAACAAAAATACGAGGACTAGAGATCTGGAAGAAATATTTGAAGCCTATGGACGGCTAAGCAGATGCGAGATCAAATATGGTGCGTCTAAAATGTTCTGTAACATTATTTTCGATAAAAACAGTTAGCGAATCCCGCACATTTTGTATGAGGTGTCTGTCATGGTGGCCATACCTCGTAATCGTTCTCAAAATTTCTAAAGCGCCACTTGAAAGCAAAGCGCAGGGTTCTGGCTTATTCATATCTTAATTAAAATTTCTTCTATTAATGCTACATATAGTTGGGTTAGCTTAATTTATAACGACTATTGCAAGTGATTCATCTAGTGAAGTTTCTTTGTCCTACAGTGCGTTTGTAAAATAAAGTTAAATAAAGTACTTACTACTTCAAAGGTAAAGGAAGGCAATGCATACAGTCTGTCGTAGTGTTAAAATGGGGTGCTTTTGCCGCCATGCAAGAAATGCATAAAGAAATAGTTTCGGGAACTCCAACTTACACATAATATTTTGATTGACACAAAGGAGTATTATTTCGTATTAAGTCTAAAAAAGACGCTAACCCTAACCCTAAACGACCCTCACAAGGTGTCACCCCCTCACAACGCCTAAACTGACCCTAACCGACCCTCGCGATACATAACCTGAGTGAAATATGCGTAAGTTGGAGTCCTCAAAACTATAAATAAGCCGAAATTTCTTATGTGATGCAACGGTTTTCAGTATGCATCTAAAGACGGCACTAACCCTCATCCTTACTCTAATTGACCCTCGCAAAGCCGGGTTCTACCCGAATCATTGAAACCCGAATTCCCGAAAATGCTGAAAAGGCCAAATAGCCCGATTTCCCGAAAACAGCAATTGAAAAAGTACTATTGGAAAATGCTCAACTGTCTCAAAACAGCGGAATTCATTCATCTTTCTTCTTCTAAGTGAATTCTTTTAATCGATCCAGCTTCCATTTAAGCAGAATCGTTTTCATTTATCTAGCTTCGTTTTCGGGGATACAGTGGGAATCAGTTTTGGGGATTCGGGTTTCGGCGATTCATGATGCACCCACGAAGCCTAGCTTGACTCCGACCAACCATTGCGAAAGCCATCCCACAGGAGCGCAGTTGATAGAAAAATGAGAATTTAAACAATGCACCTGCACTGAGGTTTTGTGCATGCACACATTTCTAAAGCTGTGCAAATAAGAAGTGTCTAGCCACAGAAGTAAACTTCCGTTTGTTCTGCGACGAAATATTTTGCCACAGGAGATTTATAATCCTTTGTTTAAATATGAAGCAATTTGTAACTATTGATTTGCTGCAGAACTTTTTACTAAAAATTCATAGTGAATTGAAGTGAGTAATTATCAAAATTACCTCTTGTTGCCTATTGAGTTTTACGCAGTATAGTGACATTTTGAGCTTGAAATATAACTATTTCAATATTCATCGGTTATTCTTTTGAGATTCTACCATAAACCCAATTTATGTTTGTGTGAGTGAATGTACCTAGTTGACACAATTCGTCCACGCAATTTTCTGGCAAGTATATCAAATCCCGATGACTTCTATGTATACTAGTTGTAGTAATTCTGAACTTGGTAATTGTCATGCCTGTTATTAAAAATTGTGTAAGCGATATGGCTTCCCCAGACTTGACTATGATAGAATAAGTTGTAATTAATGGGATCTGCTTTGTGTGAAAGCAACAGTTTGCTAGCTTTGGTTGATAGTTTATAGACATGCTGACATTCTCTAATCAGTGTTTGGCATAGAAGCTTAAATTACAGAAAAACTGGGTGTGTTAGTGGATATTCCTTTTAAACAATGATCCAGTATTCCAAATAATAAATTTGACTATAATACTTGCTTTTGATTTCATTTGTAGGACCTGACATGGGTAAGTAGAGCAATGTTGTCAACTCATTTCTTTGAATTTTGTACGGATCATTATTCTTGACTCAAAATATATTGCTGAAATCAAGATCTACAGAAAGTTACCATAACCGAACTGTTTCCAGTTTTCTTCTTCTTTTAAAACTCGTCTAGTTGTGTGTTTTCCAGATGGTTTTAATTATTGATAGATAACATAATTATTAACATTAGTCTGTTTAACCTGTTTTGTGGTTTGTGTGTTGGACTGTTAGTTAAACCATGAGTTCAGGATTCAAATGTACTTCATGGCACAAACAAGTTGTGTTTGCATACACTTTCTAGATTTGGGAGTACAGTTGCTATTCAGTTTCAGTGAGAAGATCAGATGGGCGTGATGAGGACTGGCCACACTGTCCACGTTGTGTTTTCTGAATAAATTATAATTGGCTTGATACAATGGTCTTTACTATTCTCTCCTTTCAATGTAATGACATTAGCGAAGGCCGTGAAATTTGTTATGTATTTATGTCAAGGTAGAAAATTGATTTAGGTTAAAAAAAATTATCATTTGCTTGGTGTATTAGATTGTAAACTTCATTGTTGTGCTAGAATAGATAAAATTTGGAGATACACATTGTATAAGAAGTAGAGCTGTACCGATTAATCGGCGGGCTGACTATAGAGATATTGGCAAGATAATCGGCGCCGATATTAAAAATTAATTTTTTATTTAATATTATTATCAGTCTAAAAAACAAAATGACGACAGCAACATCACTGGGTCTGTGAAGGACGGCATTTCGTTTCGTTCCCATATCATGTGGTCGAGCCAATGGCTTCTTCAGACCAGTGGTGAGAACGGGTCAACACAGGTCTTGTGCAGAGTGAGTCATAGTGCCTGCTTGGGGGCCAAGGAATGGCTGGCCAATCCAACAGAGAAACTGATGAATGTACATCGTGGAGCCATGCCTAATGAATACGTGCGAGCTGCCAATCAGATCTCTCCGACACAAGTCAGTCGCCTGAGAGGCTGAGACTAGATGGGTGACTGTGAATTGGATAGCCATGCCTTGTCCTTTAATTACTCTGAGCACAGTTCGACGGCGTGCGGTTTGTCTAATCCAGCGTTTCCCATTCTCTTTTGACCGCGGAACCCTTTTGACCTCCAATTTTTTTGGCGGAACCCCGGTCCAAAACTAAACACTGTTTCGGTTTTGCAAACGTTTTAGAATGCAGACAATATAGATTTAGGCCTAGAGTAGATTAATAACAACACAAAAAAACGATGACAAAGACACATAAATTCTCTTCATATAAACTTATAGGCCTTCACAGATGTTATGAAAAAGCATCCTATAGGCCTACGCATAATGTGAAATTTGCAGTTTAGGTGACTCACTCTCGTCCGTATCGGCCTAATACGTACGATATAATTTCCGTAATTTAAGCTCTATCTTAATTAGAAGGCATGTTGATTAATATATATATATATAATATATATGTTTTAACTACAGTACAAGCTTGATTGACGAAATGATGTTAACTATAAGGTTAATTAATGAAAAGAATTGATGAAAAAATGCCATTTAATTGGAAGCAGAAATGATGATGAGATTTTAACTGGAAGGTGGAGTTCTGCCTAAGTAGAAGCGGGAATCGTGAAAAGATTTTTTTAAAACTGGAAGCGGGGATTATGAAAAGAATCATGCAATCCAGTAAGGCGAAAATGCGTCAAATATACTGCAAGTCCGCCTGAAAAATTGGTATAATTTATTTGAAATTGTTTCAAGCTTGTTGAATGCTTTCCGCGGAACCCGTCTTCGCCTTACGGAACCCTTGGGTTCCACGGAACACAGTTTGGGAAACGCTGGTCTAATCTGTATTGCGTGCCTAGGATTAGTCCCCAACTACATGCATACGTCTCCTACGGGGGAAGTGTTTCCGTGTATCACAACAATGGGCAGTAGCAGTAGGTCCGGTCTATCTTTTGGAACTGGACATCTTGAGAAACACAATTAAATAATCGGGTATCGGCAAATAAATAATCGGCAATAATCAGTATCGGCATAATCGGCAAAAAGTGATATCTGTACAGCTCTAATAAGAAGATGTGAATTGGTGGATTTCAGGACAATTCTTTTTGATATGAATTACATTGAGTGACTAAAATTTGGCCTTTTATTTTATAACAGCATATGGCTTCGTCGACTTTGAAGATCGCAGAGATGCACAGGCATGTTTCTTAGACCTTTTCTTGTTCATTGTGATGTCTTTGTTGCTTAAATTATTGAATTTCAGCAATTTTCAGGTTTTGTTATGTGCTGGTTGTATTTTTCATGAACTCAAGATATTTTATTTAATGAAACTTTATCTTGCAGTTAGACTTTTGAGTGTTTTGGGTGATGTAACAACTTTTATATTGCTCAAGATGTGTGTATGTTCATTTCAGCTAGAATGTCCATCTTTCCATTTTTCCATCTACCCTATTGCCAGATTCCAGATTACATCAGTCCAGAATCCACCAAAACAGATGTGGCTCGCTCCTGACCGCCAGGAGGCACGCCTTGCACTTCCAGGTGGTGCCGGTTGTTTCCATGTGTGGATTCCACCACGGCAACCGAGTTCTGGCGGCCGACATTGTCTGGTTTCCGCGTGCCTGCCCTCCTGCCCATGCCACTGATAGTGCCAACACGATTCCTTCCACTATCCATCCATATCCGTATCTTTCCTGACTAGGTCGTTGGCCCCCTCCAAGGGGGTGGTGTTGCCATGTTGCCTTAACGACCATTGAAGGTGGTAAAGTGTGGACGGTTTTCAAATTTGTATGTCTATGAGTGTGATCGCTGTTCAATAAACCATTTATTCTGATGGTCTGCTCTTTAGTAAGGTGTGAACAGTAAAATAGAAATATGTTGTAATTCTGCCAAGTATCCCTCTGACTGGATATGTGCTATATAACTTTCTTAATAAAATAGTATAATATAGTGTTTTAAGAAGGCATAGTCTTTGGGAAAACAATATTCAACATCACAATCATAGTGTAAATAACTAAATATCATGAATATGCCAACAGTACATGTGATTAGTTTTCAGTTTTTTAATGACAGTTGGCAAGGATTTTTAATTTATAAAATCGCTTGAAGGATATCAAGGTCACTTTACTTAATATTATTTGTGTTTCCACAGAGTTGGAAAATTTCACCCATCTTTGTTTGTAATTACTTGGATTACCTCTATTTGTTACTATAAAGATACTTATAAGCCAAGTATGGTTATGTATCAATTCTCCTACTCGGGTAAATGATTGGCGAATTAATCTTATCTTAGTTGCAGACATGTTTGCCATTTGAAATATATATATATATATATATATATATATCTAGAACTGAAAACATGCAATAGGGGATGGTGATCATTTAATTGAAAATTTTCTATAAGGAGACCAGTCTTCTGATCATTTAATGAAGACTTGATAATTATGTCAGTTGTGTTGATAAATGGTGAATTCATAAGAGTTGAAATTCTGCAGAAATCTTAACTGTAACCACGTTTTTTGTGTAGTTTCCAGTGGAGATACGTAACTGGTTATCAGAGAGTCATTTAGGTTCATATATGGAAATTATAAAAGTTTTTGAATGTAAATGATTGAGTTTGTTTGTATATAGGATGCATTGCGTTACGAAAATGGTCGAACCGTTTGTGGAAATAAAGTGATTGTGGAATGGGCAAAAGGCACTCCAAGACGGGTATTAACTTGTTTCTTTTGAGCTGCAACATCTATTCGGAAGGATCAGACATTGGTTATGAGTAGCTCTGCAATCGACTTATTCTATTACAGTGACTGTCTTAAGCAGTGGTTCTTAACCTTTTTTTATGTCGGCACCCCTAAGATTTTGAAATTTCATGCTGCACCACTGAATACTTTGATACATAAGTAAATCAGAATGTAGACTGAAAATATAATGAAGTAGATGATTTACTGAAGTAACAGTATGGCGAAATTGTAGCTTTTGCAATTGATGCTACATAAATAAATATTCTAATTTTTGTCCTTTTGAAAAACTTTGTTTTGATACTTGTGTCATGACACGGAGTCGCGAAAATGCTATACCCTCTCCTCGCACCCCCAAGAACTTTTGCTCCCTTTGAAACACAACCTAAAGATAGTGAAACCTTAACTGCTGGTCTTGAGGGAGAATTTGTTTTGGCTACAATGTGTAAACTCTTTTTTGGAGGTTGGTACTCTGTTACTAGTTTTCATTTGTTCTTGGCTGATTCCTTCGTGTTATTGATAACATTTTGAAACCATAATGGCATGATCTGTGTAGAGCACAGGAAGTGTGGGGTTATGTCCAAGATTATTATTGAGTGCACAATATTTATAGATTTTGCTTATGTTGTATATGGTCTGGTTAGAACACAGGAGATTATTATCAGGTGCACAATATTTTATTGTGTGATGCTAAATTGGTGAATTATGATGGGTTGTCATTTTTAAGGGTGATGACGATCGACCTGCTCGTGGTGGTCGAAATGATTTCAGCCGTGACACTGGAAGACCGTCATCTGGCCGTGTAGGTTCATTTTCTGTGTCTTTATAATCAAAGCGGGATTTCATGAACTTCGATTATGAAAGGCAGATAACTATCATTCTATATACACTTAATTGGTGTTTGGCTCTTGCGCTATTATGCCCTGGTGTGATGGAATGCAACATTTGATCCTATTTAAGGTTTACATTTTGATAAGTTAACATAATAGACAATTTCCTGACAATTGTACAATGGTGTGTATACTTCATTAATTGTAGCACATAACTGTAACTAATTAGAAAGTACTATGTTTCGAGCAATGTTGTCATTTGTGATTATTGGTTAAAGTAATGTGTAGTTGTAATTGATTACTTTCACAAAATGACAACATTGCAAACTTCGGTTACTTTGCATAACTTTGAGATTATGCTTAACTCATTTTGGTCAGTAGATTAGATGGTGCCATGAGTATCATTCAGTTTGATAGTTCAGGTCTAAATACTTTTGACATATGGGACTTGAATGCACCAAATGGCTGAGCCAAACTAGCAGAAATGTTTTGATAAAATACATTTTTTTATAGCTTTCCTTGAAAATTCTTAGCAATTGTTTCCTCGATTTTGAATTTATATAATTATATATTAATTTATCTATATTCAACCGTAAATTTAATGTGTGGTGACAAAAATAGATCCTTTTATACAAGTTACTTGTGCAATAAGTTTACTAGTTTTTAAGTATCTGCATACTAGGTTACCATTTCCTGTCCAGTAGCTAGTTGCAATTAATATTTGCATTTATTTTGGGGTAACTAGGCAACAACTGCAGCTTATATCTCCCCTTCGTAGTACTGTCATCTGCGATAGAGCAACAAATTTTGCTTTATAGCTATATCCGCAGCACCTTTGTAAGAACTCTTATTAAGAAAACAATTTCTCAATGTTCCAGGTTGCAGCATAACATCTTCTTGTTCTCAATAACAAATATTGTATTGATTGACAGGAGTGTACGTGTAAGACATGTTTGGGGAAACAGGAATTAAGATAATGAAATAAGTTAAAAAGAGTTACTCAAATTCACATCCTAACTGAAAAAATGTCCTAGGTCAAGCTGTTACTATGGCCTTGTACTAATAATTGCTGTTGCTATGGCGAATTTCTGCCATTTTGCTTAGTGAGTGATATATCTTTTAATGAATGGAGACTGTTCAGTTGAATTATATTTGTTTTAGCTTGGACTAGATGAGTGTGCCAAGTGTCATAGAACAGGGCACTGGGCTAAAGACTGTCCAGATGAGCGACGTGGTGCACGCAGGTATTCATGGTTTCTTCATTTGATTAACCTTATATGATATCAAGAGTATTATTTCCATATTTATAAATGTTTCATAAATGGCATTCGGTCAATTTCATACAAAGTGAAAAATTATTAGTAGTGGAATTTAATCTGACAGTAACAAACGATATTGCACATTATCTCATCTTGTTTCACTTTTTTAAAACCTGCTTCTTCTCGTGGGGCCTTGCGCACTGACTGTGCATCTGAACGGTTCACCAACTGAAGGTACTTTACAATGCTTATGATACAATTTCATTAAGTCCTGAAATGCTCAGATATGATATTGTTTCATTACTGTGTGACCCTGGTGTCTTGAATTGCCTGGTTTGTTTTGCTTGTGTGATGGTAGCTTCATCTTCATATTTAATCCTGCTGTTATTTCTCAAAGTGTGTTTGTTTAACTGCTGGACTTTTCTACTCGTGTAGATTGTCAATGCTAACAGGACCCTTCATGCGTTAATTGTTAATGCCATATATAAATATGTATTTTACTTCTGCAAAAGTTTGCTGTTGATTAAAATGTCTAGTGAACATGCATTTCTTATTGGTTAATAATTTCTTTCACTTTTATCTTATTGTCCTGTCATTTCTCCAGAAAAAGTCGATCAAGAAGCAGGTCCAATGATCGCAGGCAGAGAAGATCCAGGTCTCGCTCAGCTTCATAAAGTATACAAAGTGAAGAAATTTGATATTTTGTATCAACATTTGTGTAGTTGAAGTGCAATGAGTACTCTTTGTAAAGGTTTGGAGCTCAAACGCACAAGTGTGACATTGGTAATGGTGGACTGAGGTGGCTTAGCAAAAGCAAAGCCTTCGTTTCTTCTGTGAATTTCAGGTTTTAACAAAGCGAAATAAAATATGTAGTGTTGAGTTTATGTTCACTTTCACTGTTAGCTCTTATTGTAAGATGAATGAAATTTGGTCTTCGTTTCTTTATAGAATCTGCATGTTGGCATTTGCTGTTTTTGTTTAAATAAAAAAGTCCTTTGTACTGGGATACAACTTGATAGGACTTCAAGTAACACATTTGGGGTCATTGCATAATTATGTAATTATTATGCAATGACCCCTTTGGGGTTATATGTCAAGGATGTCCACAAAGGATATCCTTGGATATCCTCAGACCATATTTCTCTGTATATGGCGTTGCCTGCATGATGAGTAAAAACTATGGCAGCCCTTTGATTTTGCACTGTTAACAGAGCAAAGAGGAATGGGTTACTTTGATACTGTTGCATCCAATTAATTAAATTGATCAACTAATTAGATCCGAGAACATAATGACTGCTGGGTGAATGACGTTGAGATGCAATACACACATGAATTGACCATAGTATTATATGCATTGTGCAGCTTACCTGTTGACGACTGCATTGATGATACATCACCATTTTTGTGAATGTCTGGACGACTGCATTGGCGATGAGCCATCCCCCTGTGTATTCTTGATCGATGCATCTCTTTGTGGACGTCAATAATAGACAAATTACCACAATAGACTATCAATAATAGTTAAGATGCCAATGTTATGAGGGAAATTTTGTACAACTGGTCCTGACTTATTGGAAATTGAATAGGTGTTGATCTGTGCTGTGAGCCTGTGGCTGCTGTCTGTCTAAATATGTGTTGCATCCTGCATTTTACTTATGTGAACAATTGCTACTTTACGTGACAATAACTGGCAATGTTTCATGGAAGATATGTAGTGCAAATAAACTCCGATCCGCCTTGCTAAGTTGCTAGATAGGTTCACGTATTCTTCATTAACTCTGTGGTTGTTGAAGGGTTGCAAGGAACAGTTCTAACACGGTAAATAGGTTCACTAAGCCAGTGATTCTCAACCTGTGAGTCGCCACCCGCAAGTGGGTTGCAAAGGATATCCAAGTGGGTTGCCAAATTTTCTTTGAAATCGCATTTATCCACTGAAAAATATTGTTACGTGAATGTAATGCGCTATATTTTCTATAGATCGTTGCCTTGTTCGTGTTGCTGCCATTTCTACGCATACATCTGTGAGACCGGCTGTTCAGATATGATTACACTCAAGACTAAATAATTATTGGAATAGGCTCTGTAAATAATGACTTATTAAAGTTTGTGTCTAACCAACATCAGCCCACATATTAACTTAGGCTACTGTACAAGTGACCAGAAAGCAAGCCCCGCCATCTCATTAACAGTTTTTATGTCTCAATGTGAGTCAAACAATAAAGGTTTTTTAAATATTATTTTTTTATCACATGTTATTTTATTATGATATATTTATAGTTTTGTTATACGCTAGCATGGTTAGTCGTACAATGCATTGATGCGTGACTTGCTGATTTAACAAAGATCATAAAATATGCAGGGTTTAAAGTGGGTAGGGCCCTATGCGTTCCCACTGCTCTCGAAATCTTGTGTCCGCGTTCCCACTGTTCACAATGCAATGGAAGCCTCGGAACGCATGTGTTCCAATAGCACTCTTCTTCGGAACGTCCGTTCGGTAACGACAACTAATTCATGAGTCTTATTTAGAATTACTTATTACAGTGTGTTTGCTGTCCACTTGTAAGCAGCTTTACACTAACGACATGTAGGCCTATAAGGCCTTAAACCGGGTATGTTAACGGATCACTACACTAATGGGGAGGGCAGAGGATGAGGAGTGGTGGAGAACGGAAGATGGACGATGATTAGAACGGAGGGAAGGGCTAATGAGGATGGGAGTAATAAGCGAGGAGCATGGAAATGGGACGAAGTGTTGAAATCGGAGAGTATGGGCAGGTGATGAATGAATGATAAGGAGGTGGAGAAAAATTGCGGGGTAGTGAAGGGGAGGAGGGAAAGATGAGGGGATTAGCATGGGAATTGAATGAGAATACAATGGATAGTAATAGACAGCGGAAGGAGAGGATCCATGAGAATAGAAAGAAAGAAAGGAGGGGACGAGGAAGAGGCAGAGGATAATAGATGGTGAAAGGGAGTGGAAGTTGAGGGGCATTGGCATAAGTGTTGGCCTACTCTCCTTGAAGTCAGGTACGGTAGCCATCACATATTGCATTGTATTGTATTTAAATCTCTTTGTTTACATAGCGCCTCTCTCAGCGCACACCAATAGCTTCCATATAAAAGAAATTCGTCTTGAGAAAGGACAAAACAGGCACTTTATTGTAACCCATGATATACTTCTACAGAATAAAGTTCCTCTAGTATTAATTTCAGCAGCGCTATCTTTGTCCATCAATGATTACTGTTGGACAGAAAAATCGAAGCTTTCTTCAACAAGAAATTGAAACGTCAAAACGAAAGTTTTGCAAAAGTTGGAAGCCGGGGAACCGCTACACATTCCTCCTCAAATGCAAGTGCATTCACTGGACCATAGGGCCTATCCTCAGAATGTGTAGCTATCAACTCGTCCACTTCCAACTATATCACACACGCATTCCAGTATTTATATGGTATCCTATCAATACCTCTTTAAATAAAGGTGTCTAAGAGTATAATTACATTAATCAACTGTCAGCTGCATTATTTTTGGCAATCAATTATTGGACTTAGAGGAAAGTAGTTTTATATACTCACTAAATAGCAGTGTTAAATGGTAAATAAGCTAAAGTAATAATAGCAATCATAATTATTATTGTAAATTCAATGAACACATGTACGATGCCACCTAGCGATTCGTGTGCGCGACACCTTTCAAAAGAGCGTACAATTTTAGATTTAATTAAGATTAATTTCACATCAATCATCGCACAGAAAGGGATGGAGTTTCGTTTAGTCAACAAATTAATACGTCAAAAATTCAAAAATAGGCCACCACAATAATACCAATTATTTTAATTTCAAACACGTACTATGCCACCTACCGATTGAGGGGCGCGTTCCCCTCTGTCCAATACATTTGAACTTCAACATTCTCTGTCGCTTATCTCAATACTTGTTTCTTCGATTATGTATATCTGAGCTCGTGGGAAGCTTCAAAAATGACAAATGAAATGCAGAATTAAATATTAAATAATTATGAGTCAAAGCATATATAGGCCTACAATTATTGTGTAGCTAGAAAAATGGGGTCTATATAGATCCTGTCCTGCAGTTTCGTGGATTCATTGTTTGTGGCCTATTTAATTGTAGCATTACGTCACGCAGATGAACCTGTAATTCCACACATTAGGGATTATTTTTAAGTTGTTCTGTGTGATATATCTACGTATTTTGCAAAGCCAAAGTTTACAGCACATTGTATCGTCAACGATCATACGTCGAAGCAGTGTCTACTTAAAGGTTTGATTTAATTGCGTCGTTAATGTAGTTAATGTGGTTACCGTCGGAATGCAGATCAGCGGCAAGTTAAATTAAGTCTAACAACATAATTATATCTGAAGTCATTTATTGAAATTGCAGAATACATCAGAGTGCTCTGTCTTCCCGTCTCCAGCCAGCCAGCCAGCTCGTCGATCCTTGCGTGCTGCGGCTCGTAGGGACTTGATGGTCCCGCGCTCCCGTACATCGATCTGGACAAACCGTGCCTTCTCATGCACTGGACCATCATACTGCAACGCTCTTCCGTTACAACTTCGCAACATTGCACTGCTTGCAGCCAACTCTTCTAAATTACTCAAATCGCATTTGTCTAATCTATTGGGTAGCTACGTTTAGCGCCTTCGAGAGGTTCTTATAAGGCGCCATGTAAATCGCCTAATAGGGGGTCTACATACATACATAAATTGCTTTTAAATGCTCCCAGATTTTGGAATGGAGGGGTCTCGTTAGGATCTAGATACAGCATAGTGGGTCCCCATGTCAAAAAGGTTGAGAACCGCGCTGCGCTAAGATATAGATCGATTTAAGATTAAAGGATACTTGTCGATGTAACCTAATTTTATACAGTGCATTTATTAAGAACATTGCTCTGAAACAGTATTTTACAGTGATAATCCACAATGGTCTGGTCAGTAATTGAAAATTTAAGTTGGGCAATGGTGAGTGAGTGAGCATGTTGAAACAAAAGAATGTTTATCATTTTTCTCATCCACCTGCCCACTCAGCTGCGGTGTCCCACAAGGCTCTCAAGGGCTGTCATCACATTTCTACGCCGATGACACGCAGCTTTACGTTTGGGCCTCCTTACGCGACGAACCAGCTGCGTCGCCGCATGGAACATGGTGTTGATGTAATTGAGGAATGGATGCGATCTAATCGACTGCAGCTTAACCCCGAGTAGACAGAAATTTCTAAGGTGCGCCACTAGCAGACGGTGTCGTCACCTTGACACCAGCCCGTTGACCGTATGTGGGGCCTCAATAACGCCTTCGACCTCGATGTGCGATTTTGGCGTCCTGCTGGAGTCAAATCTGTCCATGAGACTCCATGTCGCGTTGACGGTTGGCTACTGCTTTCGTCTGCTCCGTCTCATCAGGAATCTGCCCATGAGACTCCATGTCGCGTTGAGGGTTGGCTACTGCTTTCGTCTGCTCTGTCTCATCAGGAGCTGCATAAGGCCCTTGCCGTGAGAGCAACCGTTGCTGCCTTTGTCATCTCGCATGTTGATCGCTGCAATAGTTTTCTTGCCGACGTGCCTGTGTGCCTCCTGGATCGACTGCCTTCAGTCGGTGTTAAACGCTGCCGCTCGTCTCATCTGTGACAGGAAAAGATGACCACGTTACGCCGCTCGTTCGTGACGTTCTGCGCTGGCTTCCTGTTCCGCAACCGCATCAACTTCAAGCTATGCTTGTTAATCTACAGAACCATTCATGGATAAGCCCCCCGAGTAATTGAAAGCGTTCCTGTTTTCCAAGGCCTAGCCTCTCCGCTGACTTTCAGTCTATAGGTTGTGCGGCGCCCTTGTAGTGGTTAGGGCTGCGTTTACGGCGCTCTTGGGACCATTTGTCTGTTCTAGAAATGACTATTACAATTCTCGGTTATAGTCTCCCCGAGAGCCTCTTGTTCTCTATTAAGAGTGAAATGTCTGCGTTATAAATACAGCTAGGTTTAATTCTGACGTGCCTGTTAATAATATCTTTGGCAGAAGCTAATTGGCATGTATAAATGTGTTAATTAGGTTTGGCTTCTAATAATTTTAAGGTTCAAAGCAGGTCTAAGATATTCGGAAAGAAAGCGTTGATAAATGAGAGCTCATCATTCGGTTGCGTTTAAAGTATAGCGCTAAACAAAGTTAGTCATTAATTTGCTTCTTCGGTTGGCGAAGCAACAGTGATCGGTTTGTAAACTCTACTCCTATTCGTCAAAATTCATAACAACGTCTCCAGCATTGGCTATAACGTAGATCACGTGGTAATTGCCATGCCCATCATCTTTGATAACCCTCATCTGACCCTCATCGTTTTCCGTCGCCGCCTGCAAATCGTTAGGAGATTCGATTCGCTATATGGATGAAAAAGTAAGTAAGTACACAAGTTCCTCGATTGAGTGTTGAGTGTTTGTTATTTTTCTCAGTTCATAATTTTGTGTGCGTAGTTGTGTGCAGGAATTGCGAAATGAGGGTTTTATACCGTTGATTCAGCCACGCACATAAGCCATTTCCATACTGGAGGTAATAATAATATTTCTTTGTTTTTAATGATCAAAACTATTGTAGAGCAGTATCATGCTACACGCGCGGTGGTTGCAAACTTACGGTTCTATATAATTTCTGTCGACGTCTGCGACGTCCATAAGATGTTATTAAACTGTGGCATACAACCACTTATGATGGTGCTGCTAGCTACATTTTGGTTGCGTAGCAAAACCCCAAGACAAAATCCCTCAAATTGAATTATCAGCGGAGCCCAGAATGTGTTTGGGATGGATAAATCTTCTGCGGCCGAACTTCGGCCCAAAAACAAACGAAGATTTTACATGTACGGCCGAACCCATAAAACGTGAAGACCTCTGCGCATGTGCTAACTGTGAAAAAAGACCTCCCATTTTTAATATGTGTCGTGATGGTCGTTTAGGGTCAGATTAGGCATCGTGATAGTGGGTTAGGGTCAGGTTAGGCATCGTGAGGGTCGTGTAGGGTAAGGGTTAGTGTCTTTTTTGCATGCATCTAAAACCGACCCAGCCCAAACAACCTTTACGATGTATACTTAAAGAATTTAGGTGTTTTAACAGTGTGCACGCTCCAAAGGTTGCACATGTGCGAATGTCTTCACTTGTGGAAATTCTTATGGTCTTGGGCGAAGAAGTAAAATTTTCATTTATATTGACGCAAAATTTTTGACTAGAGAAGATTTATTCTTTTCAATATAATAGCATTTTTGCAGTTGTTTATGAGCTGAAACTGTTGATGATTGATGGAGAGAAAGTGGAAAGAAAGTGACAGTAATCAACAGAGATTATAATATGTACTTCACTGTTTGACTTGAAAGATATGGTGAGTCCTTCTGAGGCTGTGTATTAGTGGTAATGGCCTTAGGATAACTGTTTTACATTCTGTTTTCAGGTGAATTCTCAGCTGTGAATATTCAGGACTCTTGGTGTGTAGTAAGATCGTTTCAAAATGGCTTCAGCCGACTTAGATCCTAATTTTGTGAAAGGATTAAAGCTACTGTTGTCTAGGAGCAAGGAAGCAGATGATCAGCTGAAACAGATGCTCGACGAAGTCCTGGACCAGAGAAAGAAAGAAATTGCGAATAAATCACTAGTATGTATTGTACTTCTAATAACTTTTAAATAGGTGGTCACTGGTTATGTTGGTCAATACACAATGTGCAGAGTTGTCACTGTTATGTAATCAAGGAACTAATAAACAGCGTGATATAATTTTGCCCCAATTTTTATATAATTATTCGCTAAATTGATTTTGTTCTCAGTGAAGAAATTTCATGCAACATTTGATAGTTATGATAATATTAAATCATAATGGTGTAATTTATTTTATTTATTTATTTGGGAGATTTATGTAACGCCCCTTCAAGACATCTACTCAGAAGCGCTCCCGACCCAACCCTGGTGTAATGCAGCCGGGTAGAGTCGGTGTCAACACGCCGGAGCGCCACAATTAGTATGTCAGTAATTATGTATTCACCCGCCTTATTTCACACTTGGCAGACCTGTCTTGCTGAAGGATGCTTCCCTTCATGCTTCGAATATGATCTAGTCATGCTTTCATTTAAAAATTTGACCTTGATACCAGCAACCTTTCTAACTTCAGACCTATCTCCAACCTGAATAATATTTCAAAAATCTTTTGGAATGACTGTTTCATCCACTTATCTAGAAATACATTGCTTCCTCTTCCAGCTACAGTCATTGTCAGTCTGCTTACTGCTTAGGGTAGTCCACTGAAACTGCTCTTTGCCTCTACACTGGATAATATCTTCTCATCTGTTGACAATGGTGAATCCTGCCTCTCAGTATGCTTTGACCTCAATGCAACATTGCTTCCTCTTTCTTTGGAATCCAATTGCTACTGTATGCGGATGATACTCAGCTCCATATTGCTACTCACACACTGATCAGTCTAGTGCTTAAAGTGTAAAAAAAGAAGTGCCCGGATGCTAGGGGAGCAGTCCATAAATGACGTCACGCAATTTTGGACGATTTTTGACCCTCCCCCTTCATCACGCGTCGTCACAAATGCCATGACCCTCTCATATATGACGTCACGTCACAAAGCCCTGAGCCCTCCAAAAAATCTAACCAGATGTCCAGAATGTAACGCAAATTTTCTTATAATTGTAAAAAAAATTATTTGTAGCTATAAAATATTTCAAATTATAATAGTAGAACAAAGAAAAATGGAGAAATTAAGTAGCCTATAATGATTACAATCTTATGCATTCCTCACGATGAAAGACTATCATAATCATAATTAGTGTTGTTTAATTGTGGTAACAACTACTGCTAATTAAGTGGAACTTGTTCAAATGAGTGTAAGTTTTTAATAAAATTATGTACTTTGATGGGATGATGTGACGTCACATTTCGTTGACCCCTCTACCCCTTGTCACACATCATTATATATGGACGGCCCCTAGTGTCAAAAAGTCAAGAACTAAAAATTGCTAAGGCAGAGCACCAACATATTAAGTCGACGACAAACGGTTCGTGCACTGTGGTCCACTGTGTTCGTTAAAATAGAAGTTGGATTGGTGATATTCATTATGCTAGAATTGAAGTTGGATGATTGAACGAAATTCTTCCAAAATAGATGCCATTTAGATAAAAATAGTGCCTACTGAAATAAAAGTTGAATCATCGAAAAGAATATTTGCCTAAATAGAAGTTGAATTGACAAAAATGGTTCTTGCTGAACCAGAGGCTGGATTTGCAGACATTATTATTATCGATCCAACTTCTATTTAATCAAATACAATGGGCGTAAAATTGAATTTGTTATCATTCGTTAGGCTTTTTGTCCATCTAACCATTGTGTAGTCGTCAATTATTTGTTGGTGAAACATTTGTTGTAATTTAAAGCATAGGCCTGCAGAGAATTGCTTTTCTTTGTGAAATTGTCGACAAGGGACCAGTGGCGCCGGCATCGTTTTGAAAGTTGGGAGAATAAAGTTTGTAAACGTTCGCGTGAAATTTTTTTTCTCCTCTTTTTCCTGTTGATAATAACGTACGCATATAGAGGAATTTCACTGCTGCATGGACGGCGTCCAGGCTCTGTTGGCCAAATAAGTGGCAGGATGGTGTCCAGCCTCGAAAATAAGTGCATAGACGCTGTCCATGACCGTCCAGGCACACTTTAAGCCCTGAGTCTAGTAAACTAAAACTCGAAGAGTGACTATCATCTATGTATGCATGGTTCTGTTTAAACGGTTTAGCCTTAACCCAGACAAGTCTGAGACAATTCTGTTTGGTTCATGCCAATGCCTGCGTTCTTTCCCTTTGTTTTCTAGCATCTACTTTTCAGGTATTGCTTTGCATCTTTCAGATATGTATTCAGATAAAAATATTTTTTCAATGAGTCTGAATGTCAAACCACAGTCAAATACTGTAAAAACACTTGGGGACTGCACTGGACAGCAACCTCACATTCCTACTGCACATTACAAACATTTGTAAATCATGTTCCTATCACATCAGGGCAATATGTCACATCAAGTTGGCGCTAACTAGGCATATGTCGCAAACCATAGGCTGTTCACTTGTCTCCTCTCACATAGAGTATGCTAATTTGGTTTTTGCACCCCAGCACCCATGCGGCCAAGAGGGGGGGACGCAAATGCACAGGGGCCTGGTGACTTTCTAAGAATAGGACCTGCACTAAATTTTCTCACAGAGCGTAAAGATATTTTAGATGCCTGTGACTCCCCTGCATAGGTGCCAGGAATTTCTGTCAGCAGACCTGTCAGCACAAACACCTACCAATCTTCATGCACTGCTAACTCCTCATCCTAACTTGTTGCTTGCAATCATCAGTTACATGTTTTTAGCTGAGCCAAGATGCAGAACAGTTACGGGCTCCTGTGCATTCCATACTTCTGCCATCAAGGGATTGAATCGACTGCCCACCCTCTCTTCGTAACTCACGAGTCACTTTCTTCCTTCAAAATGTGGCTCCGAACCCACTATACCTCCTTTGCTTTCAAGGATTCGGATATCAAAGTACATCTGCAACTCTGATTACAGCTGCAACTCTGATTCCTCGTGCACTTTGAAAACTTTATTAATAAATACATATCAATTAAATTGTCTTGGTTTTGTTATTTTGATTTGAATTGAGTTGATATTTAATTCAATTGTTGATTTTATTTGTCATCAAGATGCTTTCATTATTTGACTAGTTTGTTCTTTCTTCTTGATTTAAATATGTCATGGTTGTGTTGCGTTTGAGTTCTTTGTTCGATCAGTTTGTGTTTGTGATGCTATTGCAGTTTGATGTCTTAGTTTTTGTACTATTGCACAGCTTCTAGATTTAATTTCATTGACATTGTTAGTTATTTTGATTTGTTTTGATATTGTTTCTTGATTCCATTTCTTTATCATGATTTCTTTTTGACATTCCTTTTTTGATTTCTATGGTGTCATGATTTTATCTCTGACACCGTTTGAAACTGTTTTCTTCTGCAGCTGAACAGCGGAGATGAGATCCCATCTTCGGGTTTCTCTGTTAAGTCCTCTGTTAACAGAAAAGACCACATGGAGCAGGCCAAGAAGCGAGAACGTGAGGCTGAGAGAGTGAACCTTGAGAAGGTATAACTGGGATTTTTAAAGCTAGTACCGTTAACATTATTTCCTTGTTCGATTGGATTGCACATACATGTAACTGGGAACTGGAGAATCTTGTATTGTGTTCGTTTTTTGTAGTGCATGATACTTTATGTTGATATATGAAGCCTTCATCGGAAGAACTGCGGAAGTCCATTTTCGGTTTGTTGATATATCCCCCCAAAATTTTTTAAAATCTACAGATATAATATATCTGTATACTTTAAAAATTTGTTAAAGTGTACAGATATTACATCTGTATACTTTACAAAATGTTTAAAGTCTACAGATATAATATATCTGTATATTAAAAAAAATTTTGGGGCAGGATATATCAATAAACCGAAAATGGACTTCCGCGGTTCTTCCGATGAAGGCTTTATATATATATACAAATCTCTTATCTTTTGCTTGAGATGTTTAAACATTTAGGATGTTATGAATTAAATTTGTACATTTTTCTATTAGGATGATTATTACAACATATGCTTTGATGACAAACATGTAAATAAATTACTGCCGAGTAAGAGCATATAAGCAAGAGGTGCTGTGATGTGGTAAGAGGTGCTGTGATGTGGTAAGAGGTGATGTTGTGTGGTAAGAGGTGCTGTTGTGTGGTATACACATCAGTAAATGTCAGCACTTTGCATCACCTCCTTCAGGAAATGCAGATCTCCTAGATCAGAAAACTTGAAACATGATGGGAATGGTGTGTGTCACAAACGCACATGCGTATTGAGCGTTTTCGCTTTACTGTATCTGTCTGATGCTGAACACTGCGACAGAGGTTTTGATCAATGAAGATCGTGACATTAGAGTCTACTCTGCATCACCTGGCTTCATTCCTGAAGTTGTCTCTTCTTGTGGATTTTCCTTGCTCTGCAATGAGACTTCAGAGATGCCTAACATCTATACCACTTTTGTATAAGATCACTTCTCTGTGGTCAGCCTGTTTGTTGGGGAAATAATTTTCTAGCGTTGAAACTTCAGTGTACTAGTTAGTGACTGTTTAGAATTGTGTTTTTTTGCCAGTTTTTCAATATTATCAGTATGAAGAATTTTATTTGACCATTTGTGCACACCTTTTGGAAAGCAGATATCTCCTTGATGCAGCTCAGGCATAGAACTTGAATCCAAAAATCTTGTACATGTTTTGTGGGTTTTGCAATGAGATGAATAGCTTATTCCTGTTTGTGAGTTTTTTCCCATGACATGATTATATGCCATGGTTGTCATGCTTTTGAATGGCATAATAGTATGTCTATTATGACAATCATTGATGTGATCATTTATGGAAAAATATTAATTCTTTGTCCTGCTATGTTGGTATTAGTCATTGTATGGTCTGCCATTGGTCTTGTGTTAGTTTGGACTCTTAGATTGTCACGCTGATCAGCTGGCTTGTTCAGAAAGTTTTTTAAGCATCTCTATGAAGATGTTTCTGAAGAATGTTGTGCAAATTAGGGATCAGCCGGAAATCGCCTCGGACATTCGCCTCGGCCGAATATCTCAATTTTCATCACTACTCGGAAGTATTCGCCTCGGCAAATACTTAACACGCAAATAGTTGCAAAAATTAATTTTTTAATTTAACTAAGGATTACTTAAATTTTACTTTGTCATTTTGACAATATTATGTTTTTGAAGTTTTCTGTTTTTTTGCCTCCCCATGAGTAAACAACAACTTCAACAAGATGGCAACCGGAAATAAAATAAAGAGTCTCGATCATCCAGCGCTAGTAAATTAAGGCGCTAGTAACCATGAGTACCTGACGCCATAAACATTTTCAATTTTTTCATTTCCGGTCAATCTAATTGGTAACTATAGCAACAAACCCAAAGAGGTTAAAGCTTATATTATATTAATATTATAATTATATAACCTAGAGAGGACAGCCTAACCTTTTCCTTAAGAATAAAATAAAAATGGCAGTCTGTGGTCTTTGACAGACGGCAACAACACTTTCCGCCATTTAACAAAGTAATAGCCTAAGCCTAACTGAAAAAAAGCTAGTTGGTCAGCTGCTTCAAGCGATATATTTTGATTACTTTCCTTCTTATATAGTATATTCTATTGCAGGCCTAAAACATGTCAGTCACAATATCCACATGTTATTAGGATTTAGGACTGGAGTTCGAGGCTAGATTATTTCTAAATTTAAAGTTTTAACTTTTAAGCTTGTTTAAGCTTTTAAATGTCACTGGTAAGTTGTAAGCATTTAAATTGTTAAAGTTGTCAGAGTTTTTTACTCTTTAGTTCTATTTGTATTTTGTAATTTGTATTACATTTTTAATAAATTTTTTATATTAAAATCATAAAATGCAAGTGAAATTGTTAAACTAGTTTACTTTTATAATATAATTCAAATTCATAAATCTTTGTTGGTTACTTTATTACTAGTCCATTAAAACAAAGTCATATTTCACGTATGTGATACTGGAGCATGCTTGAAATTGAATGCTTCGCATGAACATTCTATTATCAAGCTTTGGACATGGAAAAAAATTCAAAGAATTGGTACTCAGTTACTACCCGGTTCGTACCCGGATCCGGCAAATAGTACATCCAGAATTTTTCAAATACTCGGATTCGGTACTCGGTGAAAATTGTCTACCCGGCTGACCCCTAGTGCAAATGTGTTCTGATCTGTATAATTGAAATCAGTGTGTATTACTGTTGTAGTTAAAACAAGATATCGCAAACTTAACAGAGGAAAATCCAGCAAAGAAGCCAAGACTAGAGCTGGGAAGTAGTCCAGTTGTTTCTGCATCTGCTTCACCGCGTTCGAGTGATGGAAAAGAAAAAGACAAGGATCGAACAAAGTCGAAGACTGACTCAAAAGACAAACCACGAGAAAGACTTCGTGAAATCGAGGAGGACATTTTCTTTGGCTCTCCTTCTTCATCGCTGTCGTCCAACAGACTGAAGGATGCGGAGAAGATCGATAAAGATGAGAAGCAGAGGGATAAGCCAAAGGAGCAACACGATACTAAGGAGGAGAAGGTCTCACAGGTCGACAGTGGAAGCGACACAGAAATAAGCGGAGACGACCAGCAACATGGAGACAGCCTCGAAGACATGCAGTTTGAACTGGAACTGGGAAATATATCCTGTGTTGTGTGCAAGTAAGTTGATCAGTTTTTATGGCTTCTCTTGTTTCATATTGAAAAGTAAAAAGTGAATTGATGCAGGTTGTCTATTTGTAAATTGTAATATGTAATATGCTTTCTCATATTTGTAATAAATAATGTACTTGACGAAAAATTTTCACTGACCAGAGATAATCTCTTTCCATCGAAGTTGATTTATTTCCTCTCATAGTGAGTTACTATAAGTCTCCATGTGAGGTTACTTGAAGTATGATGCCCTGAAGTTGTTATTGCTTGTTTATAGATTGTTTGGTGTAACATCAACCAATAGATTGATTGAATGTCAAGAGTGTCACAGTCTCTATCATCAGGTAAATATTACATTCTGACTGACCAATATTTGTGTTAGTTGCCACTGCATAGGGAATAGCCAGGTAGACATTTTCACTAGGTGCTGAATCTAATTAGTTGGATGTACAGGTCAGTTATGGATAAAGAGTACCATTTGTTCCTTATGCAAAGCTTTACATTTTCTTGTAGTAAAATAATGTTATCATTGTTCTGTATCAGTAGTTCAAGTTTACTTTACCAGTGAAGAAATACTTTGCTTTGGAATAGAAAAGACTACACGACTGAAATTCAGTGCATGGAATCATTTGACCAGGAATAGCAATAATACATTGTTCTACCAGCAGATGACATGTGCCACCAATAAACCATGTCTATTTTAGTGTCCGCATGAAACTTATACGAGTGTTGTAGCATACTCGTATATATCTTCAATATTTAGCAATGCCATTGCCTTGTTTAGTTTGCTTGTTTGTTAAGATTGTTTTTTATGACGTCACTGAAATCTTTTGCCTAAAGAATGATCAGCGTGAATTTATGTTTGTTAGACACATTGAAATTCTTCACCTGCTTTGTAATTTGGTCTAGGAGTGTCATAAGCCAGTCGTGACAGACAACGTGAATGATCCTAGATTTGTTTGGTACTGCTCAAAGTGTACCAAGAACTTGAAGAAGATTGTAAGTCATCTTATTTCTCACTGTTCTATCTGTTATTTTTGTTGGGATATATGGAAATAATTGTTATGGTAATTTTATCCAATCAGTAAACGTAATGTCATCCATTGTCCTCGGAGCACAATTGTAATTGGTAAATAGTTGTTTGACCAGAGTGTGGCCATACTTAGGCAAGTACTTTTGTACAATAAAATAATTCTTTGTGAATGCTAAATGAGAGGAAATGCTTCACATAGCAGCTAAAGCAGTATATAATTGGTATGGTGTGAATTAGTGAATCAGCTATGTGAATACAACATCCTTTCACCTGCTTACAATTCTGTTATTTTGTTATAAGGTGTGTTGTGTTTTGGAATGTAAAGAATGTCTTTCCTGCATACCGTTCTGTTAGTTGTATTTTGGAATTAGTCACCTGACCTTGTCTCTCCAATTGGTTAGAGCGCTCAGCTGATGGCATTTTATCCGCCTATATAGGGATCTTGCATTTGCTCAGCGCCATCAATTGATGCTTGTTCATTAGATACTAGATAGTGGTTCTTTATATTGAATATATGAAGTACTAAAGATAATTATTTACTTGTATGCTGATGTGTATTACTTATGTGTCAGCCATTTTCCTTGTCTTAACTTTCCTTAGTAGTTCTGAGCCTTCATTGAGTTGGTATTACGAAATTTTAGAACAAGTAAAAGGTTTTGAATGTGTGTGTAGGTGACAAAAACAACGAATAAGAAGGCAAAGACTCCTTTGCCAATGAATTCCAGAGAGTCTCCAGTTGGAAGAGCAGCACCAAAGCCAGACTCTGCACAAATACAACAACCATTTAAGAGATTAGAACAGCCAATCAAGGTCAGTCTGATTGAATTATGATGATGTTTGACCACCTGTATTCAGGATTGTATGTTAATGCCGCTGAAGTGAATTTTTCCTACTGGCAGCAATTTATAAGTAAAGGTACTAACTGTTCAAATTTTATTTTGGAAAGGAATCACATTATAACGGTGTTGGAATGTTTTTGATCATTGTTTATCAATCTATGAAATTTCATGAAGGAAGGATTGAGGAGATTTCTAATTCTTTGATTATCTTAAAATTTATTTTTTTATTATGTTTAACAGTTTAAGCAGCAATTCTAAATTGGTCATCAGTATGTTAAATTTGTTTGTTTTTTTAAACAGGCTACTTCATCAAAAGACAATGGAAACAGCGCAAGCACTTCCAACAATAATGGCCAGAGACTGAGTGGACTTGCAGGTCTAGCAGCAAATTATAGCAAATCATCGTCATCACTTGAATCTTCCAAAATGTCAAAATCTGATTCGGGGTCTCGTCTTGGACAGCTGAACGCGAGCAGTCTCGTGACGCTGCCACCTCGAACAGATACTAGCAAAATGTCAGATGGCTCTCAGAAGTCTGCCAGTGCTAAAGTAGAGCCACCTTTTAAGTCTTCCTACAATGCCAAAGGTGATGCAACAAAGACAAGTGGTGCTTTTGGAGTGGGAGGACAATCGAAGGTGACTGGGGGGAAGCCCACCACCTCATCCACAGCGTCATCGTCCAGTGGTACAACAACTAAGATGTCACAGAGCTCTTTCATGAGTGCTGATAAACGTCTTCAGATGATGAAGAAACAGGCAGCAAAACGCTCGTCACTCAAGTAATCGTCCCCGTCTAGTATTCAATTGCTAACCACTGATGATGTTTCCAACGTAACTGATATCGCTCAAAAAGCGGCATAGTCGAGCAATTGCTTGCATTGTGGTCATCTTCTGCGCTGTATCTGTTTGCATGAAGTGCTATATAGCGAATCCTCTGAGATTTCTGCAATGAAAATCCATTTCTTGTGATCGAGCACAACCCGTTGTATTCTAATGTAACATAGATTCAAGACTGAACTTTTGCCAAGAAAATTGTGTGAATTTAAGGTGTAAATGACAGTGAAATTTATTAATTTTAAAATGTGAAGTGACATTTATTATGTTTGTGACTTTATTTTAATTTCTTTATGTAAATAACCTTATCACAGCATTTGTTAAATTTTGACGTTTTAGTGATGTTCAATAAAACTGTCTTATTTGTTTGCCAGTCCCTCTTCTCTAGCCAGCATCCATCCAATTGTTTGTTTGTTTGTTTTTGTTTGTTTGTGTTTGTTTGTTTGTGTTTGTTTGTTTGTGTTTGTTTGTTTGTGTTTGTTTGTTTGTGTTTGTTTGTTTGTTGTGTGTTGTCATGCCAAGTGTGCTTTGTAATACAAGTAGCTCTGATAGTTCTAATCTTTCATCAGGTGTGTGATGTTTGGCTGAGTTGTGCAGATTTTAAATTGTGGACTGCCTTCTCTGATTCTTTGTTCTAATAGGTCATAGCATTATCGATGTTTTTAATGGCGTGATTTTTATTTGGCTTTGGTAAGTAAATTGCAAATGGGTTAAAGTTTTCAGATGAGTGGTCAATCATTTCTGAATCAAATTGAGGTTTCATTCTATGATGAACTTTTACAGATGGGATGCCAGACAGTGAAACCTGGCTATGTGGTCAACAATTTCCAGACAGTGATAAACTCGCTATATCACAAACATTCAAATTCCAATTACTGACCCGACCACACTAGCAATGATTATATTGCATTGACAGGTGGCGAATCTCCTAAGTTTTTGCAGAGTTACAAAAACCCAAGTCTTTCTGGACAACCTCTAACAGTTACAATTTGGATATAACTAACATGTGAAATGATGTGTATCATTAACCTATGCAACTAACATACTTATATGTGGCAGGTCTCCTTAGTTACATGGATCTCCTAGTAATCAGAGGTGCCGTATCTCAGATTTGGTCGCTTCAGGATGAATTTAACCTCAGCATAGACAAGGAACCGTCTGTCCAAATGGTCTGCGATTTTTTCCTTGCAATGAATGACCATGTATTCTCTATAAGATACTTGGCGGGGCGACATCGGCAAGGAAATGTCTATCACAGAATGTCGGTTAAGCGTTGCGGTTCGCCTTTTTTGGGAGTTTAACGACATCGGCATGAAGTTAATTCTTACGCAGCCTACTGATGTGCGAACTGTATACACGGCATGCAACAGTCGTAGGCCTATACATGTATTTCTGTTACCATGATTAAATGATCCAGCCTGGATAGCATCCGCCGGATTTGTTGGTTTAATATTTAATAAAGATTTGAACGGCTGACATAGTGCCCTATATCTCTTCTCATGACACGAGGACCTTACCAACAGATACACTAAACTACTGGCCAAGTCCGGAGTCGAAACTGGGGATGTCAAATCATGTCTTCCTGATACTTTAGTTTGACCCACCAGGTCTGCAACAGTTGTTTTCAGCTTTTCCTGTTTGTTTATTCTTAAAGAATTTCTATCTTGACTATTTATTTTACAAAATCATTTTATCCCAAATGTAAGGAGCAGAGCTATGACTTATTTGTGGGTTGACAAATATCTAAACGAGTCTTCTTTTTGATTTGCTGTTATCCACTTTAAGTGGATGTTTTTGTCTTTTATAGAATTGCGATGAACGGTGATTAGCCTACTTGGTCCACAGATATTCTCCTTCGAAGTCATAATCCACTATCTTGTACACACAAACGCAGAACGTGTATTTCCGAGTAAATAATAACATTAATTAATTAAGAGAATTTAATGTAGCCGATTATATATCGCACCTTTCATGTGACTACTCAGAGGCGCTCCCAAACCCAGCACGGCCAAATAAAGACTTCTTAAGATGAGAGAGGAATCCCTGTGACTGAGGAAGCGAGCGTTAAACTGGTTGATTTTTTAACGACACCGCTCCATATCGAAGATGATTTGGTGTCGCCTTTCTCCGGGCTTGGGAGTGGCACTGTCAGAACGCGAGCAGTGGTGGTATGGGGAGCGTCAAAGGAAGGCCATTCCAAACCAAGGGGCCAAGCTGCCACGGCTCTGCTTGGTGGCGGTCCGTGCATGTGAAACATAGAGGAGACCTTGTTCAGCCGAACTAAGAGCACTGAGGTGTGGCTGCAAAGTTCGACCAATTAGGCACGAGCGAGGCCTAGGCTAGCAGGCATCGCCAGACTAGGACAGGTATTCTATAGCCCAGTGATTCTCAACCTGTGGGTCGCGATCCGCAAGGGAGTCGCAAAAGATATCCAAGTGGGTCGCCAACTTTTCTCGAAAATCGCATTTTTTTCCACTGAAAAATATTGTCACGTGAATGGCCTAATGCGCTATATCTTTTATAAATCAAGACTCTGTTAGTGTTGCTGCCATTTTAAACGGGATCAACCCGAATCATCGAAACCCGAAAAGGCCAAAAGGCCTGATTCCCCGAAAACAGCAATGTACTAACGAAAAACGCCGAATTGTCTTAATACAGCGCTATTCATTCATAAATCCAACTTCTGCAAGAATTGTTTTCATCGATCCAGCTTCCATTTAAGCAGACTCCTTTTTGTCAATCTAGTTTCATTTTCGGGGATACGGCGGAAATCAGTATCGGGGATTCGGGTTTCGGCGATTCGCTACGCGCCCTTTTAAACTACCTGCCTCTGTTAAGCTATGATTACAATCAAGACTAAATAATTATAGGAATAGGCTCTGTGTGAATAATGACTCACGATTGAATCTAACCAACACCAGCCCACGTATTTACTTAGGCCTGCTTCTGACCAGAACCGTCACATCAGCTGTTTTTAGGTCTCAAAGTGAGTCAAATAATAAAGGATCAGGATCAAGGATTTTTTTACTGATTAGAACACAGTCAATCAATCAAACAAACAAATCGTGTAATACAATAATAACCGGATAATGAAAGAGAGAAAGAGGATGGTAATGAGCAACAGGGAAGGTAAACCCCTAAAAGACCTATATCCCGCTAGTAGGGGTATCCCTAACAAAGATAAGTGACGGCGGTGGAGGTGAGAGTAGATTAGATTAATTTTTTTTAAATTAACTAACTTAACTACATAGTCTACGAGAAATTTGTCTTAACTTGATTATAAACTAGTAAGTGTCAGCTAATAATTATTTTGATTGGGGGTGGTCAGCGCTAAACTTCGAAGTTTTATTTTGAATAAAGATAAATTAGGTAATTGGTTCCAGGCTACTGGGCCAGAGAAGGTAATAGAGAATTAGCGGGAATATTTGGGTTTATAGTTTCTGGCATTTCTGGGGCTATATGAGTCTAATTGTAAAACAGTTTTAAAGTAAGTATCAAAGCATTGTGGGAGTAGATGGTTTAGGTGTTTATACATCAATTCAACTAATTTGAGCAGAGTTTTTTTGCATAATATTAGGTATATGCAGGTAGGAGCCGATGCTGAGGGAAGTAGGACGGACCCAGTAACGATGGATGATTTTAAAGGCTCCATTTTGAAGAAGCTGTAGTTGTTTGAGGCGAGTGGGCTAATCTGACGCCTACGCCACATTGCAGTAGGTCAAGTAAGGATGGACCAGAGAGTAGTATAAATTGATTCTCAAATTGAGTGGTAGCAGGTGAGTGATGCGTGATAGGATGCCCTCATGCCCACGTTTTTTGCTATCTTAGATGCCACTTTATCAATAAATGTTTTTTAGATATATTGTTTCTGAAATTATGTGATTTTATTATGAGTTAATTTTAGTTTTGTTATACGCTATCAATATCATGGTTAGTCGTAGAATGCATTGATGCGTGACTTGCTGCTAGATTTTGTAGCGGTGGGTCTCGTTAGATTCTAAATGCTGCAAAGTGGGCTCCACGTCAAAACGGTTGAGAACCACTGCTATAGCCTACTCGATTCGCTGCCTGAGGGGACGCCAGTTAAAGAGGTCGCGCATAGCCGAAGATGTGGTCAAATTTGGGCATATGACCAGCAGTAGAGTCTGGTGGTCACGAAAGAACGGACAAGCGTAGCAGTACCGGTAGGAGCTATAGCGCGCGAGCAAATGCATGTACATGCGTACTAGCACATTTGGTAATAGCAAGCACGGCTGGGTGAGTGAATGTGAGGAGCGAATGTGAGCTCCTGGTCCAGAATGTCCAGAGTAACACCAAGGTCACGGACCACGAAGAAGGTAAAATGCGGAAAGGCGGTATAGCAAAGGCATTCATATAGATCGTAGCTATAGCTGTTGGCGGGTGCCAAGCCGAATAAACTGAGTGTTTAGGGAGTGCATCCGGTGGGATGACATCCAAGCTCACAGCCTGGACGGTCGCATCGATCGTCGTTAAAGGCGAGGGAGGCATTGTGGTAGGCCTGTACGTCGTATGCATACAGCTGGTAAGCATAGCATGAGAGGCAAGAAGAGAAGCGAGGCAAGAGATATATAGGCCTAGGCCTACGTACGTGTAGATTATGAACAGGAGGGGACCAAGACGGAGCCCTGGGGAAGACCATGAGGTACAGGGCCTGTGGATCACACAAAAGGAGCGATCACTAAGAGGAGCCGGGTACCAGAGAGTCCTAGCTTAACACGTTGACCGCTGAACTTTGTAGGCCTGTCCAAATGCATAGTTGTCCCAGCTTTATAAGTAGATATTTTGTACAGATGTGGCACAGTGGCCGATCGGTTAGAGCGGTCAGCCCTTAACGTTCAGTACGTGTGCGCTGAGCGAGCGGGTTCGACCCTCGTCCGGGGAGTCACTGTATATAGGCCTATAGAGACCCTGAGCAAGTCCTTCGCGCACAATTGCTCTGCAGTGCAGCTGCAATTGCGCCGTCAAGGCGTGTGTTTGCACTTCTGAGCAAAAAGCGCTGGAAGAAAAGCGGTAGGCCTATCAAATTTCAGTAATAAATAAATAAATAAATAAACAGGTCTTGTGGTGCAAAGCTGGTATTGTCAATAATTCATATAATTTATAACCTGTTTCCTTCGATCCAATCTGGCATTCGGAAAGGTAATTCCACCGAGACATTATACTCCCTAGGCCTAGTCTCCTGTCCGACGTTGTTTTTCCGGGCAATCGATCAATCGCAACAGATAGTATCGTTGACGTCAGCTAGTGCTGCGTTTGATACTGTGGACCATACGATTTTGCTTGAACGATTGGATAAGTCTTGTGGCCTCTCTGGAACCCTTCCCTAACATATTCAGAGACAAATCGACAACCATGGCCTGTAACCTACACTACAGTGACTACACCAACCTACAAATAATCTAATTTTAAACTTTTATTTTCAGATAAGACGATTCGGAATCGTATTCCGAGATTGCATGCCTCTAGGCCTACTTGCAATGAGAGGATTCATGGTTGGGGGGGGGGGGGGAAGGGGGTGGACTGTGCAGGACTAGAAATAATGCAGGCTTTACAGTTCGATATACCTAGCTATTCTACTGATGACGAAATTATAGTCATCAAACCGTGACAGACAATGGAAAATGGAAACTAGTGTGGCATGGTGAGATCTGTCGCAATTGAAGGAAGAAGCAGCTACATTCAGCCCAGTTAGACCCATATTCCCGGTCCATTGAGTACAATAGTTATCTTCCAACAGAACATCATTTGTAGTTACACGTCTCCGCGAGAAGTCCACGTGACAATGATAATAATGATATTCCCGCATGAGTTTCATACGTCCTATATATCGATCTATTAATCAGAGGCGTCCAGATAGGGGGTCTGGAGGCAAATGCCTCCAATTTCAGGTACCGGGCGGATAAGTTTTTAGTCTGAGGGGGGAATATCTTGCCTTCCTGACACTTGGATTCGGAGGGTTTGCCTTTATCACTTTATCAATGATTGACGCCCCTGCTATTAATTGGTAGGCCTATATATATCGGCTATATATAATTATACTCCATAATTTGTTGTATAAGGACATGTAATTATATGCAGCCCATATTGAACCATTGGCACACGAGCTTAACATAACCCATATGACCTACATAATTTTGTTGTCCGGGGCTGTGCTGAAAGATGGTGAGAAGCCTAAGTTCTTGGTGAACTCCTACTCGCCAGAGCTGCCAATTGTTCGTTTAGAGGCAGTGGCTAATGTGTGTACGGCAGTTGGCCAGTGCAGCTGCAGTCGGTGACCTTTATTCCTGTCCGGTTCCTGCAGCCTCCTCAGTCCGTGTATCAGGGCAGTTATCGCCATCTGTCGTCTGTCCAGCGAAGGAGACCTTCGCCTGCCGTCCTCTTCACTCATCTTGGTGCGGTACATGAGGCTGCTGTACTCCTGGGTGCAGGACAACAGACAGGCCTGTCGCTCAAACTTTCTTGAAGGAGGACACCGAGTCTCGCACCGGGGATAATGATCGGTTGCAGAACATATGACAATGTTCAGGGTACAGAGTATCAGAAGAGTTCTCACGCGAAGATCTCTGATCATATCCTTGATCATTCTGAAGAAGAAAAAGCCAGGACATGAAACACCTGTGTCGATAGAATAGGGCGATATATGTATACATGTACGTCTATACGAACATCAAACGGTTCTTGTCTGTTATACGACCCCCAGTTTTTTTCTTCAATTTGAATAACAAGGGCAACTCGAACATAATTCAAATGCATTTCCAAATACATTTTACCTGTAATTTGTGTGGAAGCTCCTGGATTGGCGTGGCAGACCGCATGCGGGGAACATCCAGCAGGGAAGAGGAAAGAAGAGAGAAACGGAGCGGAATAGAGGATACACTAGTGAAGAGGTCCAGAAGGTAGGCGGGGCAGACCCAAGGAGCCAGTTATGCATCAACGCTAGGGTCTTGAAACGAATGCGTTGAGGTCCAGGAAGCCAGTGAAGGAATTCACAAATGAAGGCAGACGCGGTATTACTGAAGTATGTCAACACCCTGTGAAACGTTTCTGAATGAAGACCTCTGGTCATGCGCAACCTTTGGCGCATGCGCGCTGCGACGTGAGGGTCGGATGGGGTCAGGTTAAGCATCGTAAAGGTCGGCTAGGGTCAGGGTTAGTGTCGTTTTTAGACATCCAAAGGTTTAAATTAAATTAAATTTTTGGGTCGTATAACGGACAAGTATCCATGAAACAATACTATACAATACTATAGCTTGGCTTAATGATTACGAATAAGATGTAAGCTCAGAAAATTTTCTATGCGGACCCGGATTCCAAAATTGCCCTACTTCTCTGTAGCTTACCTGCCATATATTCCATACTGCAGGGTCGATAGATCTAGTCCCGTCTATAGTTCTATCCATTGAGATCTATTATATACACAACCTCGTTGGTTCTATCCAATCAAATAACTTCAACATCAAATCGAATTGTCATCGTAAACTCCAAATGCCAAAGCCCACTTGTTCTTTGCTCCTTAGCGTTCTCTTAGGCTCTATTCCGAAATTGCATGATTGGACGATGCTGTTCCCTCCAGTCTGAAGTCCCGATGGTTTGTTATACGCCACTGTTTTAAAGGTATCATAGGACCCCATGGTCTCCATCGTCAGATCATGCAGTCTTTCCCACCCGATTGCCACCATGGGGCGACGATCTCGTTTGACAGGTGGGGGGACACCCAATGAGAGGGGTAAGAAATATGGGAGACAAACGTATGACGTGTCTCCTCTCTGTAAAAGGTGATGGGGACTTGTACCCCCCGAGCCCCTCTCGGATCGCCGCCCCTGTTGCCGCCATCCAGTCTGGCATGACATACATACATGTATAACATATATCGTTTTCAACGCAGATCCGACAGAGTTGAACGGCGTCGTTTTCAACTGCGTGATGTCACCTTGATCTCCGTCTTCCAGTCGTTTCCTCTCGTTGTTTCGTTGTCTGTTACTGTTCAATTGTTCTTCCTGTTGTTCTCTTCGTTTGTCGATCTGTCATTTTTTTCCATCTGCGGATCCTACTCGCTTCCGAGATCGTCTTCCGCCCGCTGTTTTTCGGCCTCGTGCAATTTGGTCACCTCCGACATGCCAAAGGTAGAGTGGGCTGAATATCCTTCGTCACGACTAGGTGTAGACTGTAGACCTATACTCATCGGACCTTACACACCACCGAATGACTTGGTCGGTGCTCCGAGACAACTTAGACGACTATCCCTTTATCTAATTATAATAGTCTTCTCAGACCTAGTCGAACATGCCTATCAGTCAACATAATCTAGTAGGCCTAAACATATACAGACTGTGAAGATAGGCCCTACTAATTATCTGCGATAGACAAATTTAAATGACAAGCGAGTTGAAGAGACATAGATTATACGCTGATAGTACGTCTTATTACCCATAACGTGATTAAACAAATACTTTGCGTGACTTATTAAACAATTAATAATATGAACTGCTATGGAGTCGAATTCGTATATAAATTATTACGCACCTTCTTTATATTCCCTATAACCGGGGTGTTGCAGGTGGCGTTCAGCGAGGATAGCTATTATGTTTGTGAGACTCTTTTTCGTTTCGTCTCGCCTTTTATTTTACTTGAAATGACGTAAAAACACGGACGCAATGACGTCGCTAGCGTCCGTCTGGCTCACAAGTCCCGCCGCAGTTACTGTGAATAATTCGGCGCCATTAAGACAAAGGCCAGCGACTGTGTGCGGAATTCCTGCGTAAATTTTTCACGAGCATTAACGCTCGTTTGTAATAAGAGGGTTGCCATCGCGAATTAACTCCACAGGACCCTAACAATGTCAGCCTATACGTGTAAATTCTTGCAATTATTGAGACAGTCAAACGCTGAAAGGTCACTCCGACTGTAGCGCACGTCTGTCTAGCTCTGTTTGTCTGTTTGTCAGTCTGGATGTCTGTCTGTCTATCTCTGTCTGTCTGTCTGTCTGTCTGTCTGTCTGAATGAATGAATGAAGAAGTCTAGTGTGGATGGTGTGGCTGTTTCTGATTGTGTGTCTGTCTCTGCCATCCAGATTAGGCCTCCTATTGTCCCGTGTTCGAATTTTCGGGAGGTGACTCAGAGGAGGGTGGTTGGACCCCAAGCACCTTTTGGCCCCTTGTTTCTATAATTTGGTCAACCTCCAGCCAATGTTCCCAACGGCAAGTTCAACGATATCACGGGTCCCGTGTCCAGGACCTTGGGATTCGTCCGTTGCGGGCTCAAGGGCCTAGGAAAAGGAGATGAGCACCTCTTTAACGTTCCGTAAGGAATATGGGGCGTAGGACAACCCCCTCTGACATTAACCCCTCTGACTTAATCCCCTCTGTTTTAGGCAGGACAGTAACCCCCCGGACAATCACTCCCCTCTTGCCTTAACTAGCTTCTGCAATTAAAGGCCATACCATAATAACTGACACTAGACCTACTAACAAAGTCTGCACAACATTACAAGTGACACTCAGTACCACTATTAGTCTAACTCAGAGGCGTCCAGATAGGGGGCGGGGGTATTTTTTTAGTCTTAGGGGGATATCTTGGCTACCTGACACTTGGAGCCAGGGTGTTTGCCTCCATCAGTTAGAGGGGGATTGATGCCCCTGGTCTAACTTATATAAGAAATCGTGTCACAGATAACACACGTACGTTCTGCATAGACTAACCTGACGCGTCTGAAAAAGCCGTGTCAGAGATACATGTAGCCTATGAATTACACACAGTGGCGCCTTCAGTGTACATAGATCTATCATACATTAACAACAGAAAGACCAAGGAACTAATTAGCTGTTTGCTAATGTCTATTATACCTTAGACAAGTGCTTTGTCTAATATATGTCTCAGAGGCAGAGCAGATCTATGACGCATACATCATGTTATGTATGTTCTATTGTGAGATTGATTTCAATTTATTTCTAATGTATATATTTCAATTTCTATTTTACCAGCTAAATTTTGTCTTACAATTCATCTTAATATTTGTTTTTATCGAGAAGAAAATGTGTGTGCGCACACGAAATTCTTGTGTGCCCTGTGCACAGCCCGTGCGCGCGCGCGCACATGCGCACAGCTTAAAGGGAACACTGCCCTCAGGGAGTGGGCTTTTAATACCTCTGGAATTGTTCACCCTGAAGCCCACTCCTCGTGACAGTTGAGCTAGAAGTTAAAACTGCGACTGGAAACCCCTTTTAATTGTAAGTTGCTTTTAAAATTCTTGATGTCGTGTTTGCATCGTTGTTGGAGAATCTTGACGTAGACTCATTATGGATTTCATTAACTTCACCAAAATTCTTTTAAAAATTACGAAACTTGGAGGCAGGCGCACAGACAGACATTCTGGACCCATAGAGACAATTAGACCAATATACAGTGCAAAAAAATAAAATTGATCAATATTACTGATAATCATTAGGCCCATGTCTACTTTAATTAACACTAGGCCTATATTGATAATTATAAGACCTACACATATTGTCCAAAAAAGAAAGAAGACACGAATTAATTAACGACGAATGTTCATTTGTTGAGTATAAGACGTTTCATGTGTCATTTTGATGTGATTCTGTGGGTCTGGGGCCTCCATAGTTTAACTAAACAGGGCCGACTCATTTGTCTATCCGCGTCAGCCGAGGTCGACGGAGGAGCGTGAACATGAATTTTTTAAGCACTCAGAGAGTCAAGATAATGCTGGCCTATTTCAACTTGACCAGTTATTTTAATTTAATGTATCCAACTGACTGAAATAGACATTTCCGTACAGTGAGTCCAGCGACAGAGAAGGAAAAGTCACTAAATAGCATTGCCTGTTTTTATGCATGTAGGGCCTACTCGTATAGCAGGCCCACCAAACAAGTTAGAAGCAGTTGGTTGGTTCATGTTGGCGTTCTATTGAATCCGATATGTTCCAGAAGCGACTGGTCTTCTCGTGGTTACGACGGCCTCAGCACTGGATCGTAGGAAGTGAATACAGCGATATCATATCAGCGCCGTTGCATGTGTGAAATGTCTCGTGTTGCTCTATGTATAGGCCTACAAACAATAATTGTAATGCGACAAACAGACCTATGGCTGGAAACAGTAGGGCCTATATATTTAAAAAAATATACACACGTTCACATACACACACACATACACACACAACTACACACACACACATACGCACTCATACACACACACATAACACACGCACAATTGCAAAAACGTGGGCGGAACCTTCCGCTGTTAATAAGCTTTTATACAAAATTGTAATTATGCAGTTAACCTAATGTGCTATGTAAACTTGTGGGCCCTATAAGTAATTGGTAAGCATATTACTGTATTAACCATTGGTTAATAACCAATGGTATTATTTATAACACTTTGTTGTACAGAGATGTGATAAACACAGTTTTAAAAGTAAGCTATGGCATCCTAGCAATATTTTTGCTTACAGGCCTATGGCTTCGGCGGGAGGATTTTGCGTTAACCCTTACCCCTCCAGTTATTATAGAACCTATCAAAAGCTTTAAAATTGGCCGCTCCCAGCGGCCTCAGGAGTGGTATTAAAGGGTTAATGGGAACAGGGACAAAAGGAGAAATATAGGCCTAGTGGATGGGTTCGGTTGGTATAGTAATTAGTGTAGGATGTGGCCCCAGTCCGCCAGAAGTCCAGGACAGCCCCAAAGAGAAGTCTCATGACGGCATCGTCATCGCATTCGCAGCCAGAGTTGTTCAATCGCAAATGAGTAATTAGAGAGGTAGGTGAGTAAGTAAGGGAATAGGTAAGTAAGTAAGTGAGTAATTGAGTAATTGCCTAATTACGTAAGTGAGTACAATAGCAACTTAGTAAGCAAGTGGGTAAGAAAGTAAGTAGGCCCTATGTAAGTAAGTAAATAAGAATATTCTTTATTGGACAACCAGCAAATGCACAATAGCTTGCAAGAGGTATAAATAGGCCTAATGGCATCAATAATAATTATTTTAGCAAAGTCAAAGGCAATGAAAGCGCAGGCCTATCAGCTGTGTAGGCTAGATATGAGTCGGTTATATGAATCTTGGTTCTATGCAACTGCCATGGTGCTCGGCGAAGCCCCAGAAGGCGGGGAGGCATACAATATTCTGGTTGAGAAGTTACCTGCTTCACGATGTTGTACGTGCCATCACGGCACGTACAACATCGTGAAGCAGGTAACATGAAATGGGTGCTACATGCAGGGCTGTTAACAAAACTGGGATACAGTATTGCAATAGCAATAACAATACTTCCTGATTAAAGTATTGCGATACCAATACCAATACATTTTCTTAAAAGCATTGCGATACCAATAGGCTATCAATACTTCTACCAATAGCCTACTTTTCAATAGGCTTGCTGAATTCGCTCCTAAAGCGTTATCAGCCTAAACCATAGGCCTAATCAGAGACTGAATTGTCAAATTTGGGGGGAGGGGGGATGAAAATTTCTCGCATGTCGAGGTATCCTGACTAAACTTTTTATGAACCTGAAACCGGTATAGGCTATGGGCTAAATTGCAGAGGGTTGCTATGGGTGTGTGTGCCACTAATAGCTGATCTGTGGTTTGCTTGACCCTTCTCAAATGCTCGGCCAAGGCCCAAGGCCGTGTCCGATCAGATGCCACAGCCCACAGCCACCCATCTGGTCTCAGGCGACTGAAATGTTTTGGGGATATCTGATTATCTTATTGGCAGCTAGCATGTATTCATTAGTCATGCCTCCACGATGCATATTCATCGATTTCTCCGTTGAATTGCCCAGTCGTTCCTTGGTCTTTAAAGTATATGCTCTGCTGACCTTCTAGACATCGAACTCTCTCCACGGACTATATATTCTATGGACAGCCCCTCTGATTTGATGAAGCGCTCGTTAATAAGCTGGTGCCCTGCGCTTAGCTTTCAAGTGACGCTTTTGAAGTTGGAAGATTAGGCCCCAACGATTATTTAGGCCTACGGTTACGATTACAACATAAAGCTTGCTCTTCTTTTTGACACTTAATTGCGGGTGCGTCGAATTGTAAGGGCAACAAACAATGCTGATTATGCACGAGTTTAATTTTAGAGACAGATTATCTTATCGGTTTCTGTCTATTGTGCGCATCTTCTTATATTTTGTCAAAAATTTCACTGACATTATCGACGCGTGTTACTGCTTGTTGCCGCGGTTTCGTAGTACCAACAAAGATGGTATATAATGTATTTCATCATCATCGATTCAAGTGAAGAATCTTTTCGTGATTAGTATAGTCCTTGTTCTAAATAGTAAACAGTCGAAGAAAATGGCTAATGCTAGTGATGATGAAGACGACAAGACAGTCTGTCGACGTCCTAAAGGTATAGCAGCTACGTTATTATTAGTATGACGGGGGTTAGTATTGAATTTTACTTATTTGTGTATGTTCATATATGGACAACCTGTAGCCTCTTACACGGTAGGATTGTGCCGTGTCAAAAGGTCGTCACAACAGTCTGACACCTATTTTGTTGAGGCGTGTTACATCTTCTGCGGCCGAATTTTCGGTCATGCAAGGCACAGAAAAATGACTAAGGTAGTGGAAGGGGTTTTGCTTATATCTAAAATCGACGCTTACCCTAACCATAACATTAACTGACCCTCACGACGCCTGGCATGAACTTAACCAACCGTCACGATGCCTAGCCTGACCCTAAAGGATCCTCAAGACGCATATTAGGTAGTTTCAGTTTAACGACACTTAGTGATTACAAAGATCATTAACGTCGCCCTCCTCCTTTATCCAGACATGGGACTGGCATTGCCAGAGTGCGGACAGTGGCGGGGTGTTTACGACGCACATTAACAGAATTTAGGCGTTTAGTAGAGGTTTGCGATTGTATACGACATTGTTTGGTGTGCTGTCATTGATGAGATGTAATACACCCATAGCAACCTTCTGCAAATTTTCACCCCCCCCCCTCCTCCCCCCAAATTTGACAATTCAGTCTCTGATTAGGCCTGTGTATAAGTTTACAGCATCACTCGTGAGGGTCGGTTAGGGTCTGATTATGCGTTGGTTAGGGTCAGGTTGAGTATTGTGAGGGTAGGTCAGTGTTAGAGTTAGTGCTGTCATTGGAAAACATGATACCTGCTGTGCTGCATGCTAAAAGATACCTATGATGCATCGTGACCTCTATGTATATAAGTCTGAGATTTCTACCGACCAGTGACCGCATGCCAAACTACATGTATCTTATCGTAAACCTATGCATCTCGATGCTGCATGTATGCCCAATAAAATTGGTCAATATAAGTCTATACATCAGCAGTTTCTTACCCAAAATCTCCTGCTTACACGTTTCTATCTATTAACTCTTCTAAATACCTTAAGTGCTCCTGATTTAAGAAGAGCCAAAAGAGGTATGTGGTAAATTCAGTTATTGAAAATAATCAGATGACTTCAACTTAGATTATAAAGGTAAGGTGACATTCAACTCAGAGCATTTATGTATCAGATATGAGTTTATCTGAATATTTGTGCAAGGCTTCCTGCAAGTACCTCACACGTAATATGTTTGGCATTGGGTTGTGAAGAGTAACATTTTTCTGTGGTTGAATGATGTTTGTATAGCTGGAAAATACATTTTCTGGCTGTGTCTCGTGGATGTACTAAAGCGTCTTTATGATACACCACCCATGCCTATGGGTTGATTGTTGATACTGCATTGAAAATCCCAGTACTTTTCTGTATTGACTGAAGAGAATGATGTTTGTTCTCAAATCATGCAAGCTTTTATGCTTACAGAAGGTGTTTACTGTCACTCTCTCACTGATATTATATACTATGCTACTAGTATTTATGTTTCATCTCCAGTTGACAGTTAAAAATTCCTAATATGCTTTGATGATGATGTAGAATAATTATTATTGTAAGATAGTAATTTATGTGTTATACAGCTTTCCTCCTTGTCTGGTCCGGTCGTAGCCATATCACACATTGGTCTACATTATACGAGCAAGTGCATAGTAAAGTGAGGCATGAAACTGTCTAGTAGGTGATATAATGAATGAATTTTAAAAGTTTCATGTGATTTGACATTTTGTTTCTACTATAGAACTATGTTGTCTGTTCTAGAGACAAAGTTTAAACAGCAGAAGTTGCCAGCGTGGCAGCCTGTTATGACAGCCTCCAACGTTCTTCCGTTCATGTTTGCCATTGGTGTGGCTTTCATTCCGCTCGGTGTTGCCTTTCTTTTAACATCCAACAATGTATGAGAGGCTTATTCAGTTATTCACATCATTTATTAATCCTCAATGTTGTGAGCACTATGAGTTGTAGTGTATTTTATCAGAAATAAAGTTTGTTAATCTCACTTACATAATTAATGTGAATATGTGGTGAGGTATGTTAATATATAAAGTTTTCTTTATAAGAAAAACCACTTCTGTAATGGAATTAAACTTGAATTTTTTTAGCTCCTTCTGAGTGTCTTGTATGGATACTCCTAATTTCACATATATCACAAATGTACATATGTGATGACCCCCAAGTACTATTTCCATTGTTGACAGTTAAAGTTATAGTAGAATAAAAAGACTGCCCTTGTCACAAGCATCGCCAGCCAGCCCAACAAGTTTCAAAGTCATAGAATGTCTGAAGTTATTGTTCAATGGCAGAAGTTAATGAGGCATTTAATGACCACATCGCCATCCATTGAACCTCATCATTGAAGACAGTGGATGAGAGATGAAGCAAAGTATCAATTGAAACATTGGTGTATCATCAGCATAGATATTATATCCCAGTGAGATGTGTTCCTAGTAGTGTGGCCTGTCATATAACAAGCATGATTTGCAGGTGCAACTTAGCCTATTAATAGCATAGTCTATAAATTATGTTGTACTGGATTTCTTTGGAAATATTTAATTTGTTATAGCTTTGCTTTCATGCAATTCTCAGTGGCATCATGACAAAACTGTGATGTGGTTGTGATTTGTATGAATTTATTGTGATAAATTTTGGTGTTGTGTGAAATTTTATTCATTTTATGACCATTTTCACTCATTTGAAGTTCACCAGTATGACTAGATTAGTTTTGTTAGTGTACACAGCTGAATAATATAAATTGTTGTAAATTAAAGTGAGAGGTGTACAGAAATATAAAGTTTGTTGATGGCAGTTTAAGATTACTGCATCTTTTGTTGAATGTTATTAATTTGAAGATTGTGAGATCTACTGAAGCAGGAAGTTCATATTACTATGATAAGCATAGTATGAACGCAGTTAAGATGTATTCTTAGCCAATCACCTTTTTAAACTTCTTAATTGCATATCCTCTGATCAAATTCAATTAATTAGCATTCTAGGCATGTGGTAAAAATGTGTCATTAATAGGATCAATTTAGGAAATTTAAGCGATCATTGTTGATATTCATGTATAGTGAACAATTGGCATTTTTTTAAGAGGTACGATTTTGCATTTTAGGTACAAGAGGTGATGATTGACTACACTCATTGTAAGCCCATCAATGGGTCAGAAACTTGTGCACAGATTCTGGCTGAGGCGACTAACGGCACAAGAGAGACTTGCGTCTGCATCGTCACTTTCACACTGCCTACAGACTTTGTTGTAAGGCTTTTCACACATTGGACACATTGGACTGTCTGCCATCTAAGGCCGATGTGAAAATGGATGGCTGCTTGGTTTTGTTGATATGTTGCTGGAGCTTGAAATGACTGGCATTTGATCACCATGCCAACTGCCTCCCAATCAGTCTTCAGTCTGTCTTGTCCAAGCTGTATGGTTATGTCATGTTGTTTAGTTGATTGATGTGATAATATGTACACAAGTGCAGCCAAATGATGCTTCAAAACAAAATCACACATTTCAGGAATTCTGTAGGGTTATGAAAATGAATCTGTTACTAATTACCATGATTGTGGATATTTTACCCTTGTAAGTAGCCTAGCCACTGTCAGTTGTTGAGTTCCTGTTATTTACAAATGCTTATAATAGTTATGAGCATTAACCCTATTGTAAAATGCATGCATATGAATTTGGAATACTTTGCTCAGCAGTTTTGCTTTGAGAACGGATTTGTTCAAGATCAGCAATTGCAAAAAATCCCTACAAGTATGAGAGGGCCTAGATACTGCACAAGAAATGTTGTCAAGTCATAGATATAGCAATGATCGACAGACAACAGGAACTTGACAGCAGATAATGTTTTGCAGACAAATTGCAAAAATTTCCACTTTTGCACATTATACTTTGATAATTGTCAAGTAAGTGGATAAGTACTGGCATGGCTTGTTATTGTTAACCTACACACTAGGCATATAATCACACTTACTTGCAATTTAAGAGGTTTAATGTTTGTCCCATCATATAAATGTGAAATATTTCTTGTCAGATCTCTGCTTTTGTAATTAAGTTGATGAAAGAACCTCCTACATGATCTTACCTGACTGACCTTTCTAGCCATTTGTTTTATGATTTTTCCATTGCAGGCCCCAGTCTATGTGTATTATAGTTTGACCAATTTCTACCAAAACCATCGGCGATATGTGAAATCTCGGGACGACAACCAGCTCCTAGGAGTCCATATGAATTACAATAAAACAAGCGATTGTGATGGTCTATTGAAGGGGGTTGGAGAATCTTTCTCCATGTATGCTCCATGTGGGGCTATAGCAAACAGCATGTTTAATGGTAAGAAGAGCTGTCTCAGTTTCTTTTCTTCAAACAGAGCTGCCAAATATGCATTCTACAGATTTTCATCACATCTTTATCACTTGCTAATCTTGCTCGCTCACTCATCTGCATTGCTCGCTCTCTTTTGCTGTCATTTCCCGTCTCTCTCACTCTCTCTCTTTTTCTTCAAGCACATCATATTTTCCTTATTGATTAAAAGTGACAGTAGTGCAGTTTCAATATTTTAGTGTCTGGAAATGTGGCTTGACAATGAATGTGGAACTCCGATGAAGGTCCTTAAAAATGACATTCATCACAATGTATTTGCAGCGATAAAATAGCTCTGCATTTCCCAGACTGTGTTCCACGGAACCCTAGGGTTTCGGGAGGTGAAGACAAGGGTTCTGTGGAAGCATTCAGTGTCAACAGATGGAGGGTTTTTCTTAACATCTGTGTATGACTTTATATGAAAGAGAATTTTTCAAATAAATGTCATCAACATTCGTGTTGTTGTTAATCTGATCTAGGTCTAAACCTATAATTGTCTGCATTCTCAAGCAACAGAATATGTTTAGTTTTGTGCAAGGGTTCCGCTAAGAAAATTAAGATCATAAGGGTTCCATGGCCCAAAAAAATTGGGAAACGTTGCAATGAATAATGTATATTTGTTTCCTTTAATGTTGCTTTATGTGAATGCTTCCTTTATAATTTAGTCATTTATTTTAGATATACCTATGTTCTCAGCAACAGTTTCAATTTTTTGAGATGTGTAGCCCTTGATTAAAAACATTTGATTGGTTTTGTGAGCAGAATTTTGGTGGAGTTTGTTGAGTTGTTCCAGTTGTGAATTCCATTATTCCAATAGTTGAAAACATAAGATTTTTTTAATATTCACTTTCACCTTCAAAGTAGTCACCATAAACTTGTTTAAATCATTTAGGAAAGCCTATGATCTGTAAATACAAGCAGTCAGTACTTTGTGTTTTACAGACAACACATGTAGTCGGGGCTTTGTCTTTTTCAGACGATACTATCAGTCAGTGCTTTATATTTTGCAGACAATGAAAGCAGTCAGTGCCTTGTATTTTTTAGACAACAAAGCAGTCAGTGCTTTGTCTTTCAGAGGCAACACAGGTAGTCAGTGCTTTGTCTTTTTGAGGCAACACAGGCAGTCAGTGCTTTGTCTTTTACAGAAAAATCAGTTTACAAAATGGATTTACGGTCATTGATGTTTTTTGAGGACAATTATGTTACAAAGGGCCTTTGAATCACTGAGTAGGACTTTATAAATGTTCGATTAAAAGTTACTCTTTTCAATGCATTATTTTATTCTGATTTTCTTATTTTGTTAGACACATTGCAAATTTTCTTCAATAACACTCAACTTCAACTGAACAACACTGGCATCGCATGGTCAACAGATCGCATTAAGAAGTTTCAGAATCCAGAGTCTTTTGATACAGACCCAGTCGGAGGTAAGCCCTTTATGGGGGTCATGATAAGGTTGACTAGTACAGTGTGGAAACGTTTACTTATTATTGCTTGTTTCTTGTTCCTTTGCATCATTTGTTCAGTAAGAGGCATGACGCTACCAACTCACCTGTGATTCCGTTTGAGTATTTGTATTTATTAATTTATATAGTGTCACTCACAGCATTGGTCATTCAGTAGTGCTCCCAGTAACAGAACTATGAGAGTAGAGAATGGTTTTGAGGAGAGAGAGGGATGTAGGTAGAGACCCAGAAAGAATGGCAACATTTGAGGGAAAGGCATTCCATATGGAAACTATATGGTGGTAAAAGGATATAATTTGGGCCATATTGGTCCTAACTCTAATAGCAAAGAGAGCATGCCAGTTTAATGAGTGCAGAGGTTGACGAGAAGCTACAGAAAGAGGGTAGCGAATGTCATCGTCAAGATATTTCGGAGCAACTGTTTAGCTTGGACTTAATAACCAGGACAAGAACTTTGAACTGAATGCAGTAGAGGAGGCGAGCGCTATCAGTTGACCAAAAACAAGGAGATTGCCATCAAGAATGAGTTGGGCTGAAGGAGGTGCATGGACGTAAGCCTGCACGTCTTCAGTGAGGAGTTGACCCATGGAATCATTCATGTCACCCAATCTGGTCTCTTAACATGCTTCGTTATTTGATGTATATTACAAAAAATGCAGTTATGCACTAAGTATCCAGTTATAGGAAGTAGGTTTAATTTAATTGGAGGAAAATGATCAGTGAGGCTTATTTCCTTCTTTTCATTGTCGTTTTGATAATAAGAAGAATGTTTTAATGAGCCCAGTTTTGTAATCCATACAATCCAGAGCCAGTTGCATGCTAATATTTGCTAGTATCATCATAATGAATATTCATTAAAATCATCACATTATGTTTATGAAACACTTTACTAGAGCTGTATCGATACATCGGCAGCACTCATAATTGGGGCCAATTGTATAGATATCGGCAATATCGGATATCAGCAAGATAATCTATAAATGCAAAATGACAACAGCAACATTATTGGGTCTGTGAAGGACAGCATTCCATTCCGTTCTCATAGCGTGTTAACTCGGGCTTCGTCGAGCTTGGCTAATTCAGACCACCCAGTAATAGACATTGTGCTAGTATAGGCGTGGGAAAGTGGCGTTGTGCAGAGTGAGTCGTAGTAATTACTCTGGGCACAGGTCATCTCTGCTGGCCTAATCTTGCTGCTGGTCGGTATTTTAGGCCAAAGTGACATGTCGTCAAAGTTGGGAGAGAATGGCATCATTGGCTTGTTTGATTGTCGAGAACAAGGTGTAGAACAAGGTGTCCAGTTACATAGATATCTCTTTCCTCTCCCCTGTCATGCAAGGTCGACGGCGGGAGGTGTGTCTAATCTGTAGGATTAGTCCCAACTACATGCATACACTTCCTACGGAGCAAGTATTTTGCTTGTATCACAACAATAGGCAGTTGCAGTAGGTCTTTCTTTTAGAACACCACATCTTGGGAAATGCAATGAAATAATCAGTATCATCAAATGAATAATCTACAATAATCGGCATCGGCAAGTGAATAATCGATAATAATCGGTATCAGCATAATCGGCAAAGAGTGATATCGGTACAGCTCTACACTTTACATCAATTGAAATTAACCATATGAACTAAACTCGCCGAACTCCCTTGCACTATATAATTGTATGTTTCTATGTATATATCTTTGGCTCATTGAGTAGAATAAAATACTATAATGATACCCTGCAGACTATCATGACAAGTGCTACAATTTTTTCTTTAGAAAGTGCAAGACGTTTTATTTCTACGGAATTTATCAAGTCAGAGTGTATGTGAACATTGTATGGGCTGTTTTGCCAATGACACTTATTATGTTCTGGCCTGACTTTAGTTTAGCACTGTGTGGCACAGTGGCCGATTGGTTAGATCGGTCGGCCCCTAACGCTCAGTGAGGGTTGCATGTGCGGATTCGACCATCGTAAGAGGAGTTGCTATGTAGGGACCTTGAGCAAGTTCTTCGCGCACAATTGCTCTACATTACGACTGCAGTTGTGTCGTTGAGTCGTGTGTGCACTTCTGAGCAAACAAATGTTGGAAGAAGGGCAATATCAAATTTCAGTTGTATTGAATATTGACTTGAAAATGACTAATTAATCAATGTATTGATCTTGCAAAATATTTGCCATTTTCTCTTCACTGTGCCATAGATGAAAGTATGGAATTTGATTCTGGGTACTTTGAATTAATCATGCTTTTTATTTTTTGTTATTTAGCTTTTAACGACACTTTGAAACCTCCAAACTGGCAAAAAGCAGTTTATGAATTGGATATTAACAATACTGAAAATAATGGCTATGACAATGAGGATCTAATGGTCTGGATGAGAACAGCTGCCTTGCCAACGTTCCGGAAACTCTATCGTCGTGTAGAGGCCAAGGGTCGGTTCAAACAGGGCCTGCCAGCTGGAAATTATACTCTCCTCGTCAACTATAGTTAGTAATTTTTAGCAGTTTTTTCTAGGTGGGTGGTTATTACAGTTGAAGTGTCAGTCAGCACAAGCAGTGACAAGCTTTTTACTTGTAATTAGTTTAAGTATAAAGATCATATCGAAATTAGCTGCACTGTTTCAGAAATTCAATACCTGTAATCTTCTGCTTAATATTACAATAGTTCAGTCTGTTTATCGTGACTGCAGATTACAACATTTGAAAGAAAATTTAGAACCACTGAAAAACTGCTTGCTACTTTTAATTTATGCCAAGTTATGCATTTCGCATGTGGTTGAAATTGATTATGAGCCACGTGATATTAAGATGTGAATTTTGGCTTTAGATTATCCTACAGTGCAGTTCAATGGTGCCAAGCGTATGATAATAACGACGTTGTCGTGGCTCGGAGGGAAGAATCCATTCCTTGGCATTGCGTATCTTGTCGTTGGATCGCTTTGCATTGTCATAGGATTCGTCTTTCTGATTATTCATATGAAGGTTGGAAAAAGGTAAGTCATATTATGAAATTTTACAGCTCTTGTCTTCTGTCATTCTCTGATTGAGTGTGGAAGTTGGAAGTCAGGGCCTGTGTATCCAAGCAACATGCATGGTTGAGTACGTGTATACATACATGAAAAAGGAGATATGACTCTGTTACTGTGCCAAAGTCTAAAATATCTTTCTAGCATTTTTCTTTGCTGTTTGTGTCTTTACGCAAGTACATTGTAGCGGCATGGCTGCGTTACGGCGCTTTAGAAATCGTCCGTTTAATAATACAGTCTTCATCCACAGTTTAGAATTGCCTTAAGTGCATCTCACTTTGGTTAACCATTTTCTTAAGCTGTGTGTCTTGTAGACGAAACTGTAAGTAATTGATTATACTTGCAGATGTTTTCAAGTGACCTAAATTTACAATGCAGACTAGTTTACTCACAGTTGGTTTCAACAGAGTGTGGGTTAGGAGTACCCAATTATAATACTGTGGTGTATGATTTGCATGAGTCAGAGGGTGGCTATTAAGCCTATAGAGAGTGGCTGTCTGATGTATGTGAAGTTATTTGTACTGTAGCCTGCTAACAGACAATTTGATCCAATTACAGCCACATTGTTGTGTGGTTGTGGGCAAAAGTTATGTGATTTAACATAAGACAATTTATGCTAATTAGCACATTTATACCTACTGTTTTCAGATTTTATTTCAAATCATGGAACTTGCAAACTTTTGGATTGAGTGATAAAGGCTATGGGTATGCAGCTGCTGCTGGTCCATTGTTAAGTAGGCTGGTAGTGGCAGAAAAGGGCGTTGTACTATAATTTATTTCAGTTACAGCTGCTACCATGTGTTTTAAGTGAGATATGTGCAGGTATAATTAAGTTCACATTTGTTGGATCTGCCCTCTGCTTAGCATAAAGCTCTACAGATAGCTTTAAGCTCTGCTTAAATCCAGCTGCAGCTAGTGACTCTTACTCAAGTAGCTGTGGATAGTTGATGTAGACTGCCACACAGCACATCTCATCTGTTAAATAGGTGTCAGGTGTCGCTGCTCATTAAGCATATTCACCCTTAAATGGGCTGTGTGTAAGCGAGTTTTCAGTGTATAAACTTTGGTTGTGCTTTACTTGCTGCTTTCTGTTTTCTTTTGCTTATTTAGTTGTTTTGCTCATATTGGCTGTCACATTATGCACTTATATTTTCTCTTTAATTCATCAAGTTTAAATTCATGAGGTTTGACCCTTCTATCAAACTAACTGACACACTTTCATAGAATCCTCTGTGAGGATTGCTATATCCTCTATGTCTTTCTTACTCTGACTAATTACTAAAGACTGGTCTTTTATTTAGATGACCTGACACAATGAGAATTATGAATTTTGAACCTCAGGTGGAATGACAGCCCTTGTAGGAAGTTGGTCCTGTAGTTTTGAGGGCCTTTATCCCAAGTCTACACTGGAGAAGACTACTTGATGCTATTGATACACAACAAATGAACTGTTATTATCTTGCGTTTAACACTCCAATTGCAATGAATGTTCTTTTGTGTAGGACTTATTCAGATTCTGATTTGCCTATGATGGTGAATCTTGCCTCATAAGGTAGAACTTTGATTTTCAGTTTCCCTCTGTCTTGTTTCCTTTCGGTTTCTTTCCAGTTTATCCAAATCCCACTACCAGGTCCTGCATATGGCGGATGTTATTATTTATTTATTTATTTATTTATACACATGAGACTGGATCGTTACCATTACTTTATAATTACTGCATTTCTATATGTTTGTGCTGTAATTCCCAACTCATCTGGGAAATTCTTCAGATCTATGTAGTCTATTTATTATTGCATTTGTCGTTTTTTTATATCACCAAATGCTGGCAACTTGGATTTTTTTATGCTTTCGAGTGTGTGCAATAAATAATTGTTGCTCATTTCTTTTTCACAATGGATATGCAAGTGCTACAGAATGACTGATTGCTATTGTGTTTCCACTGGGATTTGAATCCCATTGCATTTGTTGCTGTTGATAATTTCATTTGCATGGTCATGATGAGCCAGGTTGCCAGATGTTTATATTTTAGGTATTGTGAAATCATGTTTCTGTGTTTTTAATATCTTATTCCATCTCAGTTACTATTACATGGCAATTTACAATGTATTCAGTGTTTTTAGAGGAGTCATGAAGTTTTTTTCAGACATCTTTAGATAATTAAATATATTATGGTGAATGAAATTTTAATTCTCTATTGTTTCTTGGAACCTTATTTGAAGCCCATATTTTATTTCATAAATTTGCCATTTGTAATCTTTCTGTTACTCGTGTTCATTAAAATTAATTTTATGTATAAGTCATATAGTCATAAGTCATTGTATATTTTTAGTTTAGTTTTTGTAGTTTACTTCAACTTCAAGAATTTAATGTTGCACACAATGTTACAAATAAAATCTGTCATTATTTTCCAGTCCTGAATATACCTTTAAGTATACGGTTCAGTATCTCAGCGAGAATACTTCTCTGTGAGATTTATGGTAGTTATCAGTAGTTTGAGTTTTGTAATGGTTTGAGGTGTGACATTCCATGTATATCAATAAATGAATATTTATTATTTATATTTATTAAGTATACTAAGTAAGGTCATTTTCATTACCACGTAATTTCAATCACAGGTATGTTAAAATGAGTTGTTTTCTGTAAGTAAGAATACTCACCATGTCATTTTTCTGTAAGTAAGAATAATTACTATTTTCAGTGAGGGATCTAATAAGTGGGAATACTTATATATAAATGGCTTACTTGTCATTAAATCATTATACTGTTTGGTATGTAATTAGTGGCTCATTACAAAATTGCATATCTAATAACTATGTAAACCATGATGTAGCCGTAATTTACAGGTATGTTTGCTGTTGCAAATAAAGAAAAAAGTAAGAAAAATGTTTAGGCAAATGTTTTCGATAAGTTAGCAAAATACGATATTGGACTCTCAATTTAATTTTTAATCAACCAAGAATAAGCAACAGTGTTTCTCTTGGGTTAAATAAAATTCTTGACCAATAACATTTTGTTTACAACGTCATGATTTTACGGTTCACCATTGCCATACTTACTTATGGTACTATGAAAGATGGGATTATTAAGTACATGTCCTTAATAATTCCATAGTGATTCCATGATTTAATGTGAGTAATCGATATATTAAGTGCATGAACAATGAATGCGCTTACATCCAATCAAACCGAAAAATTCTGCATGTACAGAATGAGACCAATTAGCATACAAGTCATCAAGGTAGCTTAAAACAATGTAATGGCTAGTACTTATGATGCATACTTGATTAAGATTTGATATCTATGAACAGGTGAAAAGGAACTGATGCAGGGATGACGGGATTGATTGAATCATGTTAATTGTTTGTCTTACTGAAGTAAAACTACTTTGACTGTGTATTTCTTTGTCTTTTCTTTGTCTTGTAGCTCATCTGACCTGCACAATATTCCACTGACTCCCAGAACCATGTACTATGATTCGTGCTATGCTGGCTCTGCTGCATCCAATTCAAATCCAAAATAGCACAACTCTTTAACCCAGCTTGCTGTAACCTCCTTCTCTTTGGCAACCATTTAATTTCTGGCTTTGAGTTACTAACCTTTGTTGTTCTCTGCAATGGGCTGTTATTACTTTAAAAATATTGTGCACTTGCATGCAAAAATTTACAAATTAATTATTTCGTAGAATTTTCATTGTAATCTGGATCCTTAATTCCCTTTGTCTTGATCCTTCTATGAAAATTATGGCATTGCCATCTTGGTAGATATTTTGCTATGAGAGTGTTAACAAATATTTACTAAAATATAAATATATCATTTATGTTCTATATTTATCTAATTCGTTTATTTTGGTTTATTTGAATTGAGTAATATTATGGATGACCATTTAGGAACTGATTATATTCTTTCAAATTTTACATTTGGAATTTGAAGGAAGGCAACAGCAGTAATTGTTAACAGATTTTTTTTAAATTGCCATATTCTTGAAATGCTATAATTTTTTCAAACTCCTTAGTTAACTTGTTTCTCGTAGCTTCTGTCTACTCTGTCAGGTTCCTTTTAACACATCTTTCAGCAAGAAACAAGGGACAAATAATTTGATGAGGGCATTAACTTAGCTGAATACGTGCACTTTCATATACTTGGTTGATCTAGGTCCAAGTGAGAAGAAATTACGAGGTTGTGATGATGATTTTGCCCAAGTCTGCAGCATTTATTCAACTTACTGTGCCAAGGGGCCACACAAACTACAACAATGAATTAAGACTTTACTGACGTTTTTGAATATAGACATGCAATGTTATAATGTTCTAAGTGCAAGCACCTAAGACATGTGTTCTAACAATGCAAACATGAATGATAATTATTTTAGCAGTGCTAGTAAAATACGTCTCGTTGGTTATACAAGTAATGCTTACTGAAGTAGTAATTACAGCATATACAGTACCAGAGCTTGGTCGTGATAATAACGATATACTCATGGATGGTTTGTGTAGATAAAGTATTGACGCTTGAAGTGTGTTTGCGTAACTGTTGTATATTTTTTACTTTTTGCTTATGCATATTTGATAAACCAATGTTTGCATTTTCGACTTTTTTACTCTCGTATATTCTTGTGCTTACATGTATTATATGGTCTTTGATTCTTGCATTGTCATTTTGTAGCATTGTTTTGTACAGGGTCATACACAAGTGACTGTTCTGTATATTACTTTCTTTCGTGACTATGTGTCATTTTTTTGTGCCTTTTTGTTGTTTATTGTATTTTTCCTAAAAAATTGTCTATTTGCCTACTTCTGGTAAGAATACTTTTTTCCCAGTGTGCAGTAATATTTCTTACACAATTAGAAATTTGCAGTTTTACAAACAGTTGTCTTGGTATTGCAAATTTGAAGTCAATAAAGTAATTTCAGTACCTGCTGACTAATTAAAACTATAGTTGATGAGGTTAGTCTTGGTCTACTCTGCAAATATTAACAATGCATGGCATCATTGTTAGTTAACAACTAACAGTTCATATAGTCTTGGTGATATTCGACATATTCTGTGTAGATGACTGAGGTGATGTGATTTTCTTATCAAATGAGCCCAATTCAAAGTTTACTGATTTATACTGTTTACAAGGTTGTGTAGTTTACAAGTTGGGACATCTTGTTAATTAGAAATAAGTCCATTACTTTTGTTGTACCTATCAATTTTCAGTTTCTTGACTTTTACTTGTGCTTTATTAGATGTGAGTCTTCGTAACTGCTTTTGAAGCTTCAGTCCTCGAATTTTCCGACATTAGCGTTAATTTGCCATTTTCTTATTACGTTTAGAAGTTGATAGTTTGATCGCTGTTTACTCACAATGGGGATCGCTGTTCTTAAGTCCTTTGTAGTCAAGTTTGTTATTGGTTTGAAGATGATTGTTGTAAATCTTGAGTGTTGTTTGCCTGTGATATCTGGCATGCCTTTCGTAGTTTTCCTTTGCCTTTTAACCTTTCCGACTTTGCCAAGTGACATACATCCTACTAATCATTTCTTGGATGAGTCCAGTGTACTACAGGAATGGAGGATGATTTATATATTGCAGGTATTGTATCTTACAGTCTTTTCTGTATGCTAGAAATTAGGATTTTATTTAACTGACTGAGACATGAATAAGGCTGTGTTGTGTATTAGTTTAGCACAGAAGTTGATTCAGTTTTAATAACTATTATTGATTTACTTTTATCTTCACCTTATATTTAATTTAGGTGCTGGGAATTTCTCATTTTTCCACGTTTCTTTTTTGGTAATTAGAATGAATGCTGATTGGATTTAATGAGTAATCAATGAGTTTAGTTGCACTGGCCATGAATGTGGATTAGTTTCTATCATTTGAGCTGACTTTTAGCTTTTTATAATTTTATTGAATTTGTTATCTTCTGGAATTATTGGCCAACAGCAGCGAATCTGTGTATGTGTATACATAAGTGTTATGTCTGAGAACAGCAGGCATTGGTTTGCCAGGATGCTCATTGGCCACACATAAGTGTGGACTTATGAAGTGATGAGACAAAGTGCCTGCTAGAATACAAACCTGCACCTGACAGTTTTGCATGGGAGCATTCTGGCCACATGAATATATGCTATTAGCAGACATTACTTTAGAGAAGATATGAACAGCAAGTTGTGATATGACCAGGTGATTACACTCAGTCTCTGATCTCTTGAGATATGATGCACATTTACCAATAACCTACAACCAGTAACAGCTGAAAGATGTGAAAGGATTTTCGTAGCATGCATGCAAAGATAGTACAGAAATATTTTTAATTTATGCATTTCTTCATGCATGCGGAAATGTTGACATAAATTAAAAGAACGTTGAATGTTATGTGATATTTCGGTATGTTTACTTCATCACAGTCATGTTAAGCTATGCTACTAAGTTGATTTTTAATGAAATCATGATGCTGTCTTCTTTGGTCTTGTCAATCATGCAGCAGGCCTTTGTTTGTTCTCAAACACTGTGCTAGAGTGGTACTGTGTTACAGTGATACTTGTGTCATAGTGGTACTATCTCACAACTATACTGTGTCAGAGTGGTACTATGTCACGGAGATATTGTCATAGTTGCTCATTACAATGTTACTGTGCTACAGTGGTTATGTCACAGAGATGTCATTCACCAATGTTTGAGATGATCAACATGCAATGTATCTTGTTTGGTTCTCCTCATCAACTTAAGAAACTTGATTTGGTTCATCTATCTGAAATGTTTCCATCCCTCTCTTTCTTGTTAAGTGTTTGTGTGATCTGGGTGTTACCCTTGATAGTTCACTTACCTTTGTTGAACACATATCTTATCTCACACACTCCTCCTATTTTCATCTATGGCATCTCCGGGTCATTCGTTGTTCTCTCCTCCATCTTCGCTACTTTATTTCAAGTTTGTAAATGTTCTTGACTTGACTACTGAAATTCCCTTTACATTGGTCTTCCTAAGGTTTGTCTCTCTCTCCTCTTCAGTCAGTGGTTAAGACAGCTGCTAGACCAATAGCCTGCTTTCCCCATTTCTCTTGCATCTCTACTTTTATGTTTGATGAACTTCATGGTCACATACAATTTGAAATTCTCATTCTAATCTTCATGTCTTGGCAGGGTCTTGCCCTGAAATATCTGGTTGACAATATACTTCTGCTTCATTCAGCTTTCTCCCACTGTCCACTTTCGTTTGTCCTCAAATTAGAACAGCTTTGGCTCGGTCTCGATCCTTTGCTTCAATTAGTCCCTATCTGTGGAGTGCACTTTCTCCATCTGTTCACTATAAAATTCTGTCTGGCAGTCTCTCATCCTTTTTTGCTTTTCTCAAAACCTGCTTCTCATGAGGCCTTGTACACTGGCAGCACTTCTGAATGGTTCACCCAACTAGAGATGCATTACAAATGCTTAAATACAATACAATACTTTGTAAGAAGGTTCTGACTGGGATATTTTGTTTTTACTTTTAGTTCATCCAACGGCCTGGCCCCTGAGATCAACAGTCAAACTCCTTACTAACAAGCACTCCAGAGGTCATCACAGGTCATCGGTACCTCCAGTGTTAGTAGCCGTCTGCCAATTCCTGACTTTACAAGTTACCATGCATATAAAGCTTCAAGAACGTTGGTTGGGTGATTTTAAGTTGTGTATGGAGTTAAACATTAAAGCAGTATGTTATATGATTGATTACGAACTGTTAAAGCTGTGCAAGAAGATCTGTATAAAATCTCTTTGGATGATGTCATCTTTGATCTGTGGTGATGTTTAGCGACTGCAGTATTTTTGATAATATATTAATGTAAGAGATCTGCTTAAGATCTGATTATTCATTGTTTATATAAGGTGATAGATGCTTTTTTTGGTCCCATTATGCAGCAGGCCTTTGTTTGGCTCCAAAACTGTGTCATTGTGGTAATATATCACAAAGATACAGGTCGAGTACGAGGTTATGGTAAATTTCGAAACTCGCAAGTTTACACATTTCTGTAATTTAGCCTGGCCTCTTTGAATTCGTTTAGTATGAAATCGGGAGTTGCATGATCTTTCCATGTTTTCTTGAAAAATACTTGCATGGTTTACAATTTTTCGCAGTTTACTTGCACAAAGTTTGTTCTAAAGTTGTTTTTTTTTCAACTCAAGATTTTTCTGTTAATGTGAATCATGACATAAATTAATTTTGATGCAATTGTATTTTTGTTCACGTGTAAGATATGCAAACTACTCATCACCTGATAATTATCATCTTGTATCTCCACTTTTTTGGAACGTAGTTTATAGTTGATTTGTTGCAGAATTTTTGCATACTTCTTCAGTTTCATTGACTATGAGATACATGTATGACAGGTCGTTTTAAAGATATTCAACAGAAACTCAATGATTAGATGCAGAAAATACACCAATAGGCTACAACATTGTGCTCTTGGTAGGATTATATTGTAGCACATACAGGCAATAAAAATATTTCTTTCAAAAATCTGTCCCGCATCCATTAATATTCGAATTATCACACTCATTAAATAATAGGTCGTCTCTTAATTTTAGAATTCATGTCTATGCTTTCGAAAGGATAATTTTTATATCAATTTTATACAAAACATTCAAATATTTCTCAAAAGCAACAGTAATTGTAAATTTTTTTTTAGTGCAGCATATTTACGCAATGTTGATGATTTTACATGACGCCTGTAATTGAATTTTCATTGCACTGAATTGCTTATTTTCTGTAAAACTTCTACCTTGTTTTCTCGGAATTTAAAAAAAATGGAGATACACCAGGATAATTGTCAGGTGACATACTGTTTATTCTTAATTTTTATGCAGTACAAATCTTTTTTAGGGAGTTAAGCATCCCTTGTATTATGTACATTTTCTTTTTGAAGGTCTTTGTTTCAAAATGCTTATAGTTTTCCAGATGACGAAAGTATTCTAGCATAGATCTGTAATCAGTATAAGACATAATTAAGTAAAGTATACAGCCATTATGCTTAATTGGCCAGGATCTGGACTCCACAAACATATTACATTTACTTTATTTATCATCACAAATTTGTTCCTGTGCTTTTATCAGAGTTATTTTGCCTAGTGGCTTATGGTTTATGGCTTCTTTTGATGGCTCGGTGTTTTTGTTTAAAACTATCAACTTCTATGAATCATTTGACTGTTCTTTTGATTTTATTTGACGACTTCTGATTTATTTTCCGACATTTTGGCCTTCATTTAGAGAGTTGTGCTAGAGATACGTGGTATATATATATGTATATTCTGATAAAGATTTTATCTAATGATATGTTGTATATAAATATTCTGCAAATAGGAATTGGACATTCAGAATGGAACAAATATATTTTTAGGATTCATTGATGGCTGATAACTGGCACATATTTTTCTGTATGTTTTGCAATTTATTTGTTGCCACATGCATCAGTTCTGAAAGAGGGTTTTGCTACGTATATTGCATTCAAGGAGAGTTTATTATGCCTTGTATTTTTAAAAGCTAATCATGAAATACTCCAACTATGACAAATGAAGCAATTTAGACCTTGAACTCTATGTAAGTTGTTTGAATAAAGGCTTGTTATAATCAATAATGATTTTTCTAAACTCGTGACAGTGTCAGAATATGTGGACAGTTGAGTCGTAACATGACCAAGTGATTACACTCAGTCTCTGATCATCTCTTGAGATATGATGCACACTTACCAATAACCCACAAGGGGTCATTATTTGAATTGAATATACATCAAGATTCAGCTTCTACAGTTCAGTTGTCAAAGAACAATTATATTTAGTTTATAGCTGCTATGAGCAGAACATTATTATTATACATACAATTTTATGCTTTCATTTTATAGATACTACTGTAGGTCCATATAGAGGAATTAAAAGTCATGCAAGAGAAATATACATAAGTGTCAAACAATGTTTAATAAAGATTTCTCAACCTCTACAATATTAATAGATCCTTGAACTAAACAATACTTACTCAGTGAATTTTCTTCAGTTCTTTCTAGTATGTTATTGTGTGTTGGTCATTGGTCTAACACTTCCACTACAAAATGCTACATTTTATTGCATTCTGAAAGGAATGCCTGCCACACATAATATGTGAATTATAAATTTTACTGTATTTAAAACCTGTGTTGCTAGCTTTAACTGGAATAAACTGAACTGTGAAATTATTAATTCCGGTTAGCAGCTAATATACACATCGTTTTACTGGTGGTTAGTTGCAGACCCAGAAGCTAAGGTGTTTCAGGTTGGAATGTTGCAATTTCTGTTGCTAAGGGACAATAATGAAATTCAGTTAAAATGAAACTTTCTCCTTCAATGGTTCTAGGTCTGTCATCTTGACTGATCTGCCTCCACGTTAGACAGAGTTTAGAGCCAATATTTAAGAACTTCTGTCAGGGTTTTCAGTTCTTTTAATTTCAAATATTTTATTGATTTAATTATTATTTGTTCTCTACAGAGCACTACAGAAAAATATGTTAGTACTTAGCATTAAAATCAATGACAAACTAAGAATATTAGTGGCAGAGTGATATGATTCTGCTTTACCCATTCTAATCAAGACCAATTAATTGTGCATGATATAAGGGAAGAATAGTTAAAACAATTGTACGTAAAATCACACGAGAAATGTCCGATTTACGAAACTTGCGGCAAATACATTATCTGTTATATACAGTTTGATTCTTAAGTCTAAGGAAAGTATAAGGAAAGTTTAGAAATGCAGTTGTTCTTTCAGATTAACTGTCACTTTTTGGTGCGTGCTTTCTCGTTGGCGAGAGCCAGTCGGCGAATGTTTGAAAGACACCCAGCAGCTGCCTCCTGCAGATTGTGATCAGTTGATCCAATTAGCTCGAGAAGAGGCTGAAACAGAAAATTAAAATATTATTCCTGAGGCAGCTTTATAGAAGCTGTTAAAATCTTACCTATTTATTATAGCCCAACACACTTGCTTTTAGACAGTAATTTTGATTGCATGTGCAATAAGCCTAGAATCTCCATTACACAAACTATTCTTTCAGATGAATCATATCTTGTTCCTTCATCTTGGGATTGTAGTGTTGCATGCTCCATTGTACTTTTAGTAACAACCTGTCCTGACTTCTGCTCAAGGTACAGAAATTTCCACCACCTCCCCCCCCATACACCACCACATCACTTCTGTCTTCAAATAAACCCACTGACTAAAAATACTTTAACAAATGTAACACAATGCAGTGCGCTCCAATCCTCTGAATGCTTCTATCTCTCAATTATTTACAATCCAGCCACTCTCTTCAACCTATTTCTCTTATGCCCTTCTGTGACCTTGTCAGTAAAATTTGGAAATTGCTCCATAGCCAAAGAGTTCTTCTGTCCGTATGGAAAAAGATTCCCACCAGCAAAATTACAATTATCTGACCCCTCATACTAATCAAAGTGCACCACATCTTGCAAACTCTGAGCAGGTCTTTCATTCAAAACTGGAAACCTTCCACCGATCATATCCTTTGCTCCTTTCACTATTAAGATTCTAAACACAATCGACTGTGGCTGTATGTTTGGCCACCTCCTTGACTCTGGTCTGGATCTGGAGCCAAATCTGAACTTACTTTCCTACAACATTTGTTTTCACTGAGCACCTGTCAATAATCTTGTTCCCTCAACTTTACCTTTTAGGCACTTTAGAAATCTAAAGATTACAATGATATTGTAATTTTGAAGTTTGACAACATGATCCATGATCTAGACTTCAAACAATGAGTCTTGGATTAGAGTCCATAAATTTTTTATAATTAGCTGTGGCAACTGTGCCATATCCTTAAAATTTTATCGTTCATGAGTAAGTAAGCTGTTGATGTGTAGCTGAGATGAGACCGCTCTGTGTCATTGCGTACCTTGACAACTCCAACCTCGTGCATAGCAATACAGTTGTCTGGATCTCTCGACAGCTGATGAAGCGCTTTTGCTGTTGAATGGTGAACGGCCGTGACGCTCGATCGCAGATATTTCACCAGAGGACGCACTGCATCCTCTCGGCCAAACATCACTCGATTGTTTCCCCAATTGCAACAGCGCGCTATCGCTTCGGCCAAATGACGTCGCAGCTTGTCGTCACTCTTCAAAGCATGTTACATAGAAGCATTTAGTAAAAAGAATATTTATTTATTTTGGAATTTATATAGCGCCCCTTCAAGACATCTACTCAGAAGCGCTCCCAACCCTGGCTAAAGAGGATAGTCTTAAGATTAGTATAAAACATGGTTGCATGTCACCTGGGCACAAGCCAGAGGGTAACAGGGAGCCAATTCCAGATTGCGTGGCCAGCAGGCGAGAAGGATCGGCGACGCCTCGTGGAAGTCCGAGAGCAAGGAACAAGAAGCTCGACCTGTAAGGAAGAACGCAGGAAGCCTCAGCGTTGGACACAGTGTGGAACAGCATAGTTGCCGCAGGTATCTGGGAGCTGATACATCGATACAGCGCCATAATAATGGCGCTGTAATAATAATAATAACCCAGGATGAGATCCGCTGAGAGAAGGGGAGCCAATGAAGAATGTCCTGCATATATTCTGAAACATGGCCGAACCTTGGAACACGGCCAATGAGGCGTGCCGCCGTACTCAAAGCCTGATCCAAGTACCCGTTCCAGCATATATACTACACAATATTTACTCATGTTACACATTGTGCTAAAAGCTGAACTACTTTGCTGTTTGAAAGGCTAAGAATCAACTTCAGCAATTTTGTGTCTTAAAATAACACAGAAAAATCTCTACATAGAATTGAAGAGTAAAACAGAACAAATTCGTGTGTATGTGTGTGTGTGTGTGTGCGTGCGTGCGTATGTGAACATATAATAAGAATACAACCAATTGGCTGCCTACCATGAATAGTTTAAGCAATTTTGTTATGGAACACCATTTTATCAATGTCTTACGGTGGGAGTAAGTCGAGCCAAAAGAGGCACCACTCCATGATCGGTGATGACAGCCAGATTCTCTTCATCGTTTGCAATGTTAGCGATGGCCGCACAGACGCTTGCCAAAACCTCCTTATTGTCAGACTTAAGTAAGCCAACAATCAATTCAAGACCACCAACAAAGCTTCTCACCATCTCCCCTGCATCCTACAAGCGTAAGAAGAAAAGAAATTAATAGCAGGAAATAAAAACTGACCAATCGCTAACATGTATCAGTAAGCTGTATGTGTCTAAAGCATGCAAAGTCATGGAGGGAGTGCTACTGCTATTCAGAATTCCAAAAATTGGGTAAATTGACTTTTTGGAAAACAAAGATAAATAAAAACATTATAAAGATCAATTTAGAATGGCAATCAACAATTACACTTATATAGCTATCTGCACAGGTAGATGTTAGTCCTACACATTATTTTCTAGTTGTATTATGACCACATGTTTCCATTTCTAATTTCACCAACTAATATTTGCAATAAAATAAATTCTGACTTTCATTATTGGCAATGGGGCTACCAAGTTCAAAACTGGTTGCCGGACAACGATAGTAAGAATACAGAGCATAATTTTATTACATTATCCTAAATTGTAATGTTTGTGAAGTTTGCTTGAACTCCGTATTCATGTTGGCATCAGAAATTATTTGGTGTTGTTGATGAAGCCATTGTTTAAATCATACACACATGGCTCAGCATATCAATAACTTAATTGGATGTTGAAGAGTGTGCAATTGTACATACCTTGGCATTCTCAATGCAGGGACAAATGGCCCAGGCTGCACTTGCCTGCACATCTTGGTTTTGATTCTTAAGCAATGACCAGAGGAGTCTCACTCCATCCAGCTTGTCTATTATGCTGTTGGCAAGTCAATTACAATAAAAACAGGAACTTAGATTATTAAATCAGACCATCAACTGACCGACCCTTCAATGGTGAATAACCTCTTGCTTACAATTTGTCATAGCCATCCTACTCATGAGGTAATAAGTATTAAAACCAGTAACAGACAATCCACAGGTTATTTCAAATTACTTGTTAGTTCGATTGATAAAATTGTTTGATTGATAAAATTGTTGGTTCATTCATCCATTCACAAATCAATTGATTCATTCAGTCATTCAGAGCCACAGTCATCTCTCTAATGACTGAAACTACTAATACGAAACTAAATCACACCAACTCCTCACCCATTTAAGTGCATGTTAAAAAGTTCAAACTCACAGAAAAAAGAAATTTCCAAGATAGGCCTCATGACTACCACATTTATGTTGAGCTATAACGATGCCGATCGTATTATCAAAATCGAATTAAAGCTAGCAACAGGAGGCAAACAGAGATGATGTGACAAGCTGATGATGCTAATAGTTCCTGTGTCTTCACTATCAGAACAGGTGGTTGGTTGGCTGATGATGATGACGGGTTTTCCTACTCACATCATGTTATCAGGTTCTTCAGCACAGTGTCCAACTGCCTTGGTGACATTGACGAGCAGAGCTTGGTTGGTACCCGTCAAGAGACTGACCAGCGGTGGAATGCCATTGGCCTTACGTATAGCCATTCGGTTGGCCGGATCTTTAGCCAGTTCAGCCAATGCTCCAACGACATTCACCAAAACCTGCAATATATAGCCGTTAGATCATTAATAACATTTCAGTCGTTTACTATGCCATAAGTCTGATAACAGAAATTGATGTGACCTTTTTAACTTAACTCAGAATTTCTTACTTCTAACTGTAATCGTAAACTCGCCATTTCTACAGCGCTCACAAAAGTGAAGCACATGAACAAGCTTATTCACAGGTGTTTAATCAAAACAAAACAGGTAGGCAGACAGCTACATTTTCTAGATTAAATGGTGTTTAGAGTTCAAGATAAGGTATGCTATTATAAAATAAAAAAGATAAGAAAGAGAAGGTAAACGAAGACTGTATCTGGCAAAATGGATGCAATATAATATGATAGATGGAAGAAACAAAGGATAATACATGAATGATAAGATCAGTCTAAAAACAGTCTAGAGTAAATAATTAATTCCACTGCTGGAGTATTCCAACTCTTTTAACCCAGAAGAACAAGTAATAGATGAGTAGATGAACCTCTTCTGGTTGATTGTGAAGTAGTCCAACAAGTAGATCGATTGTCTTCAGAGCCTGGAACCTGACGACATTCTCTGGGCTGATGGCACACTTCCAGATGGCGCCAGTGGCTGCAGCCAGCAGGTCCTTGTTGTCCGTTTTACTGATGATGTCCACCAGAGGATCAAGTCCACCATAATGGCGAATCAGATCACGTGTCTCCTTCTCCTCGGCACACTGACAGCCACAGATAAACCAGTCACAGTGATAACAACATCAGCAACAGCAACGTTTATCAAATCCTGACAAATCATTTCAGAGAAAAAAACTAGTAATACTAAACAAAATTTTTCCATTTATAACACAATAAATAACATTTAATAAAGAACACGATACATAGGTAAAGAATTGCTTTATTTAACTGTGAAGTGGCTATTAATAATGTCTAGTTGCATCGCATTTAGACTATCAGATTGTTGCTGTTATTTTTATCATAATTACAGCAGCCTTATATAGCGCCATTAATGAAGAAAGAAGATGAAGATATATATATACATACTTTGAAGATGGCACTTGCGCAATGCATCTGTAGTTCCGGGTTGTCACTCTTCAGATTTCGAATCAGTCCTTCAATCATTCCCTCTGTACGAATGGCCAAACGATAGCTTGGCTACAAGGACATGTAACTCCAATACATTACCCATACAATACCCACCACCAACAACAAATGCAACTGAAGGTTCGAAATTAAATTCAAATCTTATTCATTGACATCATTCTGTTGCAGTGTACAACTGCAACGTTATAAAAAGTCACTGAAAAGTGTATAATTCTTACAAATAAAAAATTCCATATTTTCATTGTTCAATGTGAATTAGAAATGTTAGCAATTGTTTGAAATGCATAATAATATAAAACTAAATCATAAGGAAATATGCACATCAAATACCTAATTCTTTTACGGATCCATATTCAAACAAAGTTGATGTTAGGACTTTAAGTATAACCTGGGACCAAGATGAAAGGGATATGAAGCGGCAACGTGGCAGCCAATCAGTGATCGTCTTTTCTGATGCACTGCAGGCAATGTCTGTGATCGGCTATGTAATGAATAAACTGACATCCTGGTATTCGGAAGAGTAAATTTGAACGTATTATCACCGAACAGATCATCTAAAATGATGCTACTTCAGTCAAAAATTTTCTTTTAAACACGTGTTATTTTAACTTACTTATATTGCCAGTTCTATTTACAAAGTCAATTTATTTGTTAACAAAAACAAGCACGACTGCTGATTGTACTCCAAAAGTCCCGGATGTAGTCACAGGCATAATCTAGGTCAATGACTCAGTTTTTCGTTAGCTTCATATCCCTTCCATAGTAGTCCCAGGTATAAGCAGCGTATTAATAGCATAGCAGACCTTTCTCCCGAGTTCAAAAGATGCTAAATAAAAGCAAAATCGAAACATATATGATATTGATGTCAACGAGTGAAGCTCATAAAATGATCCGATAGATGAAATCCATTCACATGATTCGCTCTACCTCAGACGCACACTCCTGCAATGTTCCAACAACTGGAATGAGCATGTTGGAGTGTTGTGACTTGAGCAGTCGGGCCAACAGTGGAATTGCACCTGCACGTCGCATCGCCAACTTGTTGCGCTCGCTCTTGCTGCAGCTCCAAAGGGCAAGCGCTCCGCACCGAGCGACCTCGACGTCTTGCTCTTGTGATGACGTCATGGTGCTTCCCATTGGTGCACAGTCAAGCAGTGCCACCTGTTTGCAAGTAAGGTTGGCTGAATTAATTCCATGTGAATAATGTGCAGGTCTTTGTTCCAGATCAAGTCCATTTCAAGGACAAGTTAGTTCATGCTATGAACAAATTATAGATGGAAGCTATCTCCACATTTTAAATGACCATTAATCATGTCTTAAGAAAAAGCAATCCATGCTGCTGACAGAACAGAAAATAATATGGAGAATATAGAGTGATTCTATACTAACTTTTAAACTGCTTAGGTCAGGTGACCAACAAGAAGTCTGATTTATAAAAGACTTTTAATGGGCATAACCTTAAACTGAGTAAGCAAGAAATTCTTTCCAACCAAAGAGCCACACAGCCATAACAGTAAATGTTTAGAAGAGCAGTAACCTTAAGCCAATAAGTACTGAGACAACCATGAGCATGGCACTAGCATGTTCATTATTTTTGCAAAAGAGGGTAAGTGGTTAGTCCTCACCCATACCGCCTCATCTTCCAACCGGGAGTGCATGGAAAGTAGAAAATAGCCGAGCAGGCTAAGAGGCATAAATGAAGTAAAAAATTGGAATTTAATATCTGCCCCGGATTGAACCCGAACCCTCTACTGACATGACTACACCACCAAATGATTGCAGATAATAGTTGTCGTATTTAAATTCCATCCTTTGCAAATTTCAAAGAACATACATAATAGAATTATTATTACACACATTAATATAATATAATATTAATATTAATATAATATTTATCATGCATCCAAATGTCAGCAAGACCACATCATGAAGTCCAACAACAATCAACCTATTGGACTCACAAGGTTTTTTATTCCACCGTGCTGTCTCACCGCTCGACAGGCACGTCGGAACTTGGCAACATTGGCAATCGTCTCTGCTGCAAGGGCACGCAGTTCTTTGTTTGGCTCACGCAAGATCTTCACCATGATCTGAAGACCACCAAGATCAGCAATCGATCGACGAATGTTTACGTTCTTTGAGATTTCTTTAAGGATCTTGAGTGATCCAATCTGAAAAAAATCTTACTACTTTAGCTTCAAATTTGCTGGATACTTTATAAACAGAGGCTTTATATACTTTTAACAATTTAACATAATCTAACAATTTCCACGGTGGAAATGTAAATTACTGTTACAGTCAGATTTGGATGACCAGGTGATGCATCACCCATGCAATGAATGACCAATATGGTCAGAATGCTGAGATGTTTAGAAAAGTACTGAGAAATGTGTTGTTCTATCAATTTACATAAAAATATTAATATTGTCAATAGCATAAAGCAGCAGCGATTTGCTAAATAGATAAATTGAATTGTAAAGAGTGACATAAAAAAATCAAATGAGAAACAACTGTTTACTTTGCATTTTGGCTCATCTGTTTCCAGAAGGTTAATGAGAACTTCGAGTCCTCCGACGTCTCTGATGGCCAGTTGAGATGTCTCTTGTGACAGATTGAAGTCTCTCATTGAGCACAGAGCAATGATCGTTGCCGTCTGGTTTCCACCCTGTCAACAAAGCACAACAACAGCATGCCAATGTCTTTTATCATAACACTCAGACTAAATCATACGAAATCATATATACCAGCGACCAGAGGCGTCGATCTACGGAGAGCCCTGGTAACTCAAACACTTCCAATGTTTGAGCTGGGGTGCTCAAGCATTGATTGGGCTACCCCAACAAAATCTCAAAGCATAAAATTATGTGGAAAGAACAAATTCAGCTGCAGATGTTTCAAAGCAACTAAACAATGCACTCTCTTAAAGATGCACAGCTAGAGTTCCAGCAAATGGTGACTGTGGTCCATATTCTGTTTTCAGCAGCTTATGAAGATATCATGGAATGCTTTTCATTAACGTCTATAACATTAACCCTATATAAGTTATTTTCATATCCTGTGCAACTGCCAATGACCTAATACAACATCGGAGTTAGTAAAACATTTTAAGGCATATGCAGAAAGATAACATGGGTTTATTCTCACACTAAGACATATCTTTGTCTATTTGCAATCTGTTGATGTGTAATAATACGGTAGATGACTATGAGTTTAATTTGTGAAGAAATGTAACTCAGCTTATGACCTTGAGATATTTGACAAGCTTCTGGATCTGCCAGTAGTCAGAAGGAAGATCAGCCGAGGCATCCAGGCGCCGATCAAGTGACTCCTCTTCCTCATCACTCTCAGAAGAACTCTCCTCAAATGATGACTCACCATCACTCTGAAGTGCTGACCTCTGCCTGAAATTTAAAACAAAACTAAGCATCATTGATATCCATCATAAAAATTGAACAAATGTAATTGCATGACATAAAACAAATGTTATGAGAATTATGATTTGGGTGACTTGAGATCATGGATATATAATATATATATACTCATTACTTATGGGTAAATGTAAAACACAAATGTGTATGTTGTTGCCGCAATTACCATATGGCTTGAATCCTGTTCATTTTCTAAAATCTCTTTGGGTGAGATCTGTGCAGAGAAGAAGCAGAGGTACAGACATGATGATGTCTGGGGTGCCATCCTTACCATAAGTAAGTATTTGTGGGTAGCTTACAGAAGCATGGGCATGACATTGGTTCAAACAATGCAGCAAGAGTAAATCTAGCCTAGACATGCATAAAAGGGTCACCTGCAATGTTCCCCTGAGCTCTGCGCATATGCGCATGCACACGATACGTGGAGCCAGCGCAAACAAGAATTTAGTGTGCGCACACATATTTTATTTTGGAAAACAAATACTAAGAGGAACTGTAAACCAATATTTATCTCTGGACCATCTTACTCCAGAAACTTTTCTCAGTTTATCTGAACATACTTATCACAATAATACTATAAACTTTCGGATATTGTCTTAATTTAACTGTCACTGCATTCAAAAAGTGTGAACCGCTTATAGAATGCTGCACACACAATAATTCTTGTGCATGCTATCTGCAAAAAAATGAGGAAACATTGGTCACCTGATTAAAATGAGATGCACATGCAATCACGCAGTTACGTAGTCACATACGCACGTAATCCCAGTAGTCTTGTGGTTGCATACACTGACATGAAGCTACATAAATGATCTCTCTAGTCTACAGTAACCTTTTGAATTGCATTTGTTTTCAATATCTTACTTCCTTTATGGAGGCTCACTGTCTTCTCTACAACTATTACATTTACATTACAATTAACCTTTGTGAGGTAACGCTGTTCGGATTAGAAGTGGCTTCTCTAGGCTATAGCCTATGAGGACAAATTGGCTATTTGTACACTAGCTGCAACAAGTGACGATGTATATAGAGGATGGGCTGTAGATACCTATGTCTGAAACGCCCCTTATGGGTTGAGTTTGTGTTTGAGTCTCGGACAGATGTGTCGCCACGTCGGGCTCTCACAAATCTCCGTTTGTATTGTGTAAGGCCTATTAGTTAGAAGTGTTTAACAGTTTTCCGAGGGTATTTGCTATTATGCTCATAAGTTGAGAGAGTCATTGACGTTGCAGACGTTCGCCGTCTGTTTGAGAGTGCGTTGATGTTTCGTGTTTTGGACTTTGGAGGACAATGGAAAGTTTCAGTATTTTGTTTCTTTCTGTTTATTTTGTCTTATTGTTTTGTTGCGGCTTTCAATACCAGAATGAACCTTTGGAAAACGAGCTTATTTAGAGGGTCGTAACAACTTGTATGAGAGAAAATCTTGTGTCAATTCTTTATGGAAAATCTCCTTATCCTTGAATTCTCTTAGTGAACGTGTTCCCATAAAGTAGCTGTGACAAAACAGATAACAAGAGCCACAAACCGTTCTCTGTATCCTTTCTTTGGTGTTTTTATTCTGATGTGTTTTTCCCTTTTCTTTCCCTTCTCATCCACTTCCAGGGTTTTCCACTTCAAAGATGGTTCTAGCTTTCGCTTATCCTGTTCTTTCTTCCTATCCACCTTTGACTTCTCTTCTGATTTCTGTTTTCGCAAATTGTTCGAATGCCCGTCCTCTCGATCGGCCTTATTTCCATCACTGTAATCATTGCTCACAATCTCCATCTTGTCACTTTTCAATAAATCCTTTGCCTTGAACACATCCTACGAGAGCAAAAAGTAAATAGGAGGTCAAAAACAGCACTTTAACACTAGTGCCAGCTCAAAATAAATGCACACATAATAATATGTATCCTTAAAAATGACATTAGAAATAGACAAATAAATATGAATTGCATTAAAAAACTTAAGAAAAGAAACATCATTTTGGAATTTGTTAAAAAAATGTTGACAAACATAGCTGACAAACAATTAAACTCTGACACTCTAAGAAACATTGGCCGCCTTACAGAAACCTAATCACATCATTAATGAGTTTTGAGTCAGATCAGTAAGGCATTGCAACAGAGAGAAATGATTGAGTTTAACTCCCATGTGTAAGTTATTGTATAATACGTATGGCCTACAATTCAACTCTAACCATTGTACAATAGAACAATCATCTGTCAATGGAATAATAACGTAATAATAATTATAGGCAAAAGTTCATAAAATACATATCCAAGGATTAAACTGAACAAATTATAACAATTATTATATCATTTTAGATATTGGTATAGTCCTACAAGAGAAAGTTACAATAAAATACCAACATACAAAGTCACATTTATTGTAAAATGTTCTTTAAAAGTGTTTGCAGAAACAAGACTAAAAAAATTTAAAAATTCTATCACTATTCTTGGTCAACAATTAGCAACAATACCTTAAAAATCTTGTAAAAGCAACATACCTGCTTTTCTATAATCACAGCAAAGTGGCTGCTTTTCTCACGTAGAAGTGCAACAATATCCTTGTAGTATGCACCATATTTTTCAAAATCCAGTTCATTTGTTGCCTTGGGACCCTGGAAGAAATACACAATAACTTGCTGCATCCATTAACCTGTTTTAGCTACTGAAACAGAAATCACAGTGTCTGCTCAATAATCCGAAGGCTCGATGGTAAAAATGTTCGACAGTCCGAAGGTTCGATAGTCCGAAGGTTCGTTAGTCCGAAGATTCTGTACTTCGACAATAATTTGACTGAAAGCTGGATTAATTGATGAAAATAATGTGTAAAACTGGGAGCTGGATTGATATGAAAAGATCCATGCCTAAATGGAAGCTAGATGATAAAAAATGAATGGTGTAATCAAGCTTCTAGCCAAACAGAATTCTTTTCATCAATCCAGCTACCATTAAAACCACAATCTTATCACCTATCGACTGGACATCAAGCAATCTTCGGACTATTGAACCTTTGGACTATTGAACCTTTGGACTATAGACACAGAACCAAAATCACTGTTCCCATTCAATCCTCTTGAAGCAAACAATTCAAACAAAACCCAGACAAAAGATACACAATTAATGAGGAAGATGCAATCTGGATTGTTTGTTTAAATTCATCAACTATATTTATACAGTACTTACGCCATTGACAAAGTAGCCATAGGTGCTTGCTGTTACGTAGATGGGATCAGAGTCATAAGGCCTCACTGTGATGTAACTGATATCACCATTGATCTGTCTCCAAAATGGTGCATGACAGCCATTCTTTGATGCTAAACTATAGGCTATAAGAGAAGCAGTATTAAAATTAACAATAAACATTCTAAAATAAAGCTTTTGATATTAAAAATTTTGGAAGGCATTAAAAACATTTGCAGATAATTTAGTACTTTCTAAAGCAAAATGGCTGCTCACAACTATGGAAAAATGATCATTGTAAATTATATGTAACGTTCACTTGCTTGCCATGTACATCAATAAACAATATTTTAACAGCAGAAAAATTGCTTTGTGACAAGTTGTCTTTGATTTCATGTGAATAAATATCTCAAACCAAAAACTAGGATATAATTATCCAGATCTAATAGAGGTTGCTTACGATCAGTCCATGAAATCTCCCTTAGGATGTGCTTCTCTTCCTTGTCTCCAGAAAATCGTTTCAGAAGCCCAAAAGCTCTGTCAACATCTGGTGGACTTAGCTTCACTTCCCTTTAGGTGCAAGAAGAAACCATTTCAATAAAAGCTCAAGATATTGCTAAACGACTAAACAATTGTGTGGCACAGTGGCCAGATTGGTTAGAGCGGTCTGCCTGCAATATTCAGTGTGTGCTGAGTGTGCGGGTTCAACCCTTGTCCGAGGAGTCACTGTGTAGAAACCTTGAGCAAGTCCTTTGCGCGCAATTGCTCTGCATTACAACTGCAATTGCGCCGTCGAGGCGTGTGCATATCTGAGCAAAACATTTTGGAAGAAGGGCGATATCAAATTTAAGTTGTAATAATAATAAAAGATACAGAGCTGTTTATGATAATATAAAGGTGTTACTTACGATGAAATTGTTTTAACTGCTTCTTGCATGAGCTTATCATCAAAATCTTTCAATCGCAGCACAAGTCTTAATATTGTTTTCTTTTCTTCCAAGTCGTCATTCCTCACATGACCAGCTGCTTCATCATCATCATCTGTCTTCTTCGATGGCTGAGATCGCATTATTTCTTCAGTGAAGCGATAAACTGCATCATCTGAACGAGCGACAGTTGCAAATCGATCGCCAACGATTAGTGCAACAGGATCAGGATTTGCTGAGTAAAAAACAAATCACATATCTAAATATCGTGCATATTTAATAATCTTACAAATTACATATCTAAATATTTAATAATCTTACAACAGTCAACATTTAAAGTGTGAAAGCAGATCAACAGGTTCAGTCAGCCAAACATTTCATTGAGAATTTCAAACTTAACTTTCAATTCATGTGCAACAAAAGTAAAAGTCTTGCTAAAAACAAATAAATCGCTAGAAATAAATTAATCAGAAATACTATTTCAATTCCATGTAAATCAGGATAAAAAAGTGGCAAAGTACTTTCAAGACAGTGTCTTGCTTCTGTCAGCTTCTTCGATCCTGCCTTGTTCATGATCTTTTCCATCTGTTCCAGTGATGTGACTGATATCTGGAATTTGGATCCCTTCTTCTTTAACACAGCGACCGGATGACCGTGTTTGTCCACCGCATCTGATACAATTTCATCTCCTCTGCAACAAAGTAAGTGAGTAAGTCAGCAGCAAGTAGCATTCACATGCATCTAGTAATAACTATGGAGAACAGTAACTATGTAGTCTATGACCCAGGTTCCATGGATTTGTACTGACACCAAAGAAGATAGGAATTTTATGACCTGACTCCTATACGGAAATAAGTGCGAACTGGTTAGAGTGCAAAGGAATACTGACTCTTAATTTGTTTGAATAGATTAAACTATAAAATGACTATCATTCTTTGCTGTGTACATTTGAGTAGCAGTCATGTCATTTTATAGTATTGAGTCTACAGAAGACAGTATATCACAAATAGCAATAGAATTTATTTTTAGATAGATAAGAAACTTATCAATGACACCTTGCTAATAAATGATGAATCATTGTTGCTACCAAACTGTATACATGCATATATACACAGAAATTTAAACAACTGGGGATGCTTCTGTCTCTGCACGTATTCTTAAGACTATTTCCCCAAGGGTTTTTTGCCTCTGTCTAGGTTGTAATGGGAGAGGTGCTATAGAAATATGTAAATACAACATGATACAATTATATGCAGTAATAATTTCTGCTAAACATAATTTGATGTATCATGATAGCACAATCAATTTAAATCTTGAAGACAGTACTCAGAAGGCAATATCAGATGACAGTACATAGAGGGAAGTACTTAAGAGGAAGTTCCTAGAAAGCAGTATTTAGAAGGCAATACTAAGAAGGCACTAACTACCAGAAAGCATGCACTTTACAAAATAGTACTTAAAAGACAGTACTCTTTTTCTTTTATACCAGAGTTTATATCGCTAATGTTAATAACTTAATCATATGCTCCAAGTGCCAGATATCACACTGATAGATAGCACAAAAATCATATTACATTTGTAATATAAATGATATTTTAAATGTTTCAAGTTTTAAATGGAGACATACTTTTCCGTGTATCCATGAGAGAACTCAGACTCCTCCATTTCAGTTATCCATGTCAAAGGTTGCTTGAAGGCCAGCTTGCTTTCTTCCGATTGCGACGACGAGAAGCCATCCAGAAAGCCAATGATTTTGTTGAGTATCAGTTCATTTGTTGGAGTGAATTCCAGTCTTCCACGTCCTCCCTCCTGCGCTGATGTCCAGTGGGCTGCACTTGACAACGTCTGACCCATGATGACCTTTAAAAGAACAAAGAAGGCTTCATCCTTATCACTATCTCTCAATTAGTATTTTTTTTAGCTCTAGAAAGTACTATAAACATGGGCTGGATACGACAGAGGTCATGAATGTGCATGAAGCAGGATGTGAGAGCCTGGATATGTAGTTGATTACGATAGGTAATTAGGATTGCAATGTACCCCTATATTGTTTATTTTTAGCCATTTGCAAGTTGGTTTTCTTAACCTGGAAGAATTTAAGGAATGAAAGACTGTTGAAAGTATGCATGATGGACGTACTCTCCAAAATAGTGAACATACATGTACCTTCAATTCTCTGAGTTGATGCCATCACTGACAAAAATCCAACTGTTAATACTGCCTTTTGCAGGCTGCTATTTTACCAATTCTGATGGCAATCTGAATATTTTGGCTACACATATCTACAGATAAATGTCATAGTGACTGTGGTGGTGATAATAATAACATTCGTTTACTAAATTCTAACTGACAGAACGCATTATGATCACGACCGAGTATGAACGGATGGTCACAAACTATTACAGGAGTCGAATTAAACTGCATGACAGTCATGCAAACCACCCATCATGCCTTGCATCTAATTTAACCAATGCTCCCGCGGAGTGAATGGAAAGACTTGTCAGCCCTATGAGAGAAGAAGGAATCCATATCGCTACCCTCCTACGGGTCCCCTTTCTACGTACTGCTCTTCACGCAGATGTAGGCCTCTGTCCATAACTGAAATTACATGACGATGACATGTAAATCTTTTAGACTTATTCAGCGTTGCACACAAGTCGCGCCAGCAAAAACACCTTAGGCGCAGACACAATATAAATTCAAGTCCCCAGACGCCAGATTGTTTGTTACAAAGTCTTTGAATGATCCGCTCACAAAAGCTTGTATACACTTAGTTTCATATGCGTTTATCTAAGTCCAACAGTTTAAAGAAAGCGTAAACAGTTAACTGGCTGGAAAAAATAAAGAAAACTTACGCTTGATTGATAAAACTTAGTCTATACTTTAAGTTACGCCACCGCCGAATCCAATGATTTCCTCCACCGCAAAACCGTGGCGCGAGCAACACACGCGTTGCTAGGATAAGCATATCTTGTCCACTTCCGGTTAACAGGTTTCCCTACGCTGATTCCCTAACATGTGTTCTGTAGCTATGAAAGCCGTTTGAAGTAATCAGTTTGTACCAGCCTGACCTGATGCTGCACACATGCAGCCCCAAACAACAGCTGAATAGATAGTTGCTTTCAATATATAACCTCTTTAAGTTGGTTGTAGCATTTTGTCTACTAAGGGCCCATCCATATATTGCGTACGCAAAAATCGGATTTTCGGACCCCCATCCCTCTGTTGCACCACGTACATTTCTTGGAACCATCCTCCATGCGTACATACATCTGAGCTTTACCCCTCCCCCATTGCAAAGGTTAAATAGCTAAAGACATCTATAAGACATTGATTTTACAACAGGCTATTTACCTTTGTTAAGCATCATATTTAGCAGCTTAAGTTTGCTAACTGTTTTGAAGAAATAAAACCCTAACAACGCTTGCATTCTAAGAAGTTTAATGCTACATGAAATTGATTAAGCAGAATATAGTCTGTGATTGGGTTAGCAGTTCTGATTTTAATATTCCGTATTGTGGGGGTCATAGTTAAACAGTTTTGTTTGCGTACATAAATATTTCGGAACCCCTACCCCGCCATACGCACCCGTACGCAAAATTCGAAACCCCTCGCTGTGTATGTAATATGGACCATAATATTGAAAGCAATCATTTTGCTGCTACTCTTGTATAATCTTAACAGCACTAATGGCACTGTTAATATGACAAAATCCAATTTAAATAAATATGTTATGAAGAACCAAACCCTGAAAATTAGTCAATAGTACTTCAACTTACACATGTGCTATTTGAAAACTAACTCAAATTTCTCAGATTTGAAACTGCACTCTTATAAATTAATCCCAACCGATAATGATTTAATTGTAGATGTAAAATCGTCATTAGTACTTGCAAAACCAAATCCTATTTGAAATCGGAATTCACTAGACTATGGACAAACTAGAAATAAGACAAGAGAATAATAAAAATGACTGACTTTATTGACGAGCCAGACTGTTCTACATCAGGACATTGGTAATAATGCAAAATATACAGACCGTTAAATGCTATTCAACAACATAATTGACACAAATGACACAAGAACAACATACAACGACTGCATTCTTATCTGACTTAAGCCTTGTCATGCAAGACCTTTGTAACTGTCACTGCACATAGAAGCACTCAGCTACAAAAGTCCCAGAAACGATGGCTCAGTTCGACCAATTGAACACAAGACCACTCACTCCTCAGAGACAGAATCATTAGCCGCACAATGGATATACATACATGCAACGTAAATGATGAAAATTTTCAGCTTCTCACAAAAACCCTAAAAATGATAGACTAGCTTATTCGTTGGTGGGATGTCAAACCAAGTCCTTGAGGGTCACTTGGTCAGTTTTGGTGTCAGCTCAGGATCTGAGCTTTAGCTCGGGATGTATGCCGTTGAAGTTGCAAGTACTGGCAGTTTGCCCAACTATGCTGCGTCATTTATTATGATCTATATTTCTATACTCGTCGATCTCTTCCACAACTTTAAATCCGGGCACCACCCTTCTTCTGAATATATTATAATATAAACAAAACCTTAGGTGTTTGCTTAAATAGACAGATTAATCTGGCTTTTAATGCACATTAAGTACTTCCCAATTCGTTCCTTTGACTAGGGCACGAACACAATTTCACACACAATGCGAATTGTTATGTAATCAAGCATTTATATTAAGGCTGTACCGAATATGTGCTTCTTATTCGCTTCAGAGCCGAACTGTGGGCCAAATAGTAATTCTGTATTCAGCCAACAATTAGCGGTCGAACCGAATACAAACAGTGGCCAGGCGACATCTGTTTCTGAAGAACCGGCCGCTACTACATCAAGTGGACTGAAGTAACTCTCTACTGCCTGGACCACTGCATCGGAGTGTCAGCAGTCTCATTTCTAAGTTTCATCAAATCATTCCAGTCATTGTTCACACAGACTGGCAGAAGGATGCACAAATTACATGATGTTAACTGTTTCCTAATATTAAACTGTCTATGTATTAAATTTAATGAACAGAAACTTTTGCATATGTACACTATTCATATTCGACCAAAAAGTTGGTCCAATTATTCGTATTCGGCTGAATAGTAAAAATCACCTATTCGGTACAGCCCTAATTTATACATTGCCAACTCTAAGCTGCTGTTTAATTGCAAGACAGTTTTGAATGTCTAACAATCAGGTAATATAATTCTCAATCACTGACTACGGACAATAATATTATATACATATTTGTTTGGAAAAGTACTGGTAAATACTTAAACTCTATATGATAGCAACGTTGACATGAAGCAACACTAAAGGCTGTGCAGAACAATATAAATAATGCGTTCATAGTAGAATGGACCACAGAGTATTCAAGAGTATTCAATTTAACAACCACATTAAAGGACTCTAGAAGAAAGTTTCACATCAAAGAAGACCGACTGCTCTTCTGAAGCCTTCAATCTCATCAGATTTTCAACCTAGTACTCTCCAAGAAACTTGTCTAGAAAATAGTCAGCAACATTCAAACCCTCTTTTACCTTAGCACAAAGTGACAATTCTGAAAGGGCCTTTCCAAAGAAACCAAACACCATCCAGATATAATGCATGTTTAAGTAACTGTGAACTGATAGACTCGGTTACAAAAATGTCTCAATGATAAGTTATTACATGATAAGAAAATCATCTTTGAATAGTAAATAATTAATCCACTACAAATATTGATCAAAACATAGCAATCAATTAATTATTTATTACTGACATAACTTGAGACACATTCATTCCAATGTATTGTGAGTTCAAATGGAACAGCATCCCAGAATACCATTCTGCCCAGACAGAGACTTCAATCTGTAACCCGAGATTTGCAGTCGACAAAATGAATGTTAGCAGGTTTTAGGCATGGCAAGAGATAGGAGCCTTGCATTAATGCACAATATAATGCAGGCTGATAGATACAAGACAATGTCGTCCCATCACTTCTGTCCAATCCACAGGAAACTATGAATGAGGGACAAGCAAGAAAATGAGTTTTAAAAATAAACGTAAAAATTTCATTATTCCTACCTAAATAACATTTCAAAGTTTCACATGATTCTTACATGTATCAAAGAGACAGCAATACAGTTCTTAGACGCATTCCATAAAGCAACGCTTGCACATGTTGTGCATATAATATGCATATCGATAGGCGCCTTCGAGAGAGGTTCTTATAAGGCGCTATACAAATAGCCAGATACATCGATAATTTTAAATACACAATTATACATACCTATATACGAAATGCTGACATCTGCAGCCTAGTACAAGCCATGTAGTTCAGGCATATATAACATAGAATATGGATGTATAACACATATATATATATATATATATAAGTTTGCATCCATAATAAACAGAGGCAAGTGTGGGCTGTCCCAAACTTACTTCCAGTCAAGAGATTTAATTGGATCAAACAAAAACAGTGGGTTCATCATAAACAGCAATGAAAACCGAGAACAGGAAAACTCAGCAATTGGTCAAACTACGACTTCATACGGTAGCACTAAACGAAACACAATAAGAACATCGTTTACGACAGTCATACTTTATATTCAACAATAAACTGAGGTCTTAGTACAACAGTACATAAGGTATTACATACAGGCATAAGTAGATGTAAAATTCTTACAAAAGCATTCCTTAGAATGAATTAACTAATATCATAGGAGTATAGAAACATGTACAAATATATATGATAGACTGACTCTAGTAATCAGACAGCTGTACTAGATTTCAGCAAATTTAAGAGAATGACAAGTGCTCCATTCCTGGCAGAAACTTATGCAAGAAAACAGTTACATCTCAACAACGAAGGCATTCCCCACGAGTCCGTCAAGTTCATCGACTGAAATCTAAATGTATGAGATTTCAACAATGGCCACAACTGCACTTCAGTTTATATTAACTCAAATATTTGTTCACTTTACAATGAACTAACAATCAGCCTGAAAACAACATCAACAACTCAGTAATGACAGGACATGGTTTCTGAGTTAATCCAAATGGCTTCTGAAGAGACCGAGTCCAAGTTATATGTAATCTATGAGGAATGAAGTCATGGGACAAGACAAGATTTTACTTTACTGCCCTGGAAAAGTGTTTGTGCAAGAAGTGTATAAATCAAAATACTTTATTTACATAAAGCAAAAACCTAACGTAACCACTTTATCGGGAGAATTTGATTTCTGTTAGTTTGCATTCTACTTACACAAACTCTAAACACCCTAAAAAAGGCCAAGAATTATAAATACCATTATAAAAATAGTAAACTCATCACAGCCGATCTATATACCTGTAATTGTGCCTTATAGACAGATTCTGACTAAGTAAACAGGCATACAAATATTGTGGCACATGTTCTGAAGCAACATTTCAGTTGATAACTGTTGTCTCATTATATTCATCTGTATCGAAGTAGCGATTTCCTTATGTAATATTAGACCTCGTCAAATGGCATCAAATTGAAATACAGCCTACACTTCAGGCAATGTAGATCCAATCTCACTTGAGCATAATTTAACTCCTTAATTTTTAAACTCAGCATTAAGCAAGTAAATCATAGAGAAAGCCTCAAACCACATGACTCGTTACCCGCATACGCTACAACACTCGAAAACATATATATTTCAGTTGGCTGCTTCCATATGGGTGAATTTAAATTAAAGTGAAGTCTACAAGAATCATTTTCAAATCATGAATTCATGGATCAATAAATTAGACAAGCTGCATTCCAAGAATACCATAATAACTCACGAGTGAAGACTTTCCGTCACGTGATAAACGCCGAGGTTCAACCTCAACAACAAGTCACCCGACCTGTTCATTTCATCTACACATAAAAATGCAGTGAACGAATTAAATCAGAAGTAAATATAATAAATAAAAAATTCCTTGTCAACGCGTGTAAACTACACACAAACTATACACCGTTTAAGTTTGTAACAATGAATGAATATTATTAACACCGAAATTCAAAAAATTCCTAACATATAACACACAAACCATGATGAAAACATTCATATTTCACAGCTGCAGTGTGACCATGATTCGAATGATGAAAGGCATTGATTAATAGATAAGGAAGCAGAGTTTCTGCACGACCCTTGAACAAGATATCTACAAAGAAGCAAACTGTCTCCACTTATGATGGGGAAGATGAAGATTATGCTAATCAAAAGATGGAGGCCTAGGAAGGGGAAGATAAGCAAGGTGAGTATATATTTCCTCCATTCTTGAATTAACCCCTCAAAATGGAGAGGCCAGCCAAGATAAACAAGACGAGCATAACCATGATCAAATAAACACAATGGTAAGTAAGATTGTGAGCACAATGAACAAGCACAGCTGGCTTCCCCAGACCTAACATAAAGATAGGTCTTCAACCAACACCTAATATTAGATCATTTACGATAGAGACAACAGTGGACTTCAGAGCATGTGCTCAAGCACAGAAACTGTCTGAAGGAATTGTAAGCTAAAGAGCAAAGTGCATGCAGTAACTAGACAGCCTTTCCTTGACTAACCAGTAAAACAATTTTCAAATCGATGCATTGGAATTTACATTCAAGGATGATGACTTAATGTCTGTAGGCAAACAAAAGATTAACCTCACTTTGTCTAGAGTCACCAATTTATTTAGTAATTTTGAAAAGCAATTTAATAGCAGAAGGTGTAAATAACTTAAATAGATTCTTTAAAAAAACCAATAAGTCACAAAAATAGAGAAATACGATTCTTAACTGACCTATATTAGAGCAATAGTCAAACTGCATGAATGTGTTCATACACTTATCAACCATTTGGATATTGAAGAGCATCATTAAAAACCATCATTAAACAGAGAAAAATTCTATAACAAAACACATAGAAAACTCTGATTGCCCATTTGGTAACTGACTCTGAGAGTTGCTATACTCATGAAACTGCTGATTCACTACATTTAGCATCGCCTTAGATTACCATTCCGCTAGAATGAAAACTCAAAAGAAGATACAACTGCAACAACTACATGCTCCAAAGTATTCATTCTGTCTTTAAAAAATCTGAGCCCTGGCCTTCGAATAGAAGAAAATAAACAAGACTTTTTGAAATTATCTCGGCAAGTAAAGTTCATCACAGAAATAGCCATGAGGGTTTTCTCATTACGTAAACGTATTCAACTCTTCTTTCACGTAACTAACAACTCAGTCACCACAACCAACACAAAATTTAAAATTGAAGTCAACTAAAGCTATTTCAATGTGTAGAGAGCAAAACAGGCCACACAGAAGAAACCTGGTTATAAAAAACCTAGACAATATTAACGTCATATTCCAAATACTGTCTGCATACTTTTTCCTATCAGAGCCTCAACCATAGCTTAAAATCAATCACCAATCCTTTCCCATTTGTAACTGTATTTCAATGAGCATTATAAATTGACATTAAACCAAATAATTCATACATTCATTCATCTCATAAGATGCATGGACAATGTCAGTCAATAGCACATACTAGCAAACATGAAAAACTTCTGAGCTTGGCAATATAACAGAATTGACAGATACTTACACAGCCATAAACAATCCGACCAACTAACACGTACAACCAAACATGGCATGTTGGCCCAAAAACACGCACACACACACAGTTACAATTTCACACATGCACTTAAATATTCAAGGATACAAGTTTGTGACGCTACGCAGTTTGTTAAATGTAACATGTAGTACAGAAGCATCAGTTACTGTGAGACGCTAAATAGTACCACATTTAACCGCAAAACACACGGATACAAAAGCCCCCCCACAGTTCTTTCCGCTTCTCAAATTCCAATGGCAGGATATTTCTAAAATTCATCCTGATGTACACTGCAATGAGTAAGTAAAAATATCAGCAAAGATTTGCTTTCTCCGAGACAAAATTGTCCAAAAAAGAAATTAACACCACTGGTCAAGAATTAATTCTGGCAGGATAAAGATTACAGTCATGAGATATATCCAGTTTACAACATCAGCCACATAAAAAACTTTCTCGTCACTCAGAGCAAATGCAAAATGGGAACATTCTGGGTGGTTGCCATATCAACGGGAACATCTGTGACGCCTCTGCATATGAATGCGCTTTCACTCATCAACTCAAAGCTGGCCGATGGGGATGACATGCGGCAGATCATGCTATTCGATTATTTTTTCGATGAACTCTAGCAGACGACGTGCGTACTGGTCTGGCTTGACGGTGGAAATTTCTGCTCCTGCACCGTGCTTCACAGTCTTGGCTGCCTGTGCAGTGCGCTTTTTCACGCCATAATGTGTCAGGATGTCAATCAAGGCAATGAAGTAGATTTCAGTTCGAGGACATTCTAGAAATGGACACAGATTGTTAATCAAGCGAACATGTGACACAAAAGTCGAACTGTACATAAATACGTTCATTGCGGTTGACCTCGTTCGTTTCAGTGAGTCAGAGCCCGTCTTTATGACACAATTTACATCAAATTGCTTTGTGTTGCCATTTTCATGTACGCTACTTTCTTTCTCTCAACGGATTGATTTGCATGGTTTCAAACAAACTGATTGATCCCATATTTTATTTTACCATTTCACCACACTGATTGAGGCATGGAATATTATAATCATTAATAGGATTCTTTGTATGTTACTTGAATGCCTCTAGGGTACTGTGACAACCTTTGGCTAGGGTGTCAACATCATTCCATCAGCAAACTAACCTCCAAACGAATTCTTAGGTACCATTATCATAATGCACAAGCACTGCTGCTTGCCTCAAATGATATTGCTATCAAGAATTGCAGTAAGTTGGAGATATCCAGTCGAAATTCAAACACATCAGAGAAACCTGAATCCTGGTTCTTACACCACATAACTAACACAATGCACAGAACTCTTTATAGTAACTAAATTTCCAGATAGGCTTTGATTTCAACCCCCTATCCCTGTGAAAAGCTGTGGCATTTCCAATCCATAATGGCTGCAGATATCACCTGATTTTGCCAGCAAGCTTATAAAAGATGAAACACTAGGAACCTCTGGATTTTCCAACTGACAAACTAAGCAAGTAACTTAATTGGTCAATGCACACCTAGCAGACATTTCAATTTCATGCAGTTATTCAAACAACTTGCTTAATTTTACTGATTTTTATTCAGCTCAGTTATAGTTGAGTCAGTTAGAAATAATTACTAAATAACTTAGTTCCTTGACGAATTCAACTTCATAACTGAAAGACTGATAGTCCAAAAGGTTAATTAATACCCAGATAATCAGCAACAAAATCATACTGTTGTGTAAAAACGATTGTTAAGAACTTACGATCACTGCATTTGATGGCAAAATGCTCAAGAGTCGGATCAAGTTCTCCAGTGAAGATCGGTGGAGGAGAGACGACCATTGGACTGTCGGGAGGGGTGGGCACACCGGCATTACCAGATCCTGGTGAATCTTCATCCTCCTCTTCATCAGCATCATTGTCCACATCGTTGTCAAAGGAATCGTTGCGATCCTGTTCCGTGGCATTGCAATCGTGAATTCCGACCAAAAGACTGTAGTCCATCAGGTGAAGACTAGATAACAACTGCACAAGAAAAACAGTCCAATGAAAACTAGGTCAACCACTCTGAAATTGACAGACACACTTACATAGCAATTAAATGGCAGTACTGTAAAAAAGATGCAGAAACTTTCTTGAAATCTATTCAACCATTAAATAAATTAATTTCTAGACAGTCATGTTTCAGCAACTTTTCAATGTGGCTACAAAGCTGTGTATCATCTTTCAGTATATTTAATTCTATACCGTTTCCACTAAATGATTAAATCCTACCAGACACAAGGAAATGACCAAAGAAATTCAGTTGAACTGACTTCAGTATCTGCCTGGATGGTTTCCATCAACTTCTTGTGTTTCTCTTCTCCAACCTGAATGAGTCGACCGTCACTGAGAAAGTCATTGTCTTTGTATGTCGGTAGACCCTTAGCACGCTCCTTCTCGCTTGCCTGGCGGGCAACTGTCGAGCCCTAAGTGACAGAATTTACACGCAATTATTATTTCTATCATCGCAAGTATTGTAACACACAGCATTACAATGCAAATTCTGACATAATGAGGCATACAAATGTAGCTTTAGAACACACCAACACACTCATTATAATAAACCCACATTATAACTTGATTTAATTCATAAGGCAGCTTTGAAAGGAGATAAGTGCACATTCACTCAATCTGCTAGTGTTTTTAAAGAGGAACATCAAATCTGTAGTCAAAAAAGAGTCATACTAACTCTCCAATTGCAGTTTAAATCACAAATGTTAAGAAAATTGCCTATCGTCAGAGCTAAATATAACATGAACTAAAGTTTAAAAAACTGCATTGACTAACCTTAAGGTCATACTTTCTGTGAATTTTAAGCCTAGGGCTGAAGACATTACGAGTGACTACAAGGTACGTCTCGGAGTCATTAATCGTGACCCTGTACATTCCGAGGTACTGTGGAAGCAGGGTATCAGCATGACGCTCAACAATGTACTAAAAAACGAACAACAAAAACACAAAATGGCTAACTTCACACAACAAACTACAAAAAATTCAGGGGCTTGTGTGATGCAGCACAATAACTACAATGCAGAAGGGCAAATTACAACAAGACTTAGAGGAAGCCCTCAAAATGTGTTTGAGATCCTTAAAAGAATCAATGTCTTCTGGACATCTGCTCAAACTGCTGCTTCTGTTCATTCACAGGTCAGAGCACATCTTCTGACAAATTAGCCTACATTGAGTTCACTTGGATAGAAGCTGAAACTGACAAATATTACAATAAATATGGAACCAAACATTGATAACAGTTTAAACAAATATGTCAACTACTAGGAAATAACTGGAACATTCCTTCACCTGGTGGTATTCTTTGAGTATCCGATGCATTTCGGCAACTTGCTCATTTTGTATCGTTTTAATAAATAGCTTCTTATCATATGAGACAAGGGCCCTGCTTCCTCCACTGCGACTTGGTTCCATGTCTAGTGGACAGTCCTTGGTCAATGACCTCTGCAACATCATAAGCAACTCATAAAGTTCTGCATAAACAAAAACAAGACAGTTGAATAAATCCAACAGTATGGTCTACATCCAGAAACATAGTTCTGACATGAGCACCACAATCCAGTTGCTGATGAGGTATAATTCAAGACTTCTACTGGTTTGGAATCGTTCCAGACAGAATTGATCATGCTCAAACTGGAGAGCGGGCGCTTCTCGAAATGATTGTACCCTGTTCTCAAACCACCACCCATGGTCGTCAGGATTTCTCAGTGGCAGTGTTGCAGATCTCAAATTATGGTATTCTGCAATCTGCTACATCGTTTTCTTTAGACCCTTAAAGATAAACTTTTCAGCTGTTTGATGGTTACATGTTAAGGCTTTAAAGTAGCATAAATTTATAAATGTCTTGCTATATTTCATTCATTGGCCCACACACTTATATTTACATACTTATATTTAAATAAGAGTTGGCTTAAACAACTAGATCTGTTCTCCTCCAGACCAACTTGCATTGCAACTTTCTTCACTTATGTTCTCATTCACAATGCCTAATAATAACTACTTTAATCAATGTCAAGTAAATCACATAATTTATCATGATGCATACACTGAATACAAATTTCAGAACATTACTCATGGGCTTCAACAACACTTCACCTGTGTCTTAAAATAATTATCATCTTATAGGGCTTTAATAATTCTGTTGCAAACAGCCAGTTGCTTTGGAATTCTAGGTCTGCATCTCAGTTAATGTATACTTACCAGATACGACTCGTCGTCAGTGTTGAATCTTTCTCGCAGATTTCGAAAAACTATGGGGCAATATTCCTTGAATTTGAAATGACTTGGCATATTTTCTCTACAACAATCATAAAGTTTCAAAACTGACACTGATGATACTGCAGTGGCCTCAACCATTTCATAGCTATGATACTATTATCAAAATAAACGGAATACAATACAATGTAACGTTAAATAAAGCACTTATTTGCACATAGACCCCACATGTTTCACCCATTCAATTTTCAAGAAATAGAATGAAACTGCAACTTGTAATGGTGGGACAGTCACATAATGATATTAATATTTTTAATATCAAATAGTATCTAACAAGAATGACTTGGAAGCTGCAACAACTTGGGTAACAGTGCTCATTGCACATTCTGTTGAAATTTTAATTTTGTGCTGAACTGCGGTGGAACCTCTGGACAATGCAATCCAACCTAGAGGCTCCTAAGGAACCCCGGTTGGAAATCCACTACCTTTTATCATATAGTTTTTGTGTTAATATTTTACAGCTTTGCACATACATAATAATTGGTGTAAATGTAACTTCTATAACTGGTAACTGCTCTACATAAAATTTTCTAAAGAAAACAGCCCATATGAATCACTTGCTTAACCAGCTGCTGTTACAAACTAGAATCACTCTTCATTTACAACAGACAAATGTGATAATTAAGAGTTGAACTCTGTTTATCTCACTCACTTGTTGAACATATGGTTATCAACACGAGTTTTTGTGTAGGCTTTGAAGTCATCTGGCATTAGCATAACTGGGATGTTGACATGACTCAGTTCAGAGATCTAAACAGACAAAACTAAAATGTCACCTATATTTTTACTTCAACAATTTCAATTTTAAACATAATATCATGCTACAAGCAAAGAATACTTTGTGCCGGTAAAATTGAAGACTAGAAGCCTGTGTATGTAAACAATATGGCCGCCCCTGAGTTGGCTGAAAATGGAGCGTACCTAATGACACAACCAAACGCATCCAAACACAGTAAATAAGTAATCAGGACGAAAGGTTTTACAACGAAGATAATATATTTCATTAAAAGGAACAAAGCCAACATTTAAACGTCTGATAAGCTGCGATTGAATGTTCATGAATGTTGGTGAATTACGGAAAAAAACCATAACAAAGTTAATTAAAACACAAGCTGCACTCACACTAGTCAACACACTCGGAAATGACTAAATTCACTGTTTTACGTGCCGTCGGAAGTGTGTTTTTGTAATGTTGCGATAAGCTGGTTTTTTCTTGAAATTATATAATGTTGCGCTCTGATGATTGTTCGTTTTAATTATTGTTTGAATGTCAGTCGTCTTGATTACTTACTTGTTTACTGTGAGTGGATGCGTTTGGTTGTGTCGTTCGTTAGGTGCGCTCCATTTTCAGCCAATTCGGAGGAGGCCATATTGTTTACATACACAGGCTTCTAGTCTTCAATTTTACCCTTTGTGCCAAAGTAAAGACTGGAGGAACCAGACAATTAACCAGCAGTTTGTTTGTTCAGTTAAGTTTCATGATAGCAATAGAGCTGTACCCTATTAATCAGCTGGCCGATTATAGAGATATCGACAATATCAGCAAGATAATCGGCGCCGATATTATAAAAAAAATTTTTATTTTACAATATTATTTTCAGTCTATAAAGGCAAAATGACGACAGCAACATCACTGGGTCCGTGAAGGACGGCATTTCATTCCGTTCTCATATCGTGTCGTCGAGCCAATGGCTTCTTCAGACCAGTGGTGAGACCACCCTGAGTGCTAGTATAGATCGTGAGAACGTGTCAACATAGGTCTTGTGCACAGTGAGTCATAGTGCCTGCTTATGGGCCAACGAATGGCTGGCCAATTCAAGCCAAGGAACGGCTGGCCAATTCAACAGAGAAACACAATGAAATAATCGGCAAAATAATCAGGTATTGGCAAATGAATGATCGGCAATAATCGGTATCAGCATAATCAGCAAAAAGTGATATCGATACAGCTCTAGATAGAAATAGCTTATTTCATGTTAACAATTTTATTTAAGAAATTGCCTAGGTTAAACAAGACTGTGGGAAGGAAAACAATGTACAATTAGTAATGGTGCTGCACCAGAATGTGGAAGAATAATATTGGGAGTTCAAGCCTTTTTATGGATCTGTTATCGGGAATCGGTCTTTTCGGCATTTTCTATGATTCGGGCTGATCCCGCACTGCCAATACCCAAGCCTAGTTAAAGTTGCAGCGTTCTATGCATTCCAAGTCCAGGCAGCCACATTGTTAATACATAATCGGCCGCGTGCGATTCAAACTTGACTCTTATCCCTAAGGTTGTTGAGATTATATTTATTTCCCAAACAACTTACCGAGTGATTTATGCCCCACATAAACACACTGAAAAGGGGTTCTTTGGCCCGAAACAGTCGTAGCTTCGGCCTCACGGCCTTTATGTGCTTCTTCTTCTGTTTCGTGGAACCCGACATCTTTGTCAAACAGCCAGCAGCTGGCTCGCCTCCTCAATACGGAATCTAATCCGAATAAGTTGATGAGACGCGAAATTTTAACAAATCTGTAAACACACCAACTGCAAGATGGCGGAAGTACAAGTCTCCATTCTGTATCCGTGTCTATTAATAGAATGCCAATTTAGTCGAAATAAGTAAGCAAGTTAATTTCATCAGAATATGACATAGGCCCTATGTATTATTTCAATCGCAGAGATAAGCGTAACGTACATGTAGGTCACTATGCATATAATATTATGTTTTCCAGCCCTGGACGACGGTGATGGTAATAATACAAGACATCTAGTTGTCTCTTCACTCCAATCCCATAACTCAGCTCATCTCCCTTCCAGGGTGACGGAAGCAAAAATCCCCCAAGCCTATTATAGACAATGACGGACTACTGATTAAACGCAGATTATTTCAGAGATGACGAGTAGGCCTAACTGTTGTAGCAGTTTACGACTAGGCCTATGCAGAATTTTAGCCACTGCAATGTCTAAAAATTACATCGCTCATGTATGTTACTTAACTAAATATAATAGTAAGTAACATTGCTATTGGAACTTGTAAGTACTAAATAACATTGTTGCACTAGTGATGTTACTTAACAGAAATAGCAATGTTACGTAACTAAAATTCATAGATGAATGGATCGAGTGATCATTCTCAGATTAGTTCAGCGACAACGCAAACACGTCAACAGCAATACTATAAGTCTAGAACACTTATTCTCATAGGCGCCGATTTTCAGTAAAAGGTAATTGAGCAAGAATTCAATTTCAACGATCCTATGATCTGACCGCCTATCCTGCCCTCAGTGCCCTGTCATATTCCTCTCCCCAGCCCCCTTTCTTCGAGCCATTTCAACTGGCTACAGACAATTGTAATTTGTTCCACCCCATTCTTCAATGTCATCTGTCCATTCCCTAAGTGGTCTTCCTGTTTCATTTGTTTCAGATATTCACACGACAACCGCGAATATATTACTATATAAAACACTTTTTAAATTGTATGTAGCCACTAACTGTTACTAACTTTCACTAAAAAATCTGATGCCATTATCATTTACAGATACACACAAAACATGCTAAATTGCTAGTACGCAGACTTTAGTTACAAATCTTACTTCAACTTTTTGTTTCAGAATTACAAACACCAAGCCTTCGAACTATATTGGTTCAGTAACATACTTTAAAAATGGAATGCATTCAATGCAGTGCCAATTATTACTCGAAATGCACCTACATTCTTCCTATTTAAGACGCTGCAGTGTGGAGTATTGTCACGCTTATTAATTATAGTAGTACCTCAATGAGTTACTAACATGTAAGCTGTTTTGAAAATGTAAATGTTATTAGTTAGTAAGTAAGATGGTTAGCCTCTTTTATTTTCAGTGGACAAATCAGTGACTATTGAATTTAGATAATAGGCGACCCTGATTAAGCGAGGCCTGTGTCTATTACTGGTTCTCTCCTACTTCCTAGATAATGCATGGAACTACACTTCGTGATATTATAAGTTGCATATGCACTGTCCTTCTGGGATTAATACAAGTTGTCAGTATGCCAAACAATTAAAGCTATTGTTGACAAGTTAGCCTCACTCAAATCTAATCATTCCCTGCAGAAGTTTAAAAGCATGATCTTAACCCTAGGCAACTCGAGGACGAGGGCATAAATTTTAATTAAGAAGCCGAAATGAATTATTTTATCAAGCCTAGGGCATACATTCGTCAGTGCAAGAGTTCCAGCTTACTCCAAATGATTTGGAGTATTGGACGACAGTAGGCCTAGGCCTACTCTTATTGGACACTCTCGCAGCTTCTAAGATGAAGCTAGGGAAAATGGACCATTAAGTGTTCCAGGCTAACTTGTAATGGTTGTAACATAGACTAAACGTCTCTTGAACCACATTAGACCCTGCTGGGTTATGCTATGAAAATTCACATTTACCATTACAATTACCAAAAGAACTAAAGTTAGGACCACTGATAAGCTTCAGAGGCTGGGCCTAATTGTGAACCTATTTTCACGCTCGGTGAAATCATAACTCTTTCTGTCTCTGTCTCTTCCTCTCTCTCTCTCCCTTCCTCCATCCTTCCTTCTCTCCCTGTAATGATGGAAGAGGGGACTGCGTTATGAAAAACGGCGATGCTGTCAAGTTTATAACTTTAATGAACAATATAATATAATGTCAAATGCTGTATAAACTAAAATTGCGAACACTATAGCTATTGATATGAACGGTATATATAAAGACAAACATTATAGGCTTATCAACAGTAGTATATATATATATTTTTTATATATATATATATATATATAGACAGAGACTGACAGACAGTAGGCACAGCCAAGTGAATCAGCGTGGGCGAGTGGGCTGAGACAGATGGAGAGACTGGCATTATGACCAAATATGGCTGAGGCAAGAGCGAATGCCGGGCTAGGATAGGTTAAAAAAGACCGGGTCCGGTGGAAGAGCGATGGGCTGAGCGCCTGAGAGATTTGATGTAAGATGACCAAATAAGGATAGACATGAGGTAGAAGGACCATAATGGGAGGATGCAAGAAAGGGTATAAAAGATGGGAGAAATTGAGAGTCGGGATTCACTCTCAGAAGGCGTCAGATGCACGACAGAGGACGTCATCGACTGCAGGAGGAATCCGCTCTCAAGAAGCGACTGGAAAACGACAGATGACCAAGACGATAGAGATAGGTCTGGTTAAGGTCGACAGTCTGAGAGTGATGAGGAACGTTAATGAAGTAGCAAGCTAAGTTGTTCTACGTTAATATATTTTGAAGTTAACCTAAATAATAAGAATAATAATCAGAAAGAGACTCTGATGTCATTTTGTTGAACTCTAACGTAAACGCAAACCGAAGAGACTGGAGAAACATGGCTACAATCCATCACCGCTACCACCAAGAATTGATGTCCAGATTGTTGTTTGAGAAAGGGCAACAACAATCATTTCCTACCATTACACTCCCATCACTCAATCTCCTTCCATCAATCTGTCTGTCTGTCTGTCTATTCTCCCTTGATCGTTTGGTTTAGAACACTAGTTATTATGAACTAATATCTATGCTATACTGCGTGATATCTGTTGTCTTGTTTAGTTTTATAGACCTACTTACCATGACACCTTCTAGAGCGAGAGATTACACTGTTTAATGATTTTAAAGGCTATCCGACCAGCCAGTCAATACAGTACATTATTTATCATGCCAGTGTGTATAGATATGATTTGATACTTTAAAGAATATTTATATTGTTCAAACTGAAGAACTAGAAGAAGAGAATAATTTTGGAGGATTCAAAAAACCAACTTAATACCACAGATTTTTTAAAC
>OY365806.1:17071519-17099463 GCA_959347315.1 Bimastos eiseni | reverse complement strand
CATTTCCACAATATGTAATGTCATTTGAACCTACGTAGGCCTACATGTACAAGGCAGAGAACAGGAAAAGAATTATACCATGTCGACATCCAAAGTGGGAGGGGAAAGACTGAAAGTCTATGCGAACATGAGAATGAGCCAGTTCATCGCGAGACATATATTCCATCCCTGTATCACGAATTCCAGTGTACAGAGGATTAAAATATGCTTCACTATTTCTTCACTCGCCAGTTCGTCGGCCATCGCCTGTCCACTTTAACACGGCATGGGATGCGGGTAATAGAATGAATTTATCATTTATGTTATATAATAATAGAATGAATTAGATCATTTATGTTATATAATATATATCGTTTAACCAAAATTACTGTTGGTACATTTGCTGTTAGTTCCGTGTTAATGTGGATTAGCATTTTAATAAGCCTGAGCTAAAAAAATAGCTAAAACAAATATAATGGCGTTTACGACACCATGGGGCGCGGAACTGAGGAACCGGGTTCGAAACCCGTACCGGCGGTGTTGATTGAATTAAATTTACACGCATAGCGTATCCGCTGCCCTACGTGGCTGCCAGCATCATTCATTCATACTGTCTCTGTAATTATACTGCGTTGTTGTTAGTTTGAACAATGAACTAAATTGTTCAAACTAACAAAATAATAATAATTATTATTATTGATTCAACGCCATTTGGACGTCATCGTCGTCAGTCTAACCACAGCGTCGATAGGTGGCGGTTGTGTTACCATTGATTACATTAGTGTAAAAGGAAATCGAGTCAATCTGCGCTAATATGCATTCAATATGGTATTTATCTTCACTATTAATTGTATTAATCTAATTGCTTTCGTATTTTGTAGTAACTCTTTCGTATATGACTGAATTTTAAAAGTTATTCACCGCCGTTAGATTAGCCTCGTTAAGCTACCTATTTTGAGCTCTCAAATTACCATTATAAAGTTTTAGGACGGTAAAAATCTCACTAGCGCCATACCGTCTTTAAACAAACAATCATCATCATCCTTATAAAGCTTGTCGCGAATAGAACGTTATGGCTCATTGGCCCATTGGCCAAGACCAAAGCGTTTAGTTAATTACTTAATACCTATTAACCACGGTTGCGTTAGGGTTGCGTGATGCCGATGTTAATGGCCTCGGCCTAGGCTGGTGATCAGTTTAATCCATGATCCGCTATCCCTGGTTTTAGTACGTTGAGATGATGGGGAGAAGCTACGGTGTCCTCCGGCTTGTCATTCTCCTCAGTGGTCCCCACTGAGGTAGAAATTCAAAACAAAAATAAAGCAGCCTACGTTCCGGGCGTGCCGGTTTGTAACATTTCCTTCTGGGGAATCTCTGCAGAGTGGGTCTTCATTTGTTTACTAGAGTGCTCAAAAGAACAAAGGCTTAAAGTTAAATGAAAAGCTCTGATCAACAAAAAACACAGGTTATTGCAAAGCAGAAGCTTGAATGGTAGCGTTAGACCATAATGGCAGTGCTCAAATAGAGCATCGATCAAGGATTAGCTTCTAGGTCAGATTAGTCCAATACGTGAGCCGCACGCGGTCCGTGGGTGGATTTGAATAATAATTAAGTGGCCCGCTACGCCGGGCCGTACCGAGGGCGGTTCCAGCGGTGCCGTGGCACAGAGCGAAATATAGAAGGGGCGCAAATTTCAGGATGGAGTAACTTTAATCATTCCATAAATTCTCTTTCTTGAAAAATGTGGGAGCGCCAGATTAGGCCCTAATGCTAAGCACAGGGCGCAATTATAGCTTGGTACGGCCCTGCGTATCACATCAAACGTTTTGCATAATTTCAACAGGACTGTTCCTGTCTCACTCTTTCCCTCACTCCCTTCCTCCAACTTCATTAACTCCTATGTGTTTGGTTTCAAGAATATGGCTCTAGTGAGAACAGATTGTAGCGGGGAATTCTGCCACGTCTCTCCCAGGCATTCTATAATTTTGTAATTGGAAAATTTGAATGTCCCAAAAAGTACTGGGGCGAAGCTATTTCCCTCGCCCCAGGACCTTGACGAGTAGGCCTACTGGGGCGAATGGCTCTGTTGCCTCTGTGTAGTCGGCGCCTATGCTTATTCTGCTGTCATATATGACCGAAAAATTTGCTCTAGGCCTATTACCAAGACCTTCATGGCCGACAGGAGTTGCTGTGCATCATATGATAGGGCAGCTTGGCTTATAAAAATCATTGTCATCTTTTTAAGTTTTAACTCACAGATGTTATATGATGCGGACGATTGATTCTCTCAAACAATAATCCTCGCGAAAGTAGGTTTTTATAGCAGTTCTGTAGCATCAAGATTAAACCGTCAATCGAGTGAATTAAACATTTAAATTAAAACATTAACTAAACAATATAATAAATTTATTAATTCCCCAGGTCACTGAATATTATCCCCAAGCTTGAATTGGAAGCAGTCTAGATCTACTTCCTCTGACATGATATATCCTACGTGTTGAAGCCTCTGTAACCATAAGCTCACTCGGCAACTCCAATTTGATTTACGAGGCTCAACCGTCCATAATTATAGGCCGAAACGCAGTGTTTTACAATCTCTTGTTTTAACGTTCCTCGGTTCTTTGGATCCTAGGCTTCTTAGTGAAATAATCTGACCAATAGACGCCCTTGCACATTTGTGGCCAAATGCAGATCGAACAACAGGTCAACAGGCCTAATTTATTATGTTTATGCAAGGTTGTTGTTCGGCCAACTGCTCTGCTCCTATCATCCGAGTTTTAAGCCTGCAATAATAAATTATTATTTTATAGCCTTCGTATCGGTGTTCAGTAGCACTTCCGGAATTAGGTGCGTTTCCAATAGCAACTTGTAGGCAAGGAGGATTGAACGGGCGCCTAGAGTAGCGATAACACTTCAGCAAATTCAACTCAAGTGATATCGAGTGTCTGGATCGAAGAGCTTTTATCGAAGTTTCATTAGCTGATTTTAATTGAAGCGTTCGTTGTAGATTTTCTTTCTCGTTCTAGGGTTAATGTAGAAATGGACTGTGGAGATATAAACAGTCCTTTGCGTCGCAGACATTTCGAATATTCGACCGATGTTGGTCGAAACCACACATCAACTTGCAATTGTGGGAAACGACAGGCATATGACAACCTGTTCAATCCAATCTCAGGTATAATTTCGAAAGCAGGAGAAATTTTATAACCTATGGCTGTGCATAATTATGACCATCGGAAGTATATAAGGGCGCCATATATGACTTTATATAACACGTATAGACGCTATTTTACATAGGATCGATATATAGCCAGGTGCAGAGAATATATTGTAACAGATTACACTTTAGCCGCCTGACTGTCTGTCTGCCTGACATCAGGATTTTGACCTCTGCCGATTTTGGCTTCTGTTTATCGATTTAGTTTCGGTTAAGCGCCTTTGAATAAGCTGATTCCCATGACTTCGCTCCTGTGGGCACTGTGAAAACGTTGAGGTTATGATCAACGTGTGATTTATAGCAACACCAACTCATATCTTGGAGCAGTACGATGCACCTCAAGCCCTTTGTTATTTATTGCTTCACACTCCTCCATCATTTCCTGCCTGCCTGCCTGAGTGCTGCCTCCTCCTCCATCCATCCATCCATCCATCTATCCATCCACCCACCCACCTATCCACCCACCCACCCAAATACTAATTACAGTAACAGAATCAGCGTCTTGTCCAATTTTACATTACAATACAACTCGGTGTTATAATGTGCTTCAACACGACAAGTTGTGCACGAAAGCGCACACAGGTCTCGACGACCCGACTGCAGCTGTAATCCGGAGCAGTTGTGTGCAAAGGACTTGCTCAAGGCCCCTACACAGTGACACCTCAGACGAGGGTCGTACTCGCTCACTGAGCACACACTGAGCATTACGGGTCGACCGCTCTAACCAATCGGCCACCGTGCCTCACAATTATAATGCTTTGTTTATGAGGAACTAGTCTTACAGCCAAACTAAAACAAACCATGCCAGGCTCTTCTTTTGGCAATTGTATTCAGATATGTTTGTATAAATTGTAGGTTTTTTGGCAGCTGGCTATACTCAGATTCCAACCCTTGCTGAGGTCAGTGACAATCCTCATGCAGTGATGCCTCAATGCACTCATTCTATCAGGGTTCACTGTATCTCGGCTCCTCCAGACACTAGAAGACTGACAGAGCGCGATCCAGGCAGTCCCTACAAGTGGAATTCTAGGAAACTTCTCGATGCTACAATTCGTGCCAACCTGAGAAGTAGGTTTTTCCTGTTGCCCATCTCCAGCTGAGGTTGTTTGAGTGTGTGTAAAAGCTATAAAATAATATATTATATAAGTTGTGCTTGCAGAAGAATACTGTTGAAGTTTTACTGAAGAGACTCAAAGTTAGCTTATTTAATGTTATTTCTATTCGCTTATGATATTCTACTGTTATAAATTTTTTTTTCTATAACACATGAGCAAGTATGTTTTAAAATGCATAAATGTTTCTAAAAACCTATATGGTACACAACAAACATGGGTAAATGTATCTGAAAAATTACTAAGAACCTGTTAAAGTCTTACAGATCGACCTTTGCAGCGCTGGTAATAGGTCAAGGCCAGACGGAATATATAGTACCCATTAATATAAAACTGCTCATTAAGTATTTTGGTAATCAATCAATGTTAACTACAAACATTGATATGATTTCTGTATATTATATACATGTATTGTGAATTAGCATATATACAATATGAATAAACAGTAGCATGACAGCTTTAATAATTATTTCATTTATGATTTATCTATATTTTAATATTATTTATCATGATAATAGACCCTCTGTGTTTAAAATGGTGAATTAAGAATTAGAATTAGGTGGAGCCAGATAGACCTTCAGACGGACTGTTAAAATCAGATGTTTGAGATCAATTAAACCACATACAAGGTTAATGACTGAAGCCATGTTCCCTATTCTTTGTTAGATGGAATGCCTGGGAGTCCATTAAGCAAGATTATCCATATAGATAAGACTAAAATGGTTATTAGTATAATAGTGACCTACTAAAACTCAGCCATTAAAGCCCCCATCCAGCTTCTAAGTGATAATATGCAGTGAAAATATCCATTGCTATAAGAAAATTATCATAAGGTGCCAAAGGAAGCTTTCAGGTTAGATGGGCACAATTTACCCTCTGTGATTGTTGTTGAGTTTAATGTTTCCTAAGTTATATTAGAACAGCTGAAGATTGTGTCCATAGGGATAACAACATTATTAAAGCATATTATTCCCTGTGTCTTTAAGAAGTTGAATCATTGTTGTTTTTGACAGATTACGCTGATGGTACTTATCAAGAGGGCTCAAACATTGTACGTATTAAGCATCAATTGCTTAAGTTTGTTAGTAATTAAAAGATGTTAAAAGAGGAAAAATTAGATTTCCTGTTAATGCAGTTTGATCGGCAACATTGCAATGCCAGAACACCTTGTAGTAAATGCAAAATTAATATGCATGGTGGTTTAAAAAAAAAAAAAAGATTGCCCTGTAGGAGTATCATTTTTCAGACAGGCCATTCTCAACCATCCTACTGTACATAACTTTAGCAAAGTAACTCTTCCAACAAACTGACTGATTGATTGGATGAGAATGTATCCTGTTATTTGGGTACTTAGTTTGAGCCTGCCTAATTTAGAGACCAACTGTGCAAGAAATAAGATATTTGAGAAACTCTTAAATGGGCAATGTTTGGCACTTTAATTACAATCATGTACCCAATGTACTGGGAACCAATGCAACTCGTCATTGAAGTGCTAAGATAACTGGTAGTATTTTCAAACAGAAATGAATTTTGTTGTTACAAATAGCTGCTAAACTTTCTTTTCATAGGAAGATCCCAAGTTCCTAGCTAATCATCCTTTATCAAGAGATGATTTGGCTAAACGATACATGTACAGGTCATCAACACAGAGGTAGGACTTTGTGTCTAATGGCTTCATCTTGTCTAAGGACTTGATTTCCAATGACTTGATATCTAATGACTTGATATCTAATGACTTGATATCTAATTACTTGATATCTAATGACTTAATATCTAATATCTTGATGTCTAATGAATTTATATATCATGACCTAATATCTAAAGAGAAAGACTATATGAAAACACGTTAATGTGCAGGAAAATTAGGGCAGTGGGTTTAATCATTGTTTAAAGATCATATTCATCTGTTACCTGACATGACCTACAGCAAAAACTCTGTGAAAACACACTTTCATTAGCGCTTAAGGATTTTGGTGCTTGTGTATATCATGTACTTATAATCTACTATATACAGACATATTATTTCCGAAATTTGATACCGCCCTTCTTCCAACATCTTTTTGCTCAGAAGTGCATCCACACGCCTCGATGGCGCAATTGCAGTTGTACTGCAGAGCAATGGTGCCCGAAGGACTTGCTCCAGGTCCCTACACAGTGACTGACGCCCCGGACGAGGCTCAAACTCGCGCTGAGCACACACTGAACGTTACGGGCTGACCGCTCTAACCGACCGGCCGCTGTGCCACATACATATAACATATATTTGCATTTTACATTTCCTAAATTCATGTGGTATCACATAGTATTATAGTATATAATTAGGGCAGTGGGTTTAAGCAGAGCCAACAATTCTGTGTTTCAGGATAGTAAGTGGTTTATTCTTGTATCATTCATGTAGATTTCGTCTATGTACCTATATATGTACCTGTAACGACTATTACGACCTGTTACCTACCTGTAAGACCTGTCTTTTATTTCTTATAATTTTCATGAGTCCCCTCTGATGAACTTCATACTTATATAACTTATTGTCTCCTGTTCTGATGTTGTCTCACACATTTTTACATAGTTGGCCAACATATCTTACGGAGAACTGTTTTCCATCGTGCTTCAAATCTGCCTTAGTCATGCTTTTGCTTAAAAACCTGACCTGGACATCAATAGTGAGTATGTCACTCTTAGTGTTTCCTGAATGGATTACGAAAGAAATTATTTTATCTCCTAATTTTGGTCCGTAGCAATCAGCTTCATGTGAAGGTTGCTCCACTGAGGCTGCCTTTCACCACAATGTTAGACAACTTCTTTTCATCTTTTGATACTGGAAAGGCATTAATATCATCAGTACATCTCGACCTCAGTGTTTTTCTGACAACTTTCACCGAAAGCTAGTCTATAACTTTGGGAAGACCTTGCATGAGCAATGAGGCAGATAATAATGACCTTTGAACTCTGAAAAATCTATTGTCTCTTGACTGTGTGAAGGAGCTATTTAATTGAATCCTGATCCAGTCTTCCAAAAATCTGTAAAGTCACATCTGCACATGCAATGAACAGTGTATTAAAATGTGGCCAGCATTTTCTAATACAATGCTTTGTGAACACAGACACCATGTTTTATGTTGAGTTTTATAAATAAATATTGGTACTTACTACTTACATGTAAGTGCATTAAATTTTAATCTATAAATGGAGTATTTTTCCAGATTAATTATTTTATTAATTGATTTCGTGATGCACAGTGCTTACGAACAAGTTCCTTGGGACATGAAGCTACATCCTAGGAGGTGGAAGCCAGTTAGCACCATAGAAGGATTTTCAAGTCAATCACTTTATCGTGTACGGCCGCCAACTCAACCACCAAGCAATACTTTCATGGTATACTTTGAAAAGTCCTTAGAAAAGGCTGACAAATTTTATGTCTCTTAATGAATTTAAGTGTCATAATTGTAAATTAAAAAGAAAGTTGATTCTTAATCAATTAAGTTGAGCCAAATAACTATTCATTTGATGCTCTTGTCCTAACTGAACTCATATTTATCAATTTCAAGCTATATTTATATGTTGCATGACATTTGATCACGTGACACTTAATCACGTGACACTTAAACAACGACACTTAATCTCAACGACACTTAATCTCGCGAACTTAACCTCGAGGACACTTAGTCTTGCGACATAAAATCACGTGACACTTAATCTCAAATTACAGCTAGTTTGCAACATTATTAATTTATGTTGTGACAAATAATTATGTTTAAGTAGAAGCCGTATTAATGATAAGAATGCAGTTTCAATGGAAGCGGGAATACTCGCATAATGGTGATAATGATGGTGCATTTCAATCAGTTGATATGCTAAAGTCCTACAATAAATATGCATAAGTTAATCAAGCTCAGTTTGCACTAAGTTTTATTAAGCGCGATTAAGTGTCGTGCGATTATATGTCGCAAGATTAAATGTCACAAAATTAAGTGTCGTCAAGATTAAGTATAGTTGTTTAAGCGTTGCGCGATTATGTGTCGCGAGATTAACTGTCGGCACACCGTATTTATAATCTGAAAGCTGTATTATTAAAATGTCGTGAATGAAAGCATATTCCAGCAGACAAAAAATTAACTTAAATTATGTTCTAGAATGCTCCACTGAACATTGATGTGAAATAGCATCAACTAAGTTAATGGTTGAAAGTAAAAAATATTAGCATGTGACCTAAATACATCATCATCTAGACACGTGAGTACTTGTCAGTGAACCAAACAATGTGCATGCCTTCGTTTACACACTGATTGGTATTACTGGATGCATACATCGATATAGTTCTAAAAAATAATTTGAAGTAAAAACAGTGATGAACAGTGTATGTCTGTATGTATGTCTGTATGTATGTCTGTATGTATGTATGTGTGCATGTATGTTTCGAGACACTTCATATAATTTATCACCTTTTAGAACCTTTCAAAAGCCGTACAAAGGCCTGTGCATATACAATGCAATAGTTGTAATACAATAGTTGTAATACAATATGTGCATTCCAAGAGTTAGGTCTACTCAGGAGAAAATAGAATGGACTCAACTGATGTATATAATCGTTGATGATGAGCAGATTTCTCTGTGTAAAGCATATGATTTATGCTTTCTTGAGTAGATTGGGTTTTGTGCTTTCGTTATAACATTTTGTCCTAGGCTTCTGTAGTCATGTATAGCTGAAATTTGTGTTGACTGCTTCTGTAGACATCAACTGAGAATCTGGACCTGAATCAATTGAGAAGAAATTATTCCCAGCAGAATACGTTGTAAGCAAATAATCTGTCAAATCTGTAAAAAAATTATCACAAGTTTAAGAATGAGTTTCAATGGCTTTACAATAAGAATAAGATACATGAAGTAGGAAAATGTAAATGTCAGTCGTGTTTTTTGGAGTTGCTAATATTTGTGTCTGTTTTTCAGTCATGGCGATATTGCTGGTTACACACACAATGTTGAGGAAGCTCCTTTCAGCAGACAAGTGGGCCTTCCAGCAGTTTCTTCTAAACCCACAGGTAGTAGTTTCCACTAAGATCTTAATGAAAAATTTATTTATGATTCTTTCAGTTTGAAGTACTCTTAATGTTGAGTGAAGCAATACTATAGACCACAGTAAAGCAACGGACCTGCAAAAGCACTTGTGACATTACATGTCTTCTGTGGAACATGTGTTACAGTTACACTAGGTTTGTCTGGTCACACAGCATGCACACTAGATGCCTTGAGTCTGGACTTATTAATATCTGTAATTACACAGCTGTTAATAATACCAACTGATCATTGTTTTGTATATGAAGGACTGTACAATGATTTCAGCTTTAAAACTGAACACTAGATAACGTTTCTTTCAAAGGCTGTCTTGAGTTTTGACTGTTGTTTTGCATTGCTATTGATTACAGTACGATTTTCAATCATGTAATCAGGATTGGCCGATGAGCTCTCAGAATTGCAACCGTTATCAGTTTTCAGCACTATTCAAGACTGCCCTAGAGGAAACTATTAGGAGTTTATATAGAAAAGTTTTTATAATCATGTATATTTACAGAAATTATGTTTGCACACTATTTTTTTGCAAATTATTTTTATAAAGTGGCTTTTAAATGAACTCATGGAAAGTTTTACAAAGTATTCTCTTGTGTTCTGTGGTTATGACAGAAACTATCAGATTATATTGTAAAGAGTTGGTGAATTGGTAATGTTCAAAATAATGTAGAGCAGAAAACGACTGTCACGCTTTGTGTACAGTCTGTTTTCTCATCTCTGTTTTTCTGGTCAAATTCTTAGCTTAGCTGTATTGTAAAAAATCAATTTATCTGAAATGTAAGGAGCAGAGAGCTGACATACTTGTTTTTTTATATACTTTTGGTCACATCCATTTTTTGCTAAGCTATTTGTGTTTGATAGAATAACATTGTAGGCCATGCATGTGGACTATCTGGTTCAGAGATTTTCCGTTTTCAGAGTCATGTCCACTTGTATACCCTAACACAGAACGTTTCCATTCAATTCGGCTTCAGATAAATCCAAACATTGTATATGAACAAACTACTGATGAAACCTGTTTAACTTAAATGCCTTACAAAGTTCACTTAAAATATCCACATATGTTGTACCTTAACTGTTAATATAACTAACCTAATATGTAAACTAAAATCAAATAAAATTAGGCGTAATTGTTACTATGAATACAAACTACAAATTCTGTTTTCAATCATAAACGTCGTTTATAGGAATCTTGTGTAATCTAGCACATGACTAACTGCATCAAGCGGAGCTTTTGCTGCATAACATTGCTGTTGTGTGATTGTCTCTCGAACGCTGGTTTTACGATTTACTCAAGAATGTTTGTAATGTAGTACTGCAACTTTAGTATGGCACCATTTGGCACTAAGTGAGGGCCAGTGAATAATGGTGACACCATAATTATCCAAGTACGGGTCAGAAATACGCCTTGCACTGTGACGTCATTCATAGCACGTTCGACTTAAAATTTTATGGATAGGGCCTACGCTGGAAAAATATTGTCGTGATCTGAATCATCTTGACCGAGATATTTAAGTTTGAAAACGGCGAACGAACTTTTGGTCTCACCCTAGGACAATCAAGGGCGGATAAACACCTGCCGGTTGCCACACATAGGCCTAGACCTATAGCCAGATTTTATTTTCCATCTGATATATTGGAACAACCCATTTGACTTGATGCAACAGAGGAGCTGTTAAGGCGGAATTCGTATAGGTCGAGAAATATTGCAAGGCGGTAGATCTGGTGAGCCTGAGGAGGAATTGACGCATTGTTAGTGAATAAGCTGTTGCAGTTATAGAGTTTACGATTAACTTAGAGTAGGCTTACGATAAGTATTCTACGGAAGCCCAACAGTGACATACGATTATTTTTATTTATCTAGTGCACACTAGATAGTATCTAGAGCGCACTAGATAATTTTCTAGTGCGCACTAGATAAATCTATGCAAAATGGCTGACATAAATCAATGCCAAGACTTGTGAAAATCTCCTTTTAAGCTTAGAAAACAATAATAATGACATAAAAAAACCAATAGTGAAGGTTATAAGCTTACTACATTTTAGTAAGCTTATAATCAGTATTTGCTTATTACGGCATTTACTTGGTAACAAATAGAAGGTTTAAGGTTGACGCCAATGAAAATTGTGTCTGCTGTAGGCCTAGGCCTACGACTTTCAAGCTTCGTGTCTCTCGTTCCAGCGGAGCTCTCTTTATTGAACCACATGCAGAGTTTATGGAGTGGCCATGTGTTAATACTGCACAATATAACTGCACTTCAATAATGCCATACCTAAAAAGTTCAGAAGTGCTCACAGGCAACTTTGGCCGAGCGCTTTGTACAAGGTTACAAGACAGTAGCTTTAGGTAGATTAAAGCCTGCGACAAAGACATGGAACATGACGCCACCATATCACGTCTCACCACTAGTATAAATAAAATAATGACAAGAGGAGTGTAAGAAGGATAGAATAATATTGCCTATGTAGAAAGAACAATAGGACCAGATTTCGGAGCCACTATATTGTTTTCTAAGCCTAATAAGAGATTTTGACCAAGATATTCTTGGCATTGATTTATGTCGGCCATATAGATTTATCTAGTGCGCACCAGATAGTATCTAGTGCGCACTAGAAAATTATCTAGCGCGCACTAGATAAATAAAAATAATCGTATGTCACCGTTAGGCTTCCGTAGTATTCTGCAGATAAGAGGAATTAACGTAGGTGCGAAAGATGATGTCGTTTAGGACTTCATAACTAACTTCATGTGGCTAACTGCAGATATGGTCTTTCAGGCTTTGTAACTGAAAACTAACAGAGATGCAGCATTACTTAAAAGTTCCAGTTCAACTCACAGCTTTGATAAAGTCAACCATCCCGCCGATCCGAATTGGCGAAGGTCACGCCCTTAATAATGCTCAAGGTCCTTCAATTACCGTGTTGATCTCCATAATTATTATGGTGTCGCTTACAGCTGCTGCAATGACTCACAGTGTCATGCAGAAAACGCCACGTACGTAACGCCCCGTTGCATGAGCTATAGGCCTAGTGGCCTACTAGTCACAGACTCACAGTTGAACCAAAGTCCCATTTTACTACGTCTATAATTCACCCCAAGCACCGAACTTCGTACTTTCGGCTCTATGAAAGGCAAAATTTGTCTCCTAATAAGCTGAAAGGTCTCTCCGTTAACTTACTTGGCACTTTATTTCGGCCATCAAGCAAGCATTATCATCTGTTTCCTCCATCAATGACTGCTCGTGCTTTCCACTTGAAACTTAAGTCTCACCTTTTCAAGTACTCTTACCCAGATTCAACTGATCGTCCAACTGCGAAACTCAATCAAAATGACTTCCGGCTTAACAGTTACTCTGCCTCCTCCTCTGGGCTCTGACCCTCTGGAAACAAAACTCTGAGCTCCCTCGGAACCTATATATATATATATATATATATATATATATATATATATATATATATATATATATATATATATGTATTTATATATATATATATATATATAGCCTGTGCTTTAGACAATCTTCTGATTTGAATAAGCTGGTGCCGTCGGTTGTTTTCTCTATCACCAAGCTCAGCAACACTACACACTTGATGGTTTTAATGTTTTTTATGATATATATATATATACACACCACTCATCCTATCTACACTTACTAGAGTTATTAGTGTCCTGTTAGAAATGTTTCCTTGGTTTACGTTGGAGACGGGATTCCCAACTACGTTGATTACCCTTGTCGTCAGAACGATTTAGCGTCTCCCCCAGTTCCGAAACATGTCCCTGTTCCTTCCCTTGCTACCCTATATGAATCCTTCTAGAAGCGATTTCCTTTGCCATCCCAAACGCAAAACTCGTATCTCTATTGGACGACAAATCGCCTGCTGAAACTATTCCTAAACCGTGGTTGGTCGGGTCTTGGCGTCCCTAGGGTAACGTCAGATCCCTAGGGGCGTCCAGTTACTGTTTGACTAGCGGCTGTTATGGCTGGGCCTTATTAGTGTCATTAAATTCCATTACTACAGCTATGCCGCCTAACAGATTGCGCCGTTCGTATCGATATTGTCCCCTATTTATGATCCGTGTCAAAGGGCCGGTTCAAACCAGATTTTCAGGTGGTTCAAGAATTTCTTGTCCATGGGTCGCAGAGGAGGTAGGGGCAGGCGCCTCTACCGTCTGCCTCGAGGTGTCGGGTTTCGTTGCTTGACACTCCGTTGCTATTTGCATATTTTTCGCCGTCTGTATTGAGGCCGTCTGCCTCCGGCGAAACCCATTGAGGTCGCGTTTCTCAGGTTTTAGGTAGACACCTCTTCATCCGTAGTCCTCCCACGCCTGTGCTGCCGGTCGATGACTTTTATATAGCGCCATCGTCCAGAGTGTCGTGCGTGACATGGGGTTTTGAAACTGGGGGGCCAGTGCCCTCTGCCCCACTACGATTACACCCTTGCTTGCTAGGATCTTCTCTTGGTCATGGAACGGGCCTGGAATGAAAGGATTATAGGCCTGCCTTCGTAGAACAACGTAGAAGCAAGAGGTATCGTTGAATGCAGGTCGGGCTATTTTTGTAGGCCTACTATTAACTCTGTCTTTGTGATTGGACTACAGTTAGGTCAGCAATCGCTGGGGGTTGAGTACCTCGACCTGAATCATATCGGTCGAGAGAAAGCCGCAATTGCTAATCGGACTCTTCGGCGCTAGCCATCCCAATTAAGACCACCAGCGCTCGTGAATAAGCTGTAGAAGACGAATTGCTTCTCGGAACGACCTAAATTATTTGTATAATCGGACCTAAATGACAACAATGTCGCAACATGGGGAGACATTCAAAACTATCTGACTTAATTTCTCAGATGGCTAAGTCAATTAAGCACGCCTAGGAGACTATAATAATTGTAGGCACTAATTGTAGGCCTAATCTCGTGATTTCAAAAGCGACCCAAATTCCAGATCCTAAGCCAAATTGTGTTATCGGAAACATCTTAATGACAGCCAACGTAGTAAAGCACACCTTATAATATAAGCTGTTGATATCTCTCGACGCAAAAACGACGACATGTGGTTCGAATAATCATTCGTTGAGATAAAACGTGGGTCAGACCTCGCATGCCGACGCGCCAGCTGGAAAGTTACTGACCAAGATGAACTGCACAGAGGGGGAGGGAGGGATGGTAGAGCGTCACGAGTACATGTAGGTCTATGGTGAAAACGCGCAGTCCCTCCATCTGCGATTGCTGTCAGCTGGTTTCAGATTTGCCATCAGTTGAATTTGGTGTTGCGCAGATCTAGTTCACTGTGAAATTGGTTGTCAATCACCCCAGGATATTGAGTCATCGAATCACGAGGAAATCAGGTACAGAAACCGACATGTGATGGGCCACGAACCCAACGTGTCGTGTAGTTCGGCTTTTGAAAATGGCGTTGTAAATTGGATTTTTTAACACAAGGAATCGACCACAATAACTACATTTATTGCTGAAGTAGATATTGAAATAGGTTATTAATGTGAAGTTATTAATTTTGGCCGATGTTGTAGGTCTATAATAGTAGGTCTGCCTCTGGTTAATCAGGCCCCAATTTAATTGCATTAAGTACGCACTTTAAAAAAAGAAGCATTGAATAGACAGGAAGAGAACAAAAAACAATAATTTAGCATTTATCAATTTACAGTTGTAGCATAACATCGCAAAAACCTAGTGAAATGTTACTTGTGCTTTGACCGATTTTGCACGTGATGACTCAGAAGGCCTGCTGATCAGAAGCAAAAATTCAATAATGTTTCGCTTTTAAAGTTGAACTTTATGACTGAAACACGACAATTTTTTAAATTATTGAATATGAATTAGCGCTGTAAGCGATTTGCACTCTTTAGGTCTCCAGTTATTGAGAAATTGGATCGACCCAATGCTTTCAAAAGTTTCAACATATTCATAATTTTCGATGTGCGTGTGAAATGCGTGTGAATTTTAAAGTGATGGCAGAGAATTGCTGTGAGAAAGCAGAGCTCATGATATGTTTCATCATTTGAGATTCTCTTAATGCAGATGTTTGTCACTTTTCACTAAGTCAGAGGCTTTCGACATTTTTCCTCACAAGCTGAACTGTCTCTCCGTCAATGCTTCCTGATGTTCAGTTAAACTGAACCTTGAACTGCTTGCAGGTCTGGGCCACTCCGAGTCTCCGACGACGGTACAAACGTTGTCCCTTCTGGACTAAATCTGTTTGTGTAATCCATCGACGTGTCTTGGCGTTAATACACCTTTACTTTAAATTTTCGTTTCTATAGAACTATAGTATTATATATAGGCCAACATTAGGTCGATGTCCACATTATTCGAAACCAAGAAATAACGATTTCTTGAGAGTTGACGAACATTTTTTATGCTGTTTAATTTTTTGTAGGCCTAATTAAAATTATTGAGTAACATTGGTTTCTCACGATATGATTTTTATATAGGCCTATATTACGTGTACTTCGATGTAATTTAAACTGAGTAGGCCTATGAACAATTTTGAGATGATTGTGCTAATGATAGAGGTAGGCCCTACATGTAGGCCTAACTATTTTTCGCCTTTGCTGACTTTTAATTATGTTAAACCGACAGAGCTGAAGTAGATCTACGATTTATATACATGAACAGTAAGCTTAGGCCTATGCATAATATTACATATCTGCACGAAATCAGATCTATGATATCTTGCGATGATCGAATGATACCTTTGCATTGTAATAACGGCGTCATAGAAGTCAATAGTTAAGATTCGATATGTTCTACAATGGGATTTTAAAAAGGCACCTTGCAGAAATACAAATCTGGCCCAGCTGTCGAACCACAAATCTTCTGATAAATAAAATCACAGAGGACACTATTCATCATCTGATGTCGACTCATAAGAGTTGATCTAGGCCTACTCTCTATGCAGTTATTTCGATGAGAGGAGGATGAAGACAGACAGATGGAGGGAGAGCAGGACGAACCAGGCTAGACTATGTCTGTGTTTTGTTGGTTTTATTACAAACATGTCAGATTTACTTTTGTCTTGAGATCATTCTTACTTATTGATCTGCATGTACGTAAACAACTTCACAGAAGAAATATTGCTATCGTATATCGGTGCAATAAGAGCGCGGATCATCAATAGGCCCTACAGATTAAGTAAGAATTAGAAGCAGGACGGTCATACATACCAAAACGTTAAATCTCTAGATTCATTTAAATTTAAGACCAATGAAGCCTAGAATTTTAATTTAAAAATCGATTTGCAGCATTAGTCGATGATTAGCACAATTTTAATGCCAATTTTCGGCGCCACTGTTGAGCAAAGTTCTTCGAAGATAATGAAGCTCTCAGTATGTGAATTTATACGCAGAAGAAGGATGAGGCGGGGGAGGATAAGGAGAAGGAGGAAGAGGAGGAGGCGGAGGAGGAGGAGGCGGAGGAGGATAAGAAGAAGAGAAGGGAGGAGGAGAGGACTGAGGAAGATAAGAAGGAGGAGAAGGAGGAGAAGAGGTAGAAAGAGGTTGATGATGATGAAGAAGAAGACGAGGAAAGGACGAGGAAGAGAGAAAAGACGTAGAAGGAAGAGAGGGATAAGAAGGAGGAGGAAGAAGAAGAAGAAGAAGGGGGAGAGGTAGAAAGAGGATGATGAAGAAGAAGAAGACGACGAGGAAAGAGAAGAGGAAGAGAGAAAAGGAAGAGGCAGAGGAGGAGGAGAATAGGAAGGAGAAGGAGGAAGAAGAAGAGTATAGTCATTGGGTTAGTCCCGAGGCAGCCATTCAGTATTAAATGTTAGCGACTTCATTATCTTAACTATAGCTTCTAGCTGTCTTATATATGTCTACCGTCAATGTATCTACAGTCATTGTACACACCACAGCTGAATTTGATAGGGGTCACACGCAGAGTAGAATCAAATTTATGAAAAGACTCAAAAGAGTCACCAATGGTTGGTGGGCCCACGTTCAAGTTTGGAACCAACAAAAGTATTCCCGTCGACAGATAACAGATGGCATTCAACAATATGCTCAGAGTCTCTGGGCCAAGCTGCGTCGATAGAGTAGAGCGACGACTGTACACATCGCTCACAGACACCGATGCGATGTCGACGAGATGTCCCTCACTGGTGGAAGATGACGCACGTCCGGATATTCGTCGAGGAACAAGGAGGGCATAGAAAAGACATTCGTCATGTGTTAATCGAATAGCCACCTGTGACCATCGGTCGACGTTACTCTCAATGGCCGCATCAGCCGCCCTCCATCGAGACGAATGCCCTCGGCTACATGGGGCATATACGGTTCGCAAGGGATGGTCTGATGCAGTCATATGGCCTAGGCAACTTGCCTATAGAATGCCTCTTAACTGCACAAAATCCTTGGAAAAACCTACGAACAAGTCCGGTACGCAAATCTAGGACTATAAAATTCAAACATGTTCGAAGTCACTGAGCAAATCTGAATATAAATTAAAATGATCGTCATAATGACGTAGCAGTCGATCAATCATGGTCGATGACATGCGCAGAAATTTTCTGGCCCACATTATTATGGAATATTATAAGCGGATGATTATGAATAGATTTTCTCTATAGGTGTATACGTAGGCGCTACCTATATACAATGAAAAATAATTTTTAAGCAATGAGGCCTATTCTTTTCTATACAAATGAACTCGAATAATGGATTCAAACTATATAGACCATCTGTTCAAACCGTTTTTAATCAATTAACCGTGCTGGAGAATAGATATTCAAGCCATTTCTTATGTCCACTTTAAAGACTGCAGTGGACGTCAGATTGCTAATTTGTTGAATTCACTCATGAAGGTCTTTGCAACACGACACATAAAGGCCACATTCCATCTTAGGCCCTCACTGTTTAAGAATGCCTTATGTATAAGAAATTCCCATGAACAGTAAGCGATGGCTTGAAGCTGGGTCACTATATGTTGTTTACGTGAGAAGCGTACTATTAAATTTACGACAGATGGCCAATGGCGTTTATGCTTTGGCCTACGTGTTTTGATCGAACGATGATCGATCATATCCTCGCGGGACCGTACAGTCTAATCTATCTCTTCAATCGTGACGCGTGTGACCTTCTTTACATCCGTATGCAAAGTCCGCAATGAATAACAATCAACTGCAGCTGTAAAAGACGCAGACAAACCAAGCAAGCAATCGATTTAAATGAGTAAGCGAGTAAGTCTGCTTCATCATCCTCATCATCATCGCAGCAGCAGCAACAACAGGTTGCTCAGCTTCCTCGCCTGTGTTGCAGATGGTGAGCATTGATTTCAATGAGACGCAGTCTGCATGCGCAGTTTAGTCATCACTTCGTACACATATTTTGCGGGCGCATCTCCCTCTCCTCAGCCTCTGCAACTAGGACAGTGAATGCATGACGTGCGTGGGTTCGAACACGCATACAGACCAAAACTCGTTTTGGTTCTAAAGCCGTCGAAGCTGAAGACGAAATCGCTGATCAACATCAGAAACGTCTTTATTGAAGTTTTTGTGAACTTTTTACTCGAGGTAAATGCTTATGATTCGTACGGTTTCATTATATGATTGGACAACATTAAGTGTGTTAACTGCACATCTGTCATTAGTTCTTCAGTTTTTGGTCGCTTTAATATAAAAATGTCGATGAATCACGTCCAATTGAAGACTCAATGGCCTAGATCTAGGATAGGAAAATTAACTTCTCTTAGCCATGACACTCGTGCATAAATTGCTAACAAGCTACTCCCCGCATGTTGCCCCGTTTCCGCAACCCTTAGATATAACCAACTTTGTCTCAGAATTGTTTCCTTGCTAGAGGATGGCATACAAATGACCTACGTTTCTCAAGATCTGGCTATTTAAGCAGGGGCGTCCAGATAGGGAGGTCCGGAGGAAAATGTCTCCAATTTAAAGCAGGGATATGTTTTTAGTCTTAGGGGGGAATATTTTGCCTTCCTGATACTTGGGACCAGGGTGTTTGTCTCCATAGCTCAGGGGGTTGACGACTTGACGGTCCTGTATTTGAGTACTTTTCGCCTGTGCTCCACATAGTTGCAATAACCTTTCGTTCGTATTCAGTTCTTGATTTGTTTAACACATTTTATGTGTGTTGTTATACTGTGATATTTCCCTCATGCAGAAATGAATGCAAGATTTATTGCTGCAATTAAGGATGTATTTACTTACTTGCTCAGTTCTGCCCAACAAACCACAAACGCAGCATTCAACATCATTCAGTGCGTGAATTGATCGCTGATGAAATATTATCGTCGCAATACTACTGAAATAAAAAAAGTTAGGCTTATAACTTTTGACAATATCTGCACAGCCTACTTAATATTACGATGCACAAATTTTAGTATATTTTACAGCGTGTCAACTGTGACGAGGATGACAATGCTCGTCGAACTACGGGGGGCTTGGACGCCCAGGTTCATCGTTCTTGCGCTAATGTTGGCCATTTTCAGCTTCTTCTCAGAGCAACAGTTCGTAGAAGCTCAGAGTGTTACTACAGCGCCTCCAAACCCAACGGTCCCACTGGTCCCAACAGTCCCAGGAGTTCCAGGTACTCAGCCACCAATCGCAAGTAAGTAGTCCATACAATGCTGAACGTTACTGCCTGTATAAGTCGTTAGCTGTGTGTCATTGTAGTCCTGCACGAACCAAAACACAAACGCACTCATGGTATACATCCACTTCATTCGTCCAATGGACACGACCTCTTCTTGTCTCCCCGTTCTATTACTGCTATGGCTCAGGAGTCAGTATCGATCATTTTCTTCAGTATTATTGGTTTTTCTCCTTCTCCATCTATTCGCTCTACACCTACAATTCCCTAATCTTCTTTCGCACTTCGGCACTTGTCGCCTTACTAGTTTCTGTGCACTGTTTTGTCTCTCTGATGATACTTTTTTCTTAATGACAACGTGAGCGCCTCGGCTTATATGGGTGGCGCTATACAAATTATTTTAATAAACGATAAAACATGCTCATCATCATACTTAGGGCCTACACTATTATACATGTGACCATTATATACACACATAATATGTTATATTAAGTGCATATATTATATACTCTATACATGTATAAGCGTAGCCCTATAGGCTCTTACACACATGCATGCAAACATACGTAAGTTGCACAGTTGGAATCATAGACTTAATGGTAAACAGATATTTCATGTGAGGAAAGATTGAGTAGTTGCGTTTATATTACCATGGAAAGACGAAGAATAAGAGGAGACCTAATAGATGTACAAGATATTAACTGGAAAGAATTCACTATAAGCCTACGAGCTCTTGTGGTTAATGGCAGGGGGTAATGGCAGGGGGGTAATATCCGGGGGTAATGTCCTGCTAACCAAAGATCACGAGTTACGAGTTAAAGGTACGAGGTTTTCAAGAAACCGGCTGGGTCGATGAAGCAGAGGTTTCTTCAGTGCCAGAGTGGTGAACCCTATTAATGTTCTTGATCTGGAGACTGTTTCTGTGGACTTAATTGGTTGCTACTTTCTAGAAAAAGCAGAAAACGTTTGGTATTATAAGACGAACGTGAGGATGGAAAAGACGACATATTATTCCTCTGAAAAGGAAGAATAGATAATAGGAAATCCTTGTGATTAGACTGGTATCCTGCGTTTAGCTTACAAGTGGTGCCTTAGAATTTTGGAGAATAGAAAGAGGGAAGTGAAGAGGAGGAGGAGGGAGGAGGAGGATGGAAGAATACGACTGAGGAGGATGAAGTGTTCGGGGAAGATGGGATGAAGATCAGATAGTGAAGCACACAAGAGGTGATGGAGACACGAAGAAGACGCAATGAAGACTTGAGGAAGACAAGGTAAAGGACGAGGAAGGAGGAAGACTAGGGAGGAAGAAGACGAGGAAGAAGACGAGAGAGTAGGATGACGAGGGAGGAAGAAGACAAGGGAAGTTCGAGGATGACGGAAGAAGTGATTTTCTGACGGCAATTCCATACATCTAATAGACGACATAGTAGATTTGCCACTAATTAAGAACTCGTTGTAGAGAGCAATCGTCTTACCATGCTATAGCTATGGAGATATGCTGAGTCAAATCAAGGAGAAAGATGACATCATGCGAAGCAAAGTAACCCTATAAGCGATGTAAAGCAAAGAACGTCATTTCCGTTACATTAAGTCTTATAAATAATAAGAGTTGTGATGACCACCAAAACATCCACTGTTCAGAATGATTATAATCGGATTACAGAGGCATGGCAGCAGACAACAGGCGCCATGTTCATGTTGAGTGTAGACCCACGATATTTGAAAACCTATCGGTCCATTCTCTCTGGTCACCTGATTTATGTAATTGATTACAAGGTGTCCATCGTTCAGATCATCAGTGGTCAAAAGTTCGCTGAGTTGAGAGACCGATTGGCTGACAGAGAAGGTCACAAAGGGTGACTGGTGATCGAGCATAACCAAGATGATAATAAAATATTCACGATGTCCTGCACTGTCTTGGTCGGGAATGACTCTGAATGACTGATATTGGCGCTTTATAAATGTTCGATCACAATTGTAATTTTCTACTTGTGATTGTCAAGACCTTACATCAGCTTGCAAAGGCAAGAATGTCACGGAAGCAGCATAAAATGGAAGACGGGGAAGGTTGCAGTGATCTATGAAGAAAGAGTCCCATGGGATGGGATAGTCATATAGGAGGAAACGACCCCATACACGCATACAATAGGCCCTATATATCTTCTTTTAATTTCAAACTGACAAAACGCAATATGATTACAGTACAGTATGAACGGATGATGAAAACTTATTAACTGTCCGCAGCCATGCAAGGCACCCATCATGTTCTATATTTCTGATTTTTCCGTCTCAGCCTAGCAAGAGAAGGACTAGTCAGTCGATCTGATAAGGTTAGCGAGAACCTAACTGCTTCCTCTGCTATGCACGCCGCTATTTTGCCAATTATTCCGCGTACACCGCCACCTCCCACTGGAAGAAGCAATCCTATAGAAGTGCATTGCCTTAAGCTGCAAGTAAAGGTTGCCTTCCTGAGTTGCAGAAAAACCTCTTTTATTTACGCCCGTTAAATGTTTATTTGATTAAGTAGGCAATTTTTTTAAAGGAACCTATAGCCCATCACGTAGGATATGAAAGTTTAAAGTTTAATTCGGTTGATGATGCAGCAGAGCATTGTCAACAAGGGAGCACATGTTGAGACCATCTTGCTTTCCTATGTCAATACAGAATTGTCAAGTATTGTGGCAGTTTACTCTTAAAACGGGGTAAGTCTACATGTATACATTAAATTTTAACAATGTAGAGACAGAAACCAGTTCATACCATTAATGCTGTTAAATTAAAATGAATAGAGGGCAGTACAAATACAAGACAATTTACACGATTATACGATAATTTACGATTATACTTCGAAGTCTAAATCATTCCTGTAATGCTTGAAAGCAGGGTCGTACCGAGGGAGGGGCCAGCGGGGCCAGCAGGGCCTAGGTCCCGGGAGCAAATGTGGAAAGGGCGCAAATTTCAGGATGGAATAACTTGTTATTCCATAAAATGCACTATTTTCAAAATGTGGGGGCGCCAAATTGATGCTACACACAGGGCGCAATTAACTAGGCACAGGGCGCAATTATAGCTCGGTACCGCCCTGCTTGAAAGACATTTTAATAACATTTTAATTTCCTTACTGTGTTTTAGCTTACTTGGGCGACCTGTGTCTCAATAGCGCTAGTTGCTTGGATAAGGTTCCACACAGCGAATGCAAAGATGCGGGAGACAACGCAGGAACGATGAGGTGTCGCTGTTCTGCCAATTTCTATGCGTTTAGCGATCAAAGCTCTCCGCAGAAGCAGGACTACAAATGCGGTAAGCAGTCAACGACTGTGATTCAATCGCTCTGTTATAGAGTACGTTATTACTATGACTATGACTAAAAAACTTCAATGGCGTCGCCATAATAATGCACAGGGCATCAACCGATGGCGCACCAAAACAAATCCGAAATCAGGTCAAATCAAAAAGGTCAATCCTAAGAGACAGAAAGACAGTCTGAGGAGGATGGACAAGGGTAAATAAAAAGGTATTAAGCCGAGATCGAAAAGAAACTAAAGACTCAGCAGCCCGAACGGCGTGAGGTAATGAATTCCAGAACTTTGGACTGGCAACAGAGAAAGCCCGCATACCAAGACTTGTCCTAACAGAAGGTATAGCAAGGGTCAAGAAATCGGAAGACCTACTCGAGTGATGATGACCCTGCGGGGCAAGCAAAGTGCATAGGTACCCCGGCTGATCAGATGAAAATGTCTAATAAGCAATTACAACAGTTTTAAATTTAATTCGTTGTTCAACAGGAAACCAGGCTATAGGATCTTCCGCTGATCATGTGTAGACGCTGCAATTGCAACATTGGAAACGTTCCCATTCTGAGGCACGCTAAGCACGACAATTTAACGATATATATATATATATATATGGCCTAAGCAGCCAGCTCATGAAACGTAAAAAAACCCAGCTGTGTGATGCATGCACGCATAATAACAATAAAGACAATTTATATGGCGCTGTAACACGGCCATACCGCTACAAGGGCGCCTAGGGTAAGAAAAACTACGCATGTCATAAGCAAATAAATATACTACCTACTTACATAATATGGTACTTTCGATGTATCTCTAAGTCTTGAGTTAAGGTGGTTTCACAGAAAGGTTGCTTAGTTTTCAAATGACCTTAATGTCCGTGCTTAATCCGAAACTTCTATTCACATCAAACTCAGAGGCATAGACCTATAATGTAAGCGGAATAATTGTGTGTAGCACAGGAAACATTGTCTGGACTATTGAAGACACATTTATTTAAGAACTGCTATGTGTAGCTTTGGTAAGAGCCTTAGTGAGGTTCTAGTAGGGCGCTATATAAATGTTCATATACATACAGTACATAATAAAGGTGGACTTATGGATTGGCCTACCTGACCCATAGGTAAACTGGTGATATCTATATACATCTTAGTCTTTTATCAAACATTTCTCAATGAATGCTCGTTGAGATTGGATCAATTGCAATTTTGAATCCATTAGATTTTTTCAACGAATTATGATATTTGTCTGTGATAAATTGACAATGTGAAATCGGCGAATGGATCGTGAGCGAGGAAAGCGCGCCATAGAAGACAGCGGTTAGACTGCAATATGTGTATAATTCTGATTGTTTTCTGATCGTAGGTAAAGTCCTGACCACCGCCATCAACAGCAATTGTCAGGCATGCGAAGACAACGAGGGAACGTGCGTTGAAGACGCCGCGAAACCAAACGGCGTCTTCTGCGAATGCGAGATCTCGCGTACGGGAGATAACTGTGAAATCATTCACGGTAAGCCACAATTATTTACGCTGCTCAGTGAATGCATTGGCTGAATGAAATATTATTTTAATGAAGGCTTTGATCTATATATATATAATATATATATATGGCCCATTGTCACCTAGTCACCAAGCACACAATCAGACGATGGTTCAAGGTAAGCCTATACTGCTGACAACCAAGTTCTTGAAGATACTTATATGATTAATTGTGGACACTGTAGCAGTAGAATTATTTAAGGCATATTGCATGACGTGATGACCAACAACTGTTCTAATCGATTAATTGATTGTTGTAACTGTTGTAAGCTAAATATTAGGTTCCTTTACCAAATGCGTTCCCGGAAAATTCGGCGCTGGATGTTATAAGTGTATTTAGGCCAGATATGGGTATGTAGTAACTGATATTTGTAAAAAATTCAGAATGGGAGCGAAATAATATTCTCCATATTATCCAGCACTTATCTGGTTATTATAGAGACTGGTGAAGACAACAGCCCTAAAATACTGACTTTGAGTAATTGCGTTTAAAGAGTACAGTAACATTAAGACATGGATTTATAAACTTCTACTGCCGTTAGTAAATACTATGTGAGTCAGAAACCGAAATCGATGTAATTTGTAATATTCTTTAGTTATCCCTACAGTGGAGGACTACTCTAGTTAGAATGTCACACGGTCCCTATGTGTTGACTATGAATCTACAATAGCCAAACACTAGGCAAACATGAGCTGGATAATACGGAGAATATTATTTCGCTCCCATTCTGAATATTTAAAAAATGTCAGTTACTACATACCGATATCTGGTTTAAATACACTTACAAACTCCTCCGGCCCGAATTGTCTGACGCCGAATTGTCCGGCGCCGAATTGTCCGGTCACGACCAAAAGATACCACTGTACATGACAGACAAAACTATATAATAATGATGTGCCTGTGTTATGGTGATCAATATAGTATATTGATTGATTGATTGACTGTTTGATTGATTGATTGATTGACAATGTTGGACCAACACTGTTTTAAGATATGTGAGAGAGCTGAACAATTGACACTTTCTCTGTCAATCATTTGCAATCATTCAGCATGTATGTATTCTAAGCACCTTTTGGAACCCTGTTCCTGCATCTCGGCCGGTAATTATGTCGGTAGGCGTATCTTCTACTACCGACATAAAATGGCCTACGCCGGTGTAGTGAGTTATGTTGGTAATTATAAGAGCAGCGCAGCCGTCTACGCTAGGTGTAAGTCTATTCCGATTCTGAGGTAGGAGTAAGTCCTCTACGCCTAGCGTACCGGCGATGTAAACAAAGATGGCAGCGCTTGTGATTCGTCGCATTCGACGACGTTTTAGACGTCGAAAAGTGTTTAAGAGGTTTTATAATTAATCCGTCGCCTTCACCGACGGCGAAATTTATACTGCGCCTCATTTTCGCCGTCAAAGATGTTAAAATTTCACGCGGCACCCGACGATGTTGCATTCGAAGGGTCGCGCCTGTATGTTGTATATAGCATGGATAAGGCAGTTAGGCCTGCCTACCGTTGATTTTATTTAATTGGTTCCTTCTCCAACCGTTTTATCTAGTCCATCCTCAAATTAAACCCTTGCCCTGTGAGGCTATAACACGTGGCGACAAAATAAAGTTCAAAGCTGAAATGGAATTGTCAGGGATAGAGATGTGCTCATAAGCTCATTGATGCGTTTTAGAATTTTCTATAGGCAACACAACTAGAAATGTCACCATAATATATAGGATTTAGCCTCAGGCTGGGAAAACTACTTGAATGAATTGAATGTAGGTCATAAATTTAAAGTAGGCAAACAGCGTCAATAGAAACCTTATTTAAAGGCTCAGTGTAAAACAACAATTAAGGGTTAAAAGTGGTTCAAAAGACTATTAGTCTGTGCTAGAACCACTGCAGTATTTGACCTGGAACATGATTAGAATAATGGCCCAATTTTCAAAGCTTACTCTTTAAAGCAGTAACAGCCCTATCATCCAAACTATTCCACCATTCTACAACTCTTGAACTGAGAATGTACATGTATGCCTAGGCTCCTATCAATTTCTTAAATAATTCATGCCAATGTCCCCGAGACGCCTTCCTAGTTCCAAAAGCCTATATGACTGCATAAGTGCACAGCCCCCTTCCCAGTAACAATCTTGTTGGCTTCAGTTAGGGCTACGTTGCTCATCGTAATCTCCAATGTTGTTAGTGCACACCTATTCAGCCTTTGTTTGTGGCTTGTAGCCCCATATAATTTTCGTAGCTCGTCTTTCCACTTTCTCCAACTTTGCCATGTCTAGCTCTAAATATGGAGTGTTCAAACTGTGGCTTATTTAGTGATGTATACAACCTCAGTCTTTGGTGACTTATTGCCCTTCTAATCATGCCTAGCTTTGTTAGCCTTCTTTGCTGTCTCAATCTTGCATGTTTTGTACTCTTGTGCATAATCACTCCCAAGTCCCTTTCTTCCTTGCTCACTTCCATAGCCTTAATCTTTTTAATGAAAACTCACTGTTTCTCTTCCCATATGAATTACTGAGCTCTTTTCCCAGTTAAACAGCACCTGACAGTCATATGACCTTCTGAACATTCTTCTAAGATTATCCTGCAGTATCGTCACTTCTGTTTCACCACCCACTGCTCTAAATAGTTTTGCATGTGCAAACTTACAAATTGTCGATAAAATTCTATCATCTATGTCATTACTAAAAAAGGATAACTAGCAATGGCCCAAGACTATTTCTTGAGGCACTCCACTTAACACTGTCATCCAGCCAGACAACTTGTTACCTATGCCGGTTCGACTGATCTATAGTTAGGCTATGTGCCATGTGGTTCGCTTAAGTTTCCCTTTTTAAGCACTGGTACTATGAAGGCACACTCCAACATGTAAGGATTTATTGAAATTCTATGCTAAGACCACTCCAATTTCTTCCCTCTTCCAAGCAAGAATTAAGGATGCAGCTAATTTACTCATGGACTTTTGTCAGTTTCAAACGTTTCAGCTGTTCTACCACATTTTCCTTAGAATAGGGCATATATTAACTGTTAGTCCTTTACCTCCAATGTCAGAAATGCTTGAATGGGCTCAGAGATGGTTCCTTACTTTTCCTACAAAAACAATGATCTTAAGTATTTATTGAATACTTCAGTAGCGTCCACTTCAATAACTTCTCTCTTCTCTCGTTCTTTTCCAGCG
>OY365806.1:16808320-17071319 GCA_959347315.1 Bimastos eiseni | reverse complement strand
CAAATATTTATTTATCTGTTATAATTCACTATTCTATCACGCCAACTGCTTTTTGTCATAATCGCTCTGAATTTGTACGAATCACGGCACTCCATTATTATTATTGTTTTCATTCGTAACCAAGTTGACCGCATAGACCACTCTAAGACGTAGACTATAAATAATTCTGCGCTTAACCTATAACCACTTAAATAATGACGTCTGCAGGAACATTCCCGGCGCCATTCTGTCTGCTGACGAAGTTATTGCAAGGCGTAGCCTATTCCAACCTTTGCGAATACCATACAAGGCGTATCCTTATTTTCGGAGTAGGCCTACGTATTCGCGAATAGGAGATACGCGGTAGTAGGCTATTCCATTCCTCATAACTACCAGCCCAGGAACCATATATGGGGCCCAAGTAAACCATACTAAAGTCGTATAATTTCTTAATGTTGTCTTTGTCGTTTGACGACAGTGAATGTCTCGTGCAGCATGGCAGCCATGAGGATCTGCTACAGTCCTCATCCGACTGTTGACTTTGCCGACGGTTGGCGCATGTACACCTCTGCTCATAAAGGAATCCCTCTATGCCAGAGTACCACAGTCAATCAGACTAGCTTGACCTGTCAGAGCGGCAACCAGGAGCTCGTACTTCCGCTCAATGGCACTGATATGGACACCTGTGGAACAACATCCATTGACGACGTGAGCCACTACCGTTATTGATACACATTATATATATAATATATATATACACTATATATATATAGTATATATATACTCGATGATAGTAAGCATGTATCTACGTAGACCTATGAGGGCATGAGATTCATGAATTCATTTCACATATTTATATAGCGCCCCATCCAACTATCTACTCAAGAATTCGCAATTCGGCCCGGTTGAAGAGAATATTTGTCAATGTTAGAATAAAACATGGTGTCAAGGACACTGGACACCAAGCGAAAAGATACATGAGAATGATATCGTAACCATAATTATACATTTATATAGCGTCCGTCCTACACGAAAACTGCAGAGTTTTACCAGACCATAGGACTACAGTACGTTCAAATGGAACGATCTCCCATGGCCTGCGAAATAATGTAAGAGAAAATACAGGAGGCTCGGGTCGTGTAGGTTGTCTGGCATTCGTCTGATTCGGAGGAACGGTAAACAGCCAAGATACACGGCAGCAGTGCAGTACGGGGGATGAACCCAGGCCCACCAAGAGGGAATGCAGAGCGGCAAATGCCCATGGGCCCGGCGACTTTCCAGGTGCTGGTCCGCAGTCTTGTTTTTCATAAAGCCTGAAGATAATTTATGTTCCCGCGACTGCCCTGCCTAGGAAAAATGATTTATGTGACTGTTCTGCCTATGTATGGGTCCGGAATTTAGATGAACCACACCATGTGGGGTGTTGCAGAGTGGCCAGGGTCAGAGGTCACTGAAATGCATCGCTCTCTAGGATTGGATGGAGCATAATCTGTAACACAGTTCCGCGCCAACAAGAGGATCTGAAACTCAGTGCGCCTCCTTAATCTGGACAAACCGTATGTTAGTCGAAGTATGGCAGAACTTAGGAATCATACCGATCAAGAGAGCAATGGCACAATGACTCCATATGAGACACGTGGACATGTCACGTGGTAGTCCATTGAGTAGAGCAGTCGCCTTGTTGTAACTGCGGAGAGTACGGAGCGAACCCTGCTTATTGATATCCAAATACATAAATACACACACACACGTATATATATAGATATATATATATACGTACATGTAGTAGGCCCCTCGATTTGGAATGGCCTCCCTTTGACGCTCCCACGCGCGCTCCCTTCCTAGAATTCCCTCTCAGGCATTCCTCTCTCATCTTAAGACTGTTTTATGTGGTCGCGCTGGGGTTGGGAGCGCCTCCGAGTAGTCACCTTGAAGAGGCGCTATACACAAATTCTCGTAATGAATTAATGAATATTATACATGCTTATAATTATGTAACACAACATAAGGTAACATATGCAACATCTATCAAAACATGTTATAATAGTTATAACGCAATAGGAATGGCGTGTATTTCTTGCACTCTACTCTGCATGTATGACTGCTCTACAGTGTTTGAGTGTCGTTATAACATTTTGCATAGGCTCACAATAGAAGATACATGAATAAGATCGAGGTTGTGAAGTTCGATAATTCCGATAATGTCGTTGATAACGCAACTGGAATATTCTTCAACGTCTACTGTTCATTCACCGCTTTTCAAGATCAGACGTTTCAAGGAATTGGAGTCGGCAGGTATAACACAACTCACATGTAGGCCCTACAATCATGTAGGCCCAGGCCTATGTTGATGCAGATGCAGCTTCAGTGCCTATAGTCTAACAAAATATGGTAGGGTCTTTGAGAACAATAGCTTATATAATCATTATTTTGGCTTACACGTATCAATTAAGTATGTAGGTAAGTACATAAGTGTTTAAATGCATACATTTAAAACACTCGGTTATGGTTATAGCTATGTCTGTATGCGTGTTGTGAATATGTATGTGTGTATTCTGAGTATCCTGCGTTAACATTTTCTTTCAAATGTGGGCACCCTCTTTTGTGAGTCCTTTGTTAGCACCCAGGTCTCATATCCATATTCCATACATCCTACATCATGCTGCCGAATACACGTGTTTTCAGTGCGTTCAATTTAACCCCTAAGCTAACTGCCTTCCTTTTCCAACTCTTGTCCATAGCATTCAACACGACAATTCCCTTGTTTATCCGCATTTTTATTTCATTTTTACAATAAGGTCGTAGGTCTTTGTCGTGTTGTTTCCCAGATCTATGTAAAGCTCACCACATTTTGTAGTTGCGTTTCATCTGTCAATAAGATTGTCGAAATTAAATTAATTAATGTATGTGGTATTGGAGCATAGCGACACAGCACAAGAATAGGGACTAGACAATTTTCTGACAATTTTAATGCTGAATAAAATTACTTGCTGTCTGAATTGTATCAATGTTCTTGATCGAAGCAAATGAATCACTTGTGCTTTAGAGAAATATTGATGCAAAGCTGGCAGCACGCGATCTAGCAATGACTCATTAAAATAATTATAGGCCTATTTATCTTAAGAATTTCGCATATTTATTTCCTGCTGTTGCTGCTGGTGATTGACAGGGTGAATGGCAATGACCAAGGCACTCAAGTGAATCCGAACATTACGTTCCGAGTGACTGATGGCTTCAACCGACCAATCGGGAACGGAGTGGTGCTTCGTGTCGGAGATCTTGTTAGATTCGTCATCACCTTAGTCCTCGATGGTGAGTCATCGACGTTCGGTCTGTTTCAGATAATGCACGTAGAGCGACTCGTCTTCGAAGGTATAGTGACTGTTACAGACAATGCAAGGATGATAATGAAGGAATAAGAGCGTATAGTGTCCCGGAAGATAATATAGTGTCACATACAATGCACCGAATATAATGAAGGTATAGCGTCACCGAAAAATGCACGGAAGATCATGAACGTATAATAACTTAGTGTCACGGAAGATAATGAGGATATAGTGTCAAAGACAACGCACGGGGAGTGATCTGTGTTGGAAGTTAGTGCTGCAGACAAGGACATTCCAGGAAATGCTTGCACCATAAAATATTTCCCTTGAATTCAAGAGTCGGAATTGGAGTAAGAAATACTTATATAGCCTCCCATAATTATTTTCGCGTGGAACGTTTATTTTCGAATGCTTGGCTTGCTGAGCCAGGCCCTTCCAGCTTCCTCGGCCTTGTGAAGGGCTCGGAGACCGCCCGGAAGTCTTGTTATCGCGCAGTCCTCCACTATGTGGAACATCGTCTGCACCTCGCCACACTCGCACAAGGTTGACGTAGCCTGGGACCTAATTGGCAGGCCTGGAACTTGAGACTAATTGGCAAACACTTAATTAACGTCGATTTATGCTCACGAGGACAGTAAGGGCTGAGGGTCAGTTGTGACTCGTTAGGGTGATGAAATTGTGTTTGCTCACATTTTCAGGAAACTACGAGAGCTGTCTGATAATGCGGGCGACAGCGTCCACGTCTCCTGTAATGCCAGACTCGACAGCTGAAACCAGAGCTCTCATGACTGGCGGGTTCGTATAATATGTAGCTTATAATGAATTAAAAAGAGCTACTCTATTACAATAATTCTGATTTTCAGAAGCAACTAATTACAGCAACCAAGACTTGTGATTAAATGAACGGAAAAGTAACTATAGTTACCTAAGCTATAAACAGCCTACTTCAGAAAACTAACTTTAGTAGGCGTATTGATTAGGTTACAGTTTCTTCGACAAGTGACTAGTATTTAATTACTGTAAGTGAGAATGCTTACCTGAATTTTCATCTCCCTCCGTGATGAAATTTGACTTTTAAATTGACGAATAAAATAATAGAAATTAGTGATAGGCCTACTTGTTCTGTGCACTAAACAAACATTCATCTGCTGAATATCGTAAAAGAAACGGAAATTCAAAAGTATCTTCAAGTTGATGATTGAATCCCTATAACAATTTCATTTTATAGTGCCATTGTTCGGGAGGACGCGAACATAAAAGCAAAGGTCCACTTTATTATTGATGCCGGAGTGTGTTGTGATGACGACGCTGTAGAGGCCCGTAGGCCTTTAATAGACAGCGCGATGTTATTATATAGATTGGATAAGCCTACTTTTGTACGCCTTTTGTTATAGATGTCCCGTTCCAGGCGAAGTGACGGCCGACAGTTGGTACTGGACAACTCTGAAAACTCCCGGTCAATTGACGTTATCAAGTGGAGCAGTTCCTATATTCAAGATGGCGAGCAGCAACAACCTTTTCATCCACTGCGCCCTCAAGTTGTGCATGGTCGGGGACAACTCGTGTCCCATTTACGACAAGGTCTGTGCACAGTGGTTCATGTTTCCCAATTCACTGCAATAAACGATATTAATGTAAAACAGGTTAGAATCATTTTTTAAAGAAGCAATTATTCTTGGCCCTCTGGCCTGTCTTTCGTGTCGCTGTGGCTGGCTTTGCTGCTTTCAAACGTATCTGCGCTTTCTTAAAAGTTTTTTTTTTATAACAGAACGGACCTGTTAGGATTGCTGTTGGCAGGAATTTTGGTGACATAATTCCAACCACGAGAGAAAGCAGGACGACTATATTTCGGGCCTACGCTCGTTATATCAATCAATGAAACTTGATATAGCGCCTCTTCAAGAAATCTACTCAGAGGCGCTCCCAGTCCAACGACGGTCAAAGAAGACAGTTTAAGGAGAAGAGTAGAAAAAAGATCAGGAGATCCTATAGATAAAAGCCGGAGGTCCAGAGGAAGCCCATTCCAAGTGGCAGGGCCAACAGCAGAGAAGTCACGATGATGCGGAATAGCAGTGCGTGAGAATAGAACGCTGAGAAGCATAGCGAGCACTGGCAGCAGTCGGGCAGCATAGCTCCTGAAGGCAAGCAGGTGCAGCCCCAACAAAACATACCAGGGAGGCGGGTCAAAATGCAATGCGCTGCGGAATGGGAAGCCAGTGCATCACATCACGCAGCATATATATAGGCAGAAACATGGCCTGTCCTAGAAATGCCTCCTATCAGGCGTGCCGCCGACCGGTGGACCCACTCCAGTTACCCGATCCTGCCTCGTGAAATGCCCACATAAGTATGCGGTGGAGCAGTAGTCAAGAGACTCAAGACCGTGACGACTAGTGACGAACGCATGAATAAGAGTGGCTGCAGCACTAGTAGAGAGCGACCCGGATTCACCAGTAACTGTCGAAGCTAACAGAAGCAATTACGACTTACTCAGTTGACATGCTTGGCGAAGGAGAGCTCTTGATCGATAATGATGCCAAGGTCTCGCACAGAAGTAGCAATAGTAAAGTTCGAGTACGCCGCAGAAAGTGCTCCAAGGTCAAGCTGTGCCAGTTGTTGCTTTGTCCAAAGCCAGATAAATCATGTTTAGGTGGAATTAAACCTGAGTCGATTGATCGACATCCAGGATGTGAGAGAGTCAATTGCTATTTGCATGGTCTGAACAGAAGCTATAGCCATAGAGGCAGAACAGTGTGTCATCAGCATAAATCTTATGTAAAACTCTACATGACTAGAGGAGCATGACAATCTCAGAAGTATATATATATATATAATATATATATACAAATATATATGATGTAGAGCATATATATGTATATATTTATAACGGATATATAGTCATACATGTATACATGCATTGGCCTAAATACATAATATGCTTGCGATTTCCGCCCCGTTTCTAACTTCTTGATTACTTTAACTCGCTGCAGGCCACGTGCAGTTCAAACGTCCGGAGGAAGCGAGTTGCTGAGCCAGAGATTGTTGAAGTGGAGCATCATGGAAACAGGCGAAAGAGAGCTGCAACAAGTGTCAACGTTCAAACTGGACTGCGAGTGGAAGATCCGAATGCAAATCCTCAGACAGGTATCAATGAAAACAACAATCTTAGCTACACATTAGATGCATCCTCAGCTAGATAATAGGTGCATCCTCAACTAGATAATAGGTGCATCCTCAACTAGATAATAGGTGCATCCTCAGTTAGAAAATAGGTGCATCCTCAACTAGATAATAGGTGCATCTTCAGTTAGAAAATAGGTGCATCCTCAACTAGATAATAGGTGCATACTCAGCTAGACAATAGGTGCATCCTCAACTAGATAATAGGTGCATCCTCAGCTAGACAATAGGTGCATCCTCAACTAGATAATAGGTGCATCTTCAGTTAGAAAATAGGTGCATCCTCAACTAGAAAATAGGTGCATCCTCAACTAGATAATAGGTGCATCCTCAGCTAGACAATAGGTGCATCCTCAACTAGATAATAGGTGCATCCTCAGCTAGACAATAGGTGCATCCTCAACTAGATAATAGGTGCATCTTCAGTTAGAAAATAGGTGCATCCTCAACTAGATAATAGGTGCATCCTCAGCTAGACAATAGGTGCATCCTCAGCTAGACTATAGGTGCATCCTCAACTAGATAATAGGTGCATCCTCAGCTAGATAATAGGTGCATCCTCAGCTAGACTATAGGTGCATCCTCAACTAGATAATAGGTGCATCCTCAGCTAGACAATAGGTGCATCCTCAACTAGATAATAGGTGCATCTTCAGTTAGAAAATAGGTGCATCCTCAACTAGATAATAGGTGCATCCTCAGCTAGACAATAGGTGCATCCTCAGCTAGACTATAGGTGCATCCTCAACTAGATAATAGGTGCATCCTCAGCTAGATAATAGGTGCATCCTCAGCTAGACTATAGGTGCATCCTCAACTAGATAATAGGTGCATCCTCAGCTAGATAATAGGTGCATCCTCAGCTAGACTATAGGTGCATCCTCAACTAGATAATAGGTGCATCCTCAGCTAGACTATAGGTGCATCCTCAACTAGATAATAGGTGCATCCTCAGCTAGACTATAGGCGTAATGCATATTGACGGGAAAGATAGTTCATGACTAACCAATCGCTACGCAGAAACAAACATAGGCCCTAGTGTGAAGCTTTCCGTCCCTCCTCCCATCAACCTACCCATTCGTCCATCTATACAACAAGCCAGAATGCTTCATCAATTGTAAGCTTCTGTTGATAGCTTCGTTCAATGGTTTGGCAATGGTCGTGTATCATCTGGCGTTGTACTGGTCATGTAGATCCTATGTCCGTTGGTAATTATGGATTCGTCGCTCTGCTGGTCATTCTGGCCCTCATCGCTGCTATTCTTATCATCGTAACAATCATCGTAGCCGTGAAAACAAGGCGAAGGAAGGGAGTGGCCGACCAGAACTACCAACCACGTCCACAGCTCTTCGCACTTCCACGAATCAGCAGAACACACGAGCGATTCTAAATAACAGCCCAACGCTCAATGATGTATATGACAGATATATATACACGCATAAACATACTGTAATACTATACAATGATGTACGTTTATATATTAATACGTAGCTCTGTGCATGGTACTACATGTCTGTATATAAGGTGTACATAGACTTTACAATATTGTGTTAATCATACAGTGTTTATTCCGGTTGAAGATAATGCTGATGTGGTTAGAACGTCGAAAGGCACCAATTGTTAGGGGTCCCAATCACACTGTAGATCGCCGAAGTGGTCTATTCAGCCAGTTATACGTGGTCTTGAGCTTATTGTCTGGTTGTATTTCTTGGTGACATGCTGCTCTGATCAGACATTGCCTTTGATTGCTTGGTATTCATAATATACGTTTGCATATTGTGTACGCTATCGATAGACACGTTATTTTGTAATATATGAGTCCATTATAATTTATTATTATATAATTATGAGGCAGGACCTAATTGCAACAGCTATCTCTTTAGCTGATAAAAGGTTAAGAAGACTTCTGAGGCACTTATTGTGTTGGTGTCATAAACTCGCTTTCGTCTTAATTTAAAAAAACTCAACTTTGAAACGCTTCAAATATCGTCTTTGTCTTCAGCCATCCTCGTAGCGAGGGTTGGCCGCATCACGAACTCTATCTTTCCATTCATGCTTGTTTTCCACCTTTCTTGTGAGCTGGTCCACTGTCCATATTCGAATGTTGTCCACCTCTGCCATTCTTGGTCTGCCCCTCACCCGTTTGTGGGACTCTTCCTTCTAATGTAAACTATAAACGTAAATCTCCAAAATATAACACAATTTTTAACTCCACACAAAGGCCGCGACAGGGAGTAACAGTTTATTACTGACACTATGCCGAGTTGTCGTCGTCAATTTCGGTTACACGTCAGTATCCGGGGTGTTATCAAACCTAATATACAGCCTAGTGCTAAGGTGAAACTCGCTGATAGCGATCATAGGATGGTGCAGAAGTGAAATTAATTTGAAAATTTCCCTGTTTCATATTGAGTAGACTGCTGCACGTGAGAGAGTGACAGAGAGAGACAGAGAGAGGGAGAGGGAGAGAGAGAGAGAGCTGCTTCTACCCTGACACGTATACACTCAAAGTTATTCATGTGCACTTATATGAATTTATGCGGACCTCGCCTATCTGGGATCAATAAACTTCGATCCGTTTAATGAGCTGCAGGTCAGCATGATGGTGATTTCAACAGTATGATCTTATTCTGCTCAATAACACGGGTGCTCGAATTGTGAATTATTTCCGTATCTTCCTTGTATGGTTGGGCTGTGCTCCGTTCTGTCTTTTTAGAGTGTAATTCAGCGTCATCCGTATCCGCTTTGCAACACATCTAGTTGCTGCCCCGCTATGATACTGCGACAGTGCCACATGGAGGCTTCGCAGTTGTCTGCCGCTCAGTCTAAAACATACTTTCATATAATCTTCGCAATGAACCCCTTCTCGATATTTAGTCTGTGTGTCTTTCATGTTTGTTGAACATTCTGTTCACTTGTGATCTTTCTTCTTTCATTTGAAATCATGTCGAGAGCAATGCTGATAGTCGAATCTCCCGAATCAACGCTATATTAATATGCACCTATAATTATAATTAAAAAAACTACAGGATGGAAATATGTAGTCCTGGACAATACATTCGCCCATCGTTTGATAAAGTGCGTTTAAGTAGCAACGATAGCCGATAGGAGCAATGTAATGTAAGCTATTAGGACCAATTTAGTGAGAGTCACATTATGTTTACCGATACGTGCCAATAATTGTTGTACAAAGAACTAGACACGTGAATGACTTATTGTAAGCTTTTATGCAAGCGACTAGACTTATTCAAGACATGACGTGCAAATAGTTATTGTGAATTACTTGTTTTCATTTGAGGTCCAGGTGGCTTGCTTATTATGTTATGCCCTGTTCTAGGCCTAATTATAATTATTTGTATCATGACGTTTTATATAATTGTTATTCGCAAATTGATCCGTTTATAATCTTGTGCCTTTCTCGATGTTTTTTCTAAACAGTTTTGGTTCTGTGTGTATTTTAAAAATTTATATGAAGGAGTTTCAAGTCACTCAGAGACGCCATTGGCGCTCATCTACCCTACGAATCCTGTTTAATCCAGCTTCCTACTTGTATACATACAATGTAGCTATAGGCGACCATGCAGATCAGTTGAGAGCCTAACATCAGCGAAATCATTCGCTGGTAGGACACAGTTACAGCTGAGACTGTAGAATCCTCAGCTGATATGAAAAGATTTTTCGAATCATTTCATGACCAGTGAAGTGATGCGTGAAGCCCATTATGAGGCTCAGATGTAGACAATAATATTAATGTTATTCGCATAAACCGTCGCTTGTGCTTACAACAACAACGGTAGCCAGGTCAATACAATTATTATTAATGACCTTAGACTCTCGAAAAGTAATTAAGCTTATCTCAACTCTCGTCTCTCTCTTCGTGTTTAATCTATTATTGATCTGTCGGATAAAAGTTGTCTTTTGCTGTACAATTAATGTATACATGCTCGTCAGATAATGACTTTAATGACTTTAAACCGCTGTATATAGGACCACCTAGAATAACTAATAACATTGAAGCATTAGTGGATTATTGCATTATTGCTTTAAACATGTCATGAGTTTTGCTAAAGTGAGAACTTACTGTGGTAGCAACAGGGGGCGATCCGGGTGGGAGTTAGAGGGAGGCAAGTCCTTCCACCTTTTACAGATAGGGGACATATTTCTATATTTCCCATATTTCTACCCCTCTCATTGGTGTCCCCTCCACCTGTCAAACGAGATCGCGCCTCTGGGTAGTAGCACGCACAATCTTCAGGGAGAGGAGAAGACTATTGGGACTTACAGCCCACCACTTTTCTTCTAGCCCTCCGAGTTTAAGTCCGAGAGGGTATTTATGATCAGGGTTTGAATTGTCAAATTTGAAAGGGGGTTAAAATTTTTCAGATGTCGGGATATCCCGACTAAAATTTTTATGAATCTGAAACCAACATACGGGCTAAATTTTACAGGATTACTCGGGCAATATAATGCAGACTTCAGACGTCAACATAACATCCCACAAAACCTATGATCTCAGAATTACGCACACCATGTGTCACAATCCACCGCTTTGATCAGGCATGTGAGAGTTTCACGAGCGTTAATTTATTACATTATAATATCATATATTATATATATATTATATCATATATTATATATATATTATATATATATTATATATATATTATATATATATTATATATATATTATATATATATTATATATATTATATATATATTATATATATATTATATATATATTATATATGTGAGTGTGGGTGCTACTGAAATCTGATCTGAGGTTTGCTTGACCCCGACGTAATTTTTCTAAATTAACTGGCGTGGTTGAAAAACGAACTGGGGGTGTTGAACCTTCCCAACCTCCCCGACAATTCAATCACTGCTTATAATCTGTAGACCTATGAACGGGTTATGACATCTTTGTTAACAGTTAGAAGGCTGGGATAGCCCTGAGAACTAAGCAATATAAAGGAGTGATTGCTGATTAGTTCCTGGGCAAGGGCGCACTATAGGGGGTGCTGAGGGGTGCTTGAGCACCTTCGGAATAAAGAAGTTGACCCACACAATTGATCCAATTCCGATGAGTTATTTTTATTTTTGGGGTGGATTGCTATAACTAACTGTAATCTACTGCGATATGAGCACCCCAGGGAATTGTTCTTATTGCGCCTCTGCTTCTGAGAATAGATCTATAGGGTCGTGCACATTATATGTTTAATTCTCTATTCTGTCATCTATACATTTTTTTATATTCTGAAATTTGATATCACCCTCCTTCCAACATTTTTTGCTTAGAAGTGCATACACACGCCTCAACGGCGTGATTGCAGTTGTACTGCAGAGCAATTGTGCGCGAAGGACTTGCTCAAGATCCCTACACAGTGACTGACGCCTCGGACGAGGGTCGAACCCGCTCACTCAGTACACACTGAGTGTTACGGGCCGACCTCTCTAACCGATCAGTCACCGTGCCACACAATTATTATATATGAATATAATATGATTGTCTCTCCATTATATGTAGGCTAACTTGCTGCGGCCTGCATTTGCCCTATTAAACGAATATAGGCCTACATGTAGACCAGATATAATCTGAGATTATGCTTAAACATTAAAATATTACATGCAGCGCTTTGATATAAAATAAATGTGTTAATTTCGAGCGAAAAAGTATTGTAGACATAGGGCATTTTAGAGTTTCGTTTAAAAATTTCGTTGCCATATCAGTTAATTAAGCCTGGTGACTATTTTTATGCATGACCAACTTCTATATGTTATAGGCCTATGAGCTGACTTATTGCTTGCAGAAAAATTAATCGTTATTTGTTGTTGTTTCTGATTCTGAATTTACTTTGTCCGAAAACTTGAATAACATAAATATTTTCCTGATCCGTAGAGTTTTGTGTCATTATTTTTAGGCTTTTTGAACTGCTTTTCACTTATTAAACTGCTTCTGTGTGACGAAGGATCAGATTAACTCCAGAACAGAGACATGTCCGAACAGAGAACAATGCCTGCCCACTTCGATCATTGCACGTGTAAAATATGATTTGACATATTATAGGCCTACTGGTCCACATGCATAATAATTAACCAATTAGCCAACTCAAACAGTGTCGTTTAGCCTATATATTCTAGGAAAGTGAACGTTATAATAACTATCTTAATTAAAGTCATTGCACTAACGCAACTTTCATTTCCATTCGTAGGCATAATTAGGCTACCGTCTGCATAACGGAGCACAGTGGCGCTAAAACAATAATAAGGTCAAGAGATCAATAAAGATGGTCAGATTGATTATATTTTCTTGAGCTGCGCTCAACCTCTGTTGGAAAAGTAGCATATGCACGTTGTTAAAAATTGTTGACTGCTTTGATCGATCTATTTCATGTCTGCATTACCGAATCATCGGCGAACTTATTACTGGAGAGTTGCTTACCAACGTAGGCGTCACTTAATTGAGATCAGAGGCGCTCAGTGTCTTTAATGTCCTGTTTCTTGCTAATGCGCCAATACCTTCGGGGTTCGGTCCTATCCCATGAGTCAAATCCTAGGATTACGTCACGATTTGGTCGCCAGTCTAATAACCATAGAAGCAACTGCTTATATAGTTTGCTTCAGTCGAAGTAGGCTCATGCGTAGGCTCACTGATCAAAACCATATATATATATATTCATTTATTCATTCAATCTGGAATATATATATATATATATATAATATGTATATGGGTCAAGCGAACGGCCACTGTGCCACAAACGTATGTAGGTATGTATATACATAGTGCCTTCGCCTTCCAAGGATGTGGTCTCAAGACCGCGGTCTTGGTCTCGAGACCGGAAAACTGCGGTCATGGTCTTGGTCTCGAATGCATCGGTCTTGGTCTTGGTCTCGAAGGCTTCGGTCTTGGTCTTGGTCTCGGATGCGTCGGTCTTGGTCTTGATCTTACAGGAACGGTCTTGGGATTGGTCTCCGTCTTAGGTTAGCGTTCTGGGTCATTTGCCGTATCAGAGCAGTTTCTTTGATATGTGTCGGTTATTTTCGATTATAGACACCGGTGTTTAGGCTTGGTATCGATTTATGACGGGTTGATCATCTATATGTAGGCTTATACATGTTAGGCTGCTGTGGGCAAAAAATGCATTTGCAATGGAACCAGTCATTTCAAAATTTACTTTCACAAATTTCAAGGTTTTGGAACAATCTCATAATTATGCCGTCGGCCACGTGTCGTCCCTATTAACCTATGAATCCGAGTAAAAGTAGGCCTACATCATTCAAACGGAACGTTAATCTACTTGTTCAGATGTCTTAAAGTATTTACCTATCGTATGTATTGTAAATAATTTATAGTGTGATATTCTGAGGCCGAAGCCAGAGGCTAAACCCGCAAAAGTTCAGGCTGGCCGATAAAACTGTTTTCTGGACCGTTATTAAGATTAATATTCTTCAGCAATAAAAATAATGTTTTAAGCGTGGTATTCAGTTTTAGCGTCTTAATAAATTGAATTGTTTATAAAAAAGAGTCTTGGTCTTGGTCTCGGACCCTCGGTCTTGGTCTTGGTCTCGGACCATCCAGTCTTGGTCTTGGTCTTGGACCTCTCGGTCTTGGTCTGGAGGTTTTGGTCTCGTGTACGTGCAAAACTGTCGCCTTCTTTCGGATACTTATGAGACCATTTGACAAATCGATCAGGTCACCCTTTTTAGCCTGATTATAACACGGGTTTCTACTTCTGTTGGCCTCTCTCAAAAATTGCCTAGTTGGCCTACTTCCTACTGTACATTCGGGACCATCCTCATATTTGTGACTATTGAGACTGCTGTAGGGCCTATCAACCTGGTTTCAATGGTTTGCCCCAAGGTCCTGTCCTGGACTCATGGGTCATCTGCGCATTATACACTGCAGACCTTTGGTCCCTCTTATTGGCTACAGCCGTCCTGTCGAGTCAATCCAACGCCGACGCCCTCCAGGCGTCCTAGCTGTAGTTGCTATTCATTGTCCATTGTTCAGCATCAGCAGCTGCCCCTGAGATCCGAGAAACTGGTAGGGACATGGAGACCCGGATGTTCTCTACATAGGCGTCTGCTCCTAAGTCTGACCAATGCCAAACATGTCTGGTACGGGACGCGCCGGCAGCTGGTAAAATTGGACTTGGAAGCTGTAGACTTACTCGATCTGGATCACTTTCTGACCACTGTCACTGGGATCCTGGTTTCACTCTGAACCAAGAACTCACTTTCTCTCGGCATATATAGCCTAACTTTGCGATGAATAATTTCAGCTCAGTTTGGTATCCCACTCGCTGACCTTTGGTGCTAACTCTTTTAGTCTACCCTCGTCGTCCCTCTCGTAATTTCCAGTCTTGACTAGTGTAGCGCCTTCTACTATGAGCGACTCTCGGTCACGTAGACTGTATGTCTGGACCGAGTTCTGCGCACGAAGCAACGATTCTTGGTGTATGTCTCACAGTGCTTACAATTAAAGTACATGCGAAATGTCTCCCTTTTCCCATTACGGATATTGCCTACGTATACAATGCATGGGCTTTTGTTTCGCATTGCATTGAGGAACTGTATGACTGTTTCGTGTCTGCGGAACTCATCTGTCCCACCGAAGGTGTCACGTTGGTCCACCTAGGCCTCCAATGCTTCCAGTCAGCCTAGGCTATACATGAAACTGAGCTTTGGTTCCCACCATTAGACCGCACCGTTCATTCTCGGTCGCTGGTCCAATGACCTGGAATGTGCTACCCTGTTGCCCGTAGACCATATACTCTACCATAGGATACTTTAATGATCGCAAAGCTGTACCACACCGAATTTAACTGGTGTTGGGCCGGAAGCGCTTTTTTTGTATTTAATTGCATTCATTCATTTATACAGTGGCCCCAATAACGTACAATGGCCCCAATAACGTACAATAGCCATTCATTAGCGTTCCAAGTGAGCGAATCCAGAGACAAGCAGAGGCGCGTTTACAGAAGGCGGGGCCCTATAGGCGCAGACATATTTTGGGTCCTTCTGAATTTGTACACTGAGTCTGAGGGCTCCTATTGGAGGGGTCATACATCGTAACATCTCTGACGATTTGTGACAAAGGGGAGGGAGTCTGAGATACATTTATGTGACGTCACGTCATCATATCAGATATCGAAATACGCAACTTTATTTTGAAATTTCGTACAATTAAACAGTGAGCCAACTTCACAGGCAAGATCTAGCGCCTTTTCAAAGGCTGATAACACGTAGCCTTCGCTCTTACCAACACAGCTAACCGAGCTGATATTGATATTTGCGTTAATAAAGCAATTATTAATCACCACAATAGACTTGTCATGTGCATGCTTTGCTGCAAAAACAGAGAATTTATTATATCTACGGTATTTCAAACGTGTTTTCATTCATTTGGAGACCTCTGAAATGTTATTTTGTATTTAATGTTCTCAATCATTCGAGGGCCTATCGGGACCCCTGATATGTTAATTTGTATGAAATGTTTTAATGCATTTGGGGGCCTCTGAGATATCATTTTATGTTAATTGTTGTCATTCATTTTGAGACCTCTTATATATTATTTTGTATTTAATGTTTTCATCATTTGGGGGCCCCCTGAGATTTGGGGCCCAAAGGCGGGCGCCTAGTGCGCCTATAGGCAAACGCGCTTCTGGAGACAAGAAGAAGGTTATATGGAAGGAGAAGGATGTAAGAATTAATTAAGATACCCATAAAAATGACCACACGCAGAGGCGAGGAAGAGTACTACTATTCCACACTCCACAGGGAGGGCCCAATGGTATTAGGCCTCGGCTTACATATATAGGGAGGGCCCAATGACATTCCATATATGGAGGGCCAATGGTGGAAAAGTTTGGAAGATGATCGATGGATGATCGCAGGATTGATCTTACCACTGACAATGATCTATACTCAATCGAATCATTCGATAAATTATATAGTATGTTAAATAACACGTAAAAATGGCCACAATGTTTAAGACCTGCCCTTATTATTGGGCCTAATATTGTTGCTGTCATTAAGGCTCATGTGCAGGGCACTGGTGGCTTATGGCTTATAGGCCTAATTATGCCAAATAAATTAATACACATAAGTTTCCTTAATGCTGCCCTACAACCTTAATTAGGTTATGCTGGACCCTTTAGGCCTGTAACTTGAACGATTTAAATGTTAATTGAAGTCCCAAAAATGTCCGCTGACATTTGTACAAGGCCCATAGGCTGAGGGAACTCGGAATTAGGCCTAAGATCTATAGTAATTAGAGCCTATGCTTTGTTACACTAATTGACCATATCAAGCTTAATTAGGCTATGACTTTTGTTATCATATTTAACTTAGACCCACTAGGCCTATATAATATTCCGAATAAAGAATAGCGCTCGAGTCGTTCTTAGCCTATCACTCATAGATTTGTTACATGTCCGTTTATATTATATATAGGGGCCTATATATAGTTCCTCGTTTACATCGTTTATCAGACAGCCTTTGCATTTAGATTTGCAAAAGTTTCGAGAGCGGTCACCTCTGCCAACAATATTAAACACTGCCTGTATCCATCCTATTAGCGGCGAGTGTCAGGGTGAGTCTATGTCTACTCACACATTGTCGACATTTTGCCTTATCGCTTCTACTAATTCATTTATTTCAGATTTAGGAGGAACCCTTCTGTCAGCATTGTGAGCAAGGAAAGCACGGTAGGCACCTACATGTACGAACCTGGGCTTTGCCTATGGTATTTTTCACGATGTAGGCCTATGAGCTATTGCGCTACAACATTTTATGTTAACCTAAGTGCGAAAAGTGGGCGATAAAGCATGCCATAAAGGGCAAAAATACATTTTAGATTGCAGTGTAATATTGAAATGTTATTGAAATATTAAGCTAAAAATTTTTAGTTGAAGTTTTTCGATCGCATTAAACTCGGTGAGCGTGAAGCCTACTACAGCGCTGTCTGGGATTTTGTGGGTCGGTTCACGAGTTCATCTCTAGGTCGTCTATCGAAGGTGAAGAAACACTAATAAACAGCCAGTGGTGACTCGATCGGTATTTAGTTGATTTGCGAACCGGATTTTTAAGTCGATAAGTTAGTTTATATATTAGTAAATTTACAAAAAATATCGCTGTCTTGGAAGGAAATATTATACTACGTTTGAAGGTTCTGAATCCTTCTCCTTTTTGGAGTTTGAAGCGCAGTTGAGGTCAGTGTTAGATTCTTTGTCTGGAAAACGACGTGCACCTTTTACAGAAAATTGGCCTTTTTAAATGTAAAACAAGCTTCTGAATTTTTAGCAAAAAATCGCATGGCAATTGTTTAAATGTTAAAGTACAATTAATTTTGTCAAGGCTGAAATATTTGAGCTAATCATCATGTCATAATAATTTTTAATATTTACTCAGTTCGATACTTGTTATAGGCGTGTGACCAATTGAGCCGTCATTTACGCCAACCTTTCCTTTCCTCATATCACCTCACAATAATTTTGAACATGGCCGTTTCACGTTGTTGTTGTTTGTAAAATTGGCATCTTGCACAGCAAACTATGACTTAATTATAGTTTTGGGGACTCCAACTTATGCACAATATTTAGGGCGTGGCTTATGTGTAAATCTCTTAGCGCATGTGCACTTTTAAAAACCGATAATTTCTTATAATTATGCGTTGTGATGGTCGGTTAGGGTCAGGTTAAGCATCGTGAGGGTCGGTTAGGGTCAGGTTAGGCGTTGTGAGGGTCGTTTAGGGTTAGGGTTAGTGTATTGTTTATACATATACAAAATTCATCTTACTTACTCCTTGTGTCAATCATGTACCGGAAGTTTAAATGGAATCTGGATTGTTAAAAATATCATGCTTTTAAAAGTAGAAGCCGGTTTGATGCGAGAATGTCTATACGATGGATGTAAACAAGTCATGTATGCGAACAACTCGGTTGATGAAAAGAAATATACCTTAATGGAAGCTGGATTGATTAAAAGAAATATACCTAAATGGAAGCTGGATTTCATATGTTTTTGGTGTTTCTTAATTTAGCAACCTAAACTATGGGATTTAGAAAATGAAAACAATTGATCAACATAAACTACTTTTTTACCAAAAGTTGGTCAGGTCTCACTGAAACTGGGAAACAAGAAACTTTCAAAACCAGCAACAGCCTCTAAATGGTAAGGTCACAGGTTAGAGCAGCGATTTCCAACCGGGCCAAAAGTTGCAGACTATGACTGTGGAGTGGAGTTGCTTGAAACCTGTTTGAAGAGGTTGGAACAAGTTCTTTTCATTGAAGTAAGAATTGAGTATAGGGATGAACCGAGTGTCAATTTCCTGCTCAGTACAGAATATTACAAGTTCCGAGTATGGTGTGTTAAAAAAGTCTCATTTTCTTGGTTAAAAAATGTAACATTAAAATTGAAATGAATGAACACATTTATTTTTTTGTGTAATTTGTATGTAACTGATTGAGTGATAAAATCTGGATTTTTTTAGCAAGCCGACTTTTATTAATACTTGGAATTAATGTTAGGCCAAGTAATGTCGAATACTACGATACTTGACTGAATTGTGTATGTCCGAGTTTCGGTTCATCCCTAACTGAGCTCTATATCCTAAACCTAGCCTGCGCCTGTGAATAAGCTGGTTCCCACGACTTTGCTTTTGTGGGTGTTGTAGAAATGTTGTTGAGATTATGAGTGTTTACTACTTTATCTGCTCTGGTGGAAAAGAAGCATTGGAGAATCGGCCTCTACTTTGGACAGCAAGTGGAATCTATGCCACTTTTCTCAGACCGTTGCATGCCGTATATTTTGAGTCTTGGCCCCAGAGGCGCGTTTACAGAAAACGGGGTTCTAGGCGCAAACATTTTGGAGCCATCTGAATTTATATACCAAGTCTGAGGGGCCGTCTATATATGAGGGGTCATACATCTGTGACGATTTGTGACAAAGGAGAGGAGTCTGAGATATGTGACATCACGTCATCGCTTCAAATATCAAACTACGCAACTTCATTTATATAAAATTTCACTCAATTTTTTTAAGCAGTAAGCCAGCTTCTGGTGGCAAGGAGGTTAATAACACATGGCCTTTGCTCTTACCAACAAAGCGACCATTTAAGGTTTTATCTAATCCACCAATTGAGACAGACTTGAAGTGTCATCTTGACATTTGTTTATAAACAAAACTTGAGCAAGCAAATGCTATTTAATGCCGTATATACTCGACTATAAGTCGATTCGAGTATAAGTCGAAGTGCAATTTTTGGACAAAAATAACGTCCAAAATTGATGGCTCGAATATAAGTCGAACCCATAAAATCAAAAACGAATGATAAATCAAGAGGTATAGCCTGATATGGGCTATATTTCGGCGGAGAAGTTCGGCGGATTTTGCCGCGAAATATATGTTTTACTATGGGCAGATCAATATTAATGCATCATAAATCAAGATATATAGTTTGATACTTGCTGTCGAATGTTGAATATTCGGTCTGAAAATCTTCAATTATTTTGCCTCTCGAGTATAAGTCGAAAGGCCTATTTCGCTGTCCTGAAATAGTCTTAAATTTCTCGACTTATAGTCGAGTATATACGGTATGTTGTAGGCTTGTTACTTATGGAAAGGAAGAGTCACGGAGTGACATGTGTATTTCATTACATTGTCTTTCTATATATTCAACACTGAATCTTTAAATAATTTTTTGATAATGATTACAAAGTAAATACATTGGTAAGAAATAACTGTGTGGCTAATACTATGGTATTAGGCTTTAGCCACTGTGGTCATATTTAAAGCTAGTTGTAGAGTTTGTGGTGCTGTTTTGTCATTGCTGGTTTGGTGTATAAGCCATCATTTCTGAATGTGCCATTGTTGTTTTAGACACAGATTTAAGTAAAATTATATAGATTTAGATATGTTTTACCAAAATGGAGTTCAAGCTATTGGGTTTGTGGATATATTGGTGGATGATTTAAATTAAAACCGTGTTTCTAATCCATCTCTGAGAAATTGTTTGGTGCAGATTAAGACTTATTTGTCTGAGTGGGTCACATGTAGTCTGAGTGTCTGGTTTGGAGTGTACTGTTGATGAGTGTACTGTTGCAATTACTGAGATGAATGAGACACTGGTAGCACATAGTTATGTTCAGTGCTCACCTACTGATCATTGCAGCATATGAGTCCAGGTTCATCTTTATTTATAAATGCAGGCTACTTAAAAGCTAACTTCGCTAGATAAAAGATTTATCTGCTAGAAGTACATTGTGCAATTAGTAAACCTGAAGTAACCAGTATGATTCAAGACTAAAGCAGAAATAGAGTGCAGTACTATATTTGGATATTTGGATTCATGTAAGAAGTTGTTGTCCTGAAATCTTTTTTAAACTCTTTGAAGTGGGGCCTCACATTAAAATACTTTTTTGTCATTGTTTCTTATTAACTGGGTATTTTTATAATGAACACATCCTTCAAATGTATTTTCTGTTTACCTTAAGTGGCAGTTGTTTGGATCTGGTAGATTGCTGGCCCTGTATAAGATGCTCTTTTGGAGATGCTTGAGAAGTCCTATATATGGCGTGTTACATCATCGCAGCATGCATTTAAGGAAATTCCCAAATTCAGATCCAACAGCCTCTTGATCAATGTTCACAAAATCAATATTGACTATGATGTAGCTGAAGGATAAAAACATTAAAAACTCCAAGATAATTTCTGTCAGATTTGATTTCGGACAGCGAAGGTGTAATATTGTCCTTGCGGTCCATGGACAGAACTTTGCCAATCTATACGATTGGAGAGGAGCAACTGAAGCAGTGAGGACCAATAGTTGTGTAGCCATGTTATGTTACTCTTTGGTTTGATAAGATTTCTTTAACCTCCTTAGCGTTACATTACCTTGCGAGAAATCAAGCAAAAAGCGTTACATTACATTGCTGATGACGTTACATTGTCGATTGAACGAAGAAACAGAAATACCGCAGTAGGACAGTGCCATCTAAAGTAATTATTTATTGCAAATGTAAATTTAAACCAATACTATTAGTTTCTGCCTTTAGTAAACATCTTTAGTATGGTATAGTTTGAAACAAGGCACCAGACATAGTCCAACATCACAATCCGGACAGCAATATCTGGTCTCTTTCCTTACTTTCTTGCCGGACTCGTCAACCTTTGAGCAACAAACTACACACGTTCGTGTAGGGGCTTGTTTTTTTTGTGTTGGCGGACAGAAATCAATGAAATGTCGCCCAGTAAGACGTTCTGGATTGACAATGGTTGTACTACGACGACCAACTTTACCAGGAACCACAGATGGCGGATGTTTGGCAAAAATTTGGTCAACAAGTTTCCATGTGAAGTCAGCATGAGAGACTTTCTTGGTTTCATACTTTTTGAACAACACAAAAGCATTCCAAAGACACTGTTCAATAAGATGCCTGAAAATTTTTTAGATATCCCGAGCGTTATTCGGGGTTAACCATACACGAAGCGCAATTCTCCAGGCGCCCGAGCGTGTCTCGGGGTTAACCGTTCTTACACAGAATTACCGGCCCGGGTGGCACTCGGGGTTAACGCTAAGGAGGTTAAATGATGTGACAATCTTAATCAGCTGCGAACAGTATAGAAATAGAGATCATAATTTGAAGAGGTAAGGAGGTGCCAAACCATGGTGGCACGCATTGACCGGGGTGGCTAGTTTCAAGTCAACTTATTTGCACAAAGTACGGCCAGTATAGCTGCTGCTACCTCATCAGTTCAGACAATACAATACAACTGCATTTGAAATTGCCCTACTTTCTAAGTTCAGAAGTCTACAATCCACCATGTGGCATGGCATAGATTGCAATGAGTAATTATGAGCAACAGACTTGTTCAGAGGCCCTGTACAGTGACTGCCTTGGGCAGGGTTCAACCTCCTACTCTATGTTAGAGGCAGAGCACTCTGGCCACTGTGTTGTGACCTCCTATCTGAGCATGGTTGCTGAAGCACATACCTGTGACAGTCAAAGAGCATAGGACTGCATTTATAGCTGTTTAAATACTGTGGGAAAGCTGCAAGGGCGTTTTTACAATAGTCAAAACGGTTGTTGACTAATGCTCACATAATACACAAACATTTTTAGTTAGTGAGTGATAGACGTCCCATTCATTCATTTTGAGAATTTATATAGTGCTCCTTCAAGAACCTACTCAGGAGTACTCCCATTGCTGCCACAACTAAATAAAAAAAGACTTAGGTGATTGGCAAACCCTGCTAATGTCAATTGTAGTTGAGGGATTTGTAGTAGTACACGCTAGTCAGGTGGTTTTCAGATGAGGTCCTAAGTTCATGTATGCAAGCTGAGACATAACTATAAAATCTTAGATGGGCAATGGACCAAGTGAGCTGCAACTTTTCTATTGTAAGCATAAAAAGAATATGGAATCTATGAAATGAAATTTGAGAAGGCATTTGGATGTGGTACTTCTCATTTGCTACATTGTCAATATCCAGTTGCAGTAGCAACATTGTACAAAGTTTCTGTCCTGCATTGCTGAAAGTTGTATATCTTGATTAGTGTTAAACAAAAATCAGTTTAAAAACTGTTTTGTCAAAAAATGTCCTTGGCATTGTGCTTATTCTTTCCCTGCATGTTACATGAGTTCAAATAAAACCAAGAAAAATAACATTCAATGATGCAGCAGTCTTTGGCTCGAGTTTGTGCAATTATTATTGATTATTTAAAATTCATATGAAGCAAGGACCATATACTACCTGTATGGTACAATTAACCAGTGTGTTTATTATGCCCTGTTTTGTCAAGCGAGGCAGTCTTTATAAAATGGAATGTCCCTTCAGTGTATGTTCTAATTCAAAAAGGTAACCTGCACTGGTTAGAATGAGTCCAATGGACATTTAACTGGGTTTCAGTGTCAACATTTGTCCACAAAATCCAATCCTTTAGGTGTTCTTTTGATGTGTGGCTTGAGGTCATATGCGACCATCGTTCCTTTCAAAATGTCCATGCGCTGAGTTGCGTACAGCTTTATTGACTGCAGTTCAAAGGCTTCATGAATTGGTCAATCCATCATTCAAAATGCTTTATGCACAGACATGTTGAATCTTGTAGATTCACCGCATGTTCAGTCATTTGATCTGTATTAAAACGTAGTTCCTTCAAATCGATGGCTGAGTTTTAATTAATCGTCTGCGACTTGTTGGCCACCAAGTATCACTACGTGGATAGGCCAGTTCTTCAATAACATCACCTATCAAATATCATGCTAATATCCTCTGAGTGTTTATTCCTCAAAGTTGAGTCAGATATGCACTTTCATATATTACATCTTCACAAGTTTTTGCAATGACACTGCTCTTGTGACAACAGCTTAAACAAATTCATCTACATTATCATGGTAGACAATGGGGGCCGTTGAGTAGTGGTGAACAAACTGGGGCGCAGTGCTTGAGGAACCAAGATCAAGACCCGTATCCCTCTAAGGTTTACTTCTTTCACTTGGCAGCGGCATTTATTTAACTGAGATGTATAGTGTAATGGGCGCCCTGCGAGGCTGCCGATGGTGAGATTCGACTCCTGTCATAACTCATCATCATTCGCTCATGCTGTATTTGTTATCATTCTGTGGTTTGTCAGTCTGAAATTAAACAAAGATTATTATTATTAGATTCAGAATCATTTGGGTGGCACAATGTCTTCCAACTGCTTTGTAAAAGTGACAAAGTTCTGTACCGCTTTCCTAAGTTTTTACATGATACCTTACCCTGATCAGGTATTCTAGTGCTTGTGATTCAATTCTTGCCTCCCCATTGGTCAGTTATCTAGGTTAAGCTACTAGTGTCAAGAAATCAGATGAAGTTAGCTCTTGTCAACATGACTATATAAGTAGGCAAATGTGTGTATATATATATATATATATATATATATATATATATATATATATATATATACAACATCATATATGTATATGTCAATTCTACAATAGATGAGCTGATTAAAATTCTTGTCAAATCCTACTTCGACCAGTACGTCTAGACTGAATTGTATGTATTATTAGCACCTAAATTAACCATCCAAGTTAGAGTGGAATTGTTCATTTAAAGTTCTTTACAGTTTCTTTCCATGCCCACCATGTGGTTCAGCAACCACAGTCGTTCATTGTTGAAAAACGACAACTCTTTCAGCAACAGCTACTTGGAAAAAATGTTCCTTTGCGTTAACAATGTTCTTTCCGCACTTCAGATTATTATTGTAATCAGTGTGTGCATTTTGCAACACTGAACTTATGACACTGCGACTATGCTGGAGTTTACACGAAGCTATGTGCAAGCTCATACATTGCTCAATGAGTCTGATGCTTAATTCATGGTTTTTTTCCATGATTGTCATACCACTCTACAGAAAACTTCAACAGCTATCTCTGCTCTCAACAGTTTGATCGTTTTATCAAAATTGAAACGTATCTTCAACTGACTACCTCCTCCACCTTCGACGGTTTGATTCCATTCTGCAGACTTTAGATCTGTTGTGTCCACTGTGCATGTGTGGCAGACAACTTTATCCAACGTTTTTATGAATTGAATTTGACCAATCATGATCATCATGTGTCACCTCATCATCTGTAATCTTTTCATGGATAATTGTTTCATCTATATTTTATTCGTATAGCTCTGATCTCTGCACTGATCTGATCAATTAATTAAGTTGCATTAATTATTGCTAATTAATTACAAAGCACCTATTAATTTAGAGCTGACTGCAGTTAAATGAATCAAATTTAGGATCTGTTGCCTAAATCAATTCATAAGCCATGGCAAATTCTCTTCCGCTTGTGAAAACAGCAGTCGTGTTCATCTTCTGTTGCCTGATTGGTTGATGGGTTGACATGGATTCTATTGCACAGAAATTTGACTACAGTTTGTGCTATTTAACAGACAACAGTAGATTGATTTCAACTACAGGTCAGCAGTACAGTCTGATCTGATCCAAAAACATGTAGCAATGTTATCATGATCAATAATCACATTCCAAAATCACAATCAGTTGGACAGAGTGAATTTATTATGCTCTATAAGGTCATGAAAACTGAAAGATGTGCCTCAAAAGTATTCGAAACAGCTGAGCTTAAAGGCATCACAAACCCAGTTGGGAAGAGTTGGTAAATTGATCATGGAATGTGGTACTGTTTTGGGACATAATACCAGTGATAATAATATGCAATGGCAGGTGCTCTTTTTTTAATCTGTGGGGTGAAAAAAGGCATAAGATAATATGGCTGGCATGGGTATTACGTCGTGGACTGAGACCAAATTCGTTGTTCTATAATCTATATAGTCTATATACTGCAATGATTGCAGTTTTGATATGATAGTTTGGGATGTGTAGGTATTTTTATTTTAGCCCTGGTCAAGGAGTTCTGAAACATTTGTGTGCATATTTGTCTGTGTGAAGCCATTTGAAAGTGAGTAACAGTAATTGAGATGACTAGATACTCTGGTGGTGGCCAGTGGAATCAACTCATTTCAATCAGATAGAAGACACCGTACTCTGTGGATGTCTCACAAATGGAGATGAACAGATCTGAAAGTTGCTTGAATCCATGCGAGTTGTGAGAATGACCTTTTATAGGGTTATGCATGACTCCCAACTTATTTCAGCATCAAATTTAGTATCAGCTGTACAAAGTGAATTCGTAAGCCACAGCGAATTCTTTTCCATTTGTGAAGCTGTAGGCTTGTACATTTTCAACTGCATAATGCATTGATGTGAAATATGTGAATACTGATGCAAAGGACCTTTGACCCACTGAACCGAGCAGCAGAAGCCAGTTTAAGCTGGACCACTGGCTTGGGCCAAGAAAAGGAATTCTGGTTTTAAAGTGGTTAAAAGAGGCGTCTGTGTTAAGTCCAGAAACAGTGAGGAAAGATTGACAATAGAAAGAGTGATGGTTTCAAGTACACAAGCACTTCTTAAGAGTGCCCAGTTGAATCAATGCTTAATAGTGGTGATGTGATTGACATTTCAGCCTGAGTTGATGGTTTGAAGAATGTAGAGTACAGTAAATTAGAATGAACATTGGTCATTGAAACTGGAATTGTTTGAAATATATGCCATCGTTGCTGGATTTTTGGGAAAAGAAGTTAGGAAATTTATTTACAAGATAATATTTAGAGTGTGCTGCATTGCAGAGGAAGAAGTTGAATTTTTGAGTCAGGTTGCAGGGATGGGTGATTTTGATTAGGGCATAACCGAGTAGACAATTTTCACCGAGTACCAAATTCGAGTATTTGGATGAACTATTTGCCAAATCCGGGTACAAACCGAATAGTAGCGGCATATCTGGTCAGCGAGTAGTGGTGGTCCTGGCCTTGAAAATTTGGTATGCAATAGCGGCAATACGCATGTTCCGCACATGATGTTCATTTAAAACATATTGAAAGATGTACAAAGAATTTGCTCTTTTATCTTTGTTTTGGTTCGCAATTGCGTATTTTGCTTTCATGCAGCGCTGCCACTACAGTGAGTACCATCCATAGGCAAAGCGTAGTTAACCTGCCATGTGCACAGCTACGGAGAACTATCTATAGTCAACGCAGTCTATAGCAATATCGTTCATATAGCGTATTGTCGCACCCTAGGCTATAACAATATTTATCATTTAATAACTTTATTTGTCAAAAACTGTAAAACATTGTTGTAAACTTTGAAATATGAAGGTATAAACAACGTCTTTACTCTCTACTGTTTACCTGAAAGTGGGTGGAGCCAATTCACATGGGAAAATTACTGATTTGGTTGCCACCTGGGGAATGCAACCAAAAGAAATAAAAATGTTTAAATTAACATCATTATTCCAAAGAAAATTCAATTGAACGTCAAGTTCTTGTTTAATTAATCAATAACTTAGAAGTAAGTCCGTTAGTCCTAAATTTATTTGATGAAAAAATATTATTTTATCAAAAAAATTATTTTTCTCGAAAAAAGTTAGGCAAATACTTGTGAATAGTCCAATATTCGGCCGAGGCGAATGTCCGAGGCGATTTCCGGTTATGCCCTAATTTTGACCAGGTTTACAATTTTTATACCCTCTGACATTGTATTCCATTCTCTATGTGATGGTGTGGGAGAGCAAATGCAGCATCTTAGGGGAGAGGGCTGATTACTGATTTAGTAACATGACTGAGTATCCATTATGTTATATGTCCTGATCATAATCGATTTATGAAAAAATGGGATAGACATCTGTGGTGCAGCTGAAGTTGAGAAAATTTGTGGGGTTCTACCACAGCTGAGAGGGAGGGGTGCTGTTGCCTACAAGTGATTTAGTAAGATTTTGTTAACTTTGTGAGATTTCTACTGGCTAACTGAACGTGTTTGTGAGCTAGTGATGTAACAGTGGAGATTGATTTTGTTTTTATTGCTTGCACACAGTTTTTTCTCAGGCAGTGTCGGTTTGTTTTGCAATGCATTTGTGCATTTGGGTCAGTTGTTGTTGCACTGACTGTTTGCTATCATATCTGTGCGCGTGTGTATGTGGTCCATATCACGAAAGATAATCAGTGGCAGAATAGAATGATTGTTGTTAGGAGCAATTGCGTGTCAGTAGTAGGTCTCATCACGTGAATTGACCCTAGGTGGAAATGGTTGAGGTAAACAGCGGCTGATCTTTGGGACCAATTTCAATGCTACCACGCAATTGACTTTGCCAGCTTAAACTTCTAGAGATGTGTCTTTATTTGATTTGGTGCTTTTGCAATATCAACTGTTTGAAGTTAATATATTTACAGAAATGTTTGTTGCTTACAGCAAAACAATACTTTGAGCTTTATGTGAATTTTTGTCAATTTAAGGCTTCTATATTTGTCTGAAGTTTCTTAACTGTAATTTTGTGCATTTCCTAAATCTGTAGAAGTTGTTTTATTATTGATATGATTGCAATGCAATTCTTGGCTGTATCCTGTTGAAGCTGTTGGCTACTTGTTTTAAGCACAGGTGAAGGTGTCAACCATCTTATAAGTTATACATGTCTTTGAAATCGCCATCTTGTCTTAGTAGGGAGTTTCAGATTTTGGTTTCAACCAGTTGGTTGCAGATAAATTCGTTCTACAGGGCAAGGTAACAGAGGTTGTCCCACTTGCTCAAATTGGCATAGACTCTTAACTGTGTTTGCTAAAATGTTCTGAAATATGTTGCCTACAAAGAAAGGCTTGTGATGCAGTTTCTTGAGTTCAGTGGCACTGCTGTATAGTGGAAGTGGTGGGATCAGGTGGCGAGGGAGAGGGAGAAGAAGAGAGAGAGAGAGCCCAGACCCTGTCTTGATTTGTCACAGGGAAAGTAACTGCACACTTCATAGCAATGATTTCCTCTCATTGGGTCAGCGTAAGAGGATGGTCTTCTTCTTCTCCTCGTTACAGTGTTAGTGTTCAGTGTCAGTAAATTGGTTCAAACTTGGCATTGAGTGCCTGATATTTATTTAGGCAGTTTCTGGAATGCTTGCATTACTTTACAATGCTGTGTATTGTGATGTAGAAGAGGTAAATTAACATTAGACATACACTTGATGTTATTTAAAGTGTTGCAGATATGCAGGGTGTAAGTTGTTATTCTTCCAAACAAATAGGTACTTGCTGAAACACTTAGATGTTATAACTTGTTATTTGCTGCAATCAAGAACTTCTTTGTATGATTGGTGTTCCTGTAGCTGGGTGAATCATGTGATTTCTTGGTATATATATATAAGTCATGTGTATGTAATAGCTTATTTGGATGTGTCTAATAAAGAGTGAGCTGTAGCATAGAGAGAAAGACAGAGAGAGAGAGACAGAAAGAGAGAGTAGAGTAGCTGTGCTGAATAAGCCCCTTCTATAAACTTTCCTTTTTGGGCTCTAAAGAAAATATGCAGGTCTCAGTGAAATGTGTTTTGTCATCTGCAGTTAAAGTTATGGTTACCTCTATTCTGATAGTTGTAGTCTGTTTGCAGTATCACTACTGACTACTGTGACTAGTCATAATAACTTATTTGTCTAGATAATCTGGTTCTGTTTGCCTTATGTAGGTTATGGCATCTGCTGTTTAAATATTATTATTATTTTTTGGTAGGTCCTAATCTGCCACTTTGAATACATATTGGGAAAATTTCCATTCTCAGAATGCCGTGTTGTTTAAATATAGATTTTTGTATATTCTATTTATATACTTTGCTAAGATGCACAGACAGGTCTGATACAAATGAGAGTTGCTCCTGGTGTAAGTGATTGATTACTTGACTTTAATGTTAGACAGCATAAATGTTACTAAGGATTAAGAGTATCACCACTATGGCTGTGAACGGGTACCCACCCGAGGCTGGCTACCCGGGTAATGAAATCGGTTTTCGGGTACCCGAAATTCCTTAAAAATGCGCGATTTTACCTGAACTTATGCCAAAAATATTCGGTTGGTCATATTGGCTATGAAATCGTTCTCGGGTGACGACATTCCGCTAAATAATGCGCGATTTTACCCGATCATATGCCAGAAATATTCAGTTTGTCATATTGGCTGACTGCCCGGGCAATGAAATTGATTCCCGGGTGCCCGACATTCCGTAAAAATGCCAATTCCCTACACTTCCTGAAAAAATATCCTGCGTGGATCGATGGGTACCTGGGTCGTGATTTCAACATTTCGTGACAACCTTAATCACTACTAGTTTGAATCTTGTATTATTTTAAGTCCGTTGTGATAGCAATTACTAAAATCACAATCTCGTGGTATCACTATTAGTTTTATTTGATTCCTGACTCAGGTCTTTAATGATTGACCTATTTCTGAGAGCTGAAAACCCACAGCATACTGAAGCTTAAATTGTCTAGAGGCGAAATATTCTTCTGTATATTACCTTTGGAGCTGTGGAGAGTGATCTTATAGTGCTGTTAGCCAACTGCCTGTGTATTTAAGGACCTTACAAGCAACCAACCTGCGACCGACCGCCTCCGCTCTGGTCGTCTTGCCGGACGACGACGTTATAGCTCGGTATTACGCATATTTGATGAACTGTTTTTTCTCATATTTCTATCATGTCTGAGGGAGATGTGAAACTGTGTTGACCTGTTTTTATTTCTGCATTTGTATTCGTCCTGTTCTGATTCGTAATCATTTCAATATCAGTTCCACTGCTGATCTCGTATGCATTCGTAGATGTTCACATTAATTGGTTTTTTCACTCATTTTTATTTTGTGTCAATGCTGTTGTGATGTTTGCAGTGTAGAGTGGTGCTTGCCAGCACCTCCTACGCTTGAGGTTTCAGGTCTAGTTTGGTCTTTGACATGTGAAGTGTGCCTAAGAAACAAGAGTGTCTGCTGATGTAATGTGTATAATTATTAGTCTCTTTGACTATTTTGAGGAGCAAGGTTTCCTTTTGTGTGATACATAATTAAATTTTTATTTCATGTCGTATGTTGCCAACACAGTTTGAGGATTTTTCTGTTACATGTTTGTCAGTTCTGTCTGTATTTGGACAAGGTTAAGACCAGCGGCTGTATGTAGCTTGACCCTAATATTCTCTGGATTTGGGGAGTTTTATGATATCATAAAGGATATTGTGTACAAGTCTACATGGACAATAACTTTGACAGATGCGTGTCTTAAGTAGTCTTGTTTCTTGAGCTTGATAAGCCTTCATTTAGTTTTGGCCATCGGTTTGTCTACCTATAAATGTAGTTTCGTTTGTCTGGGTCTGTAAAGTCATTATAATATATAATTTATTTGGCTTGTGTTTGCAAGGACGCGAGACTGTATGGCTATGCAATCCCTGTTGTTCTGTATGCTGAATATTACGAGATTAACATAGTTTCAGACATGAAGCTTGATTTAGCGACTGCATAGGAGCGATGCTTTGAACAGACATCCTCTGTTCATTTAACTCCCATTTCATGTGCATGAATTTGTTGTTTGGTTTATTTCCAGACTGTGTCACATGTTGTTTTAACCGTTCGTTACAATGGATGGCAATGGTGACAATGGACGTGTTGATACTACAATGGCTGTTGCAAGGGTGCCGACCCCTCCGCCAATGGACCTACTCTGCCCAATGGCTGAGAACTGGTGCTACACACAAGTGAGAATTCGCTTTTTTCTTTGTGGGTTTAATTAGGTCAAATGTTGCTTAATGTTGTGCGTTTATGTGACGAGCTCTAGTTGCAGGGAGCAGTTTGTATTCATGGAGACCATAGAAATTAGAGTTGCAGTAATCGAGTCTCATGTGAATAAAGATGCGGATCCAAGGGAGGCTGAGGGATGAATTCAAAGTAGAGCAAACGTGTTGTGTCCTTCTGCGGGGAAGTAATCATGTTGGATTAGTTACAGCTATTTGAAATTTTAGGGAAAGTATCCGTCATGGACCAATCAATCAATGATAATTTATATAGCACATCTTCAAGAGGATTATAACTATTCAGAGGCGCTCCTGACCCAGGCTCGGTCAAAGAGGAAAGTCTTGAGAAGTTTATAGAAGAGACATACAGGTTGTGTGAGAGCGCAGGTCAGATGGGAGGCTGAACAATAGAGGCTGGGAAAACGAGACAGAGACAGAGAGAGTTCAGTGTTTTTTTAGCAGCTTAAAGGAACTGTCAAACCTGTTGAGCCTGTGTTGTCAGGGTTAGCGTTGAGGCCGTCTGAATGGCATGTCATTTATGGTATGTGCAGTGTCGCTTGGTAGTCTGTGACATCATATAGCCAGACATGTACAACGAATTTTTTATTTAATGTGCAGTGTGCAGTGTAGAAGAAGAAGGGGGCTTAATAGCATTAATTATCAGCTGTTCATGTGGATGAGGTTATTGTTAGCCTAATCTTGAGAGAGTCAAGAAGGATGTACTATTAATGGATTCTGTATGTGATGTATCTGTTGTGGATATGGTTTTGTCTTCTACGTTGTTGACCTCTCCACAGATAGTGATTATCAGCTGTAAATTATAGGAAAATCAATGGTGAAGTTTATTTTCACAAAATCAGTAGTGCTTTAAATAGATGGTGCATATTGTTTGACCCTTACTGGTGTGAATGTACTCTACTTGAATGCATATTGAAAAAGCTTCATAGGTGGGGTGTGTTTTGATTGCTTAAAGACAGTTTAAACTGAGCCATTGTGAAATAATTTGAAATGTCATCATCAGTATTATTTCCTTATGCCATCCAGTTGACAGCAATGGCAGCAAACTAATAATCTACATATTTTTTGGTCATTTGTCAATCCATGGCTCCATCTTGTGGTAAGGATGTTTGGGGTAAATGCATCCAGTTTGAGGTGCTTCACAACATCATGAGCAATGACAACATAGAAGCTGGTGAGAAAGTGATCTGAAGTCGCCTGAGCGCTTCGAAGTGATGGTTGAATAGATACAAAAAGTGGGTTAGGAGGGGGAGAGATTCTTCACTTGCGTGCAAAGCTGATGAAGTGAATTTTATTCCCACTACTTCACACTAAGGCTGACTAGTCTTTCTTTCAATAGCAGCATTGGATAGTTTAGATGTATAACATGATGGGCGCCTTGCATGGCTACCGACAGTTACATTCGATTCTATCATCCGTTCATACTGTACTTATAATCATACTGTTGTTTGTCATTTTAAATAAGATATTATATGGTAATACAAGGAATGAGGATGGTGGCTGAAAGAGCAGTCAGTGTGTTCAGCTATAAATTGAAGTCGTTAAGTGCGTAAAGTGGATGAGGAAGGAACTGTAAGAATTCAGTGAAGAAAGTACATGTTGTTTAATCTGAACTGGGTTCTTAAAATGGTTGGTGGCAACAAGGAAGTGATGATAGAGTTTCCCTACTCATGTTTGTATTAAATATGTGTACATTCTATGGGGTCCAGAGACTGAACAGTGCTGGTCAACACAATTATAACCCTAATGTGATGGCGGATCAGAGCTACTGGCTTCTTGCCAGGTCTGCTTTCTATCGAAAGAGAGATATGTAAAAAATATGTAAGTCATTTGTACATGTCTGGCCATATGATGTCACAGACTACCAAGCTCACTGTTTTCCAGTGTTTTCTTTGATAATGTGCATTCATTCCTGATCAGTATATTACATTATAAGGCAGAAATAGACTAGACCTCTCTCTCTCTCTAAGCTCTACATATTGAATTAAATCTACTGAAAACTAGACCATGTTTGTTTGAATGTTTTGTTGGAAATCCCATTCCCTCTTTTCAGTTAACTACATCATGTGATAAAAATTTCTTAGTTTGGAGACATCTTCAATGCAGCCACATAGCAAAGAATCTGTTGTTAAGTATTTAAGCATGTACAGCAAATCTTAAGTATTTTTCAACTTTACATAAGCGCAAATGATGCACAAATTTAGTTTTCATATACAGTGAGAAAAATCTGTACATGCCAAGCTGTAGATCTATTTGGGGAAGCCCATGCAATAATTATATGCAGGCAGATGCTAGGTAACGATATTGTTTGCAGCGATACATTACTCCATTGTTTAATAGTCATTTTGTTTGGCCTGAATCAGGGAAACATACCACTGAATAGTTGCCATATCAATCGATAATAAATTTACTCGAATTTTTATGCTGACGTATCTGAAGGCAACTGTTTAAATAATTTGCAAGCCAAGTCAAATTGCACCTCCTCTATCCTAGACCTTGTGTTATAATGGCAAACATGTTCGTTTTATGTGGATTTAAATTTTCTGGCATTTTTTATGCTGGCCTAATTTGAAGCATCTGTTTTGAATGACTTGCAACTTGTTGGGTCAGAGTGCCTCTGTCCTACTTAGCGTGCACTGCGCAAATCAAAACATATTCAAATTTAAATCTACTGGCATGGTGATGATAGGTTTTTACCCTCTTTATTTAACTTGGCTTTCGTAAAATTTGTCATGGACGGATCGTTGGATCGTCCGTCGGTTTGTCAGATTCTTTCAACTCTTTTTTTGTATGTTCCTGTCGACTTACAGAGCTGAAATTTTGCACACATTTCAGGCTTGCATAACAATACAATGTATCAAATTTTTACAGCAAGTTTACGTCATCAATGATATGTAATAAAAAATCTCTTAAGGAAATGGAATGATATGCCATCTACTAGATAAAAGAGGGTCCTGAAAATTCATATTTTTATTTGTTAATTGTTAATTCATATTAATCTATGCTGTGGAATGAAGTATCTTTGAAGTGAAGTAATGATGACCATTGAACTAATAAATTTTAATTTTTAGCCTGCTTTGCACTGCACAATAATATTGTAAGAAACAACTTGTTCACCGTTAGCCCTATCATACAGTTTTGGCAGCTGGAGTAGCAATATCTCTTTTAAGACGTTAAAATTAAATTGGTAATATAATAGAAAAATTGTGCGCAAGAAAAGCCAAATTGTTTATTTTACTTAGTCATGAATAATAATTACGTGAATTTTAAAAATACCATGACACTTAAATGAAATTATGACATCGGAAACTAATCAAATAGAAGTTTATTTATTTAGTCTAAATGCAGAATTACTTTATGTCTATTCTCCTACAAGTAGTTCTAAATTAGCTGTATAGCGTAACTTGAAAGTTTTTATTATCTTAAACCATGTGACTACTTGATGTGTGTGTGTGTGTCTGGTTTAAATGCTATGTGCTGTTAATGCTGTAGTACTTATAGGTTATGTTTCTTAATTAAGAAGTGGGTGTGTTTGTAATCTCAGACCTTGAACCAGAATAGGACCGTGACAACAGAAATTTAAAGTAGGCAGGCTGCACCAGTGCTTTTGATAGTTCTATCATATCTATAGATTTATATTGCACCTCTCTCAAAGTAACTATTCAGAAGTGCTCTCAGCATGGAAAAAAATGCCATTAAAGGGCTGATGTGCATAAAGCAGTCCTTGGTGAGGGAGGCCATTCTAAGTAGAGGGACCCACAACAGCAAATGCCTGGTGTTGGGCCAAGGCAATCCTAGGAAGAGAAAGTTGAAAGATGATCAGCAGAGTGCCAGGAAAGAGATGAGGTCGCATATAACAGCTTTTGAATAAGGTCAGAGAGATATCTTGAAGTACTGCATTGTTGAGTTCTGGGAAGCAGAAAGAAGATCTTTAACAGCTGCACATAGTGACGGGAGGTCGGACATGTATGTAGAGATTTGCGAAAAATGAGTCACTCTAACTATGGTCCTACCTGATGCATTTAAAACCGATTGAAGGAGACAGGTACTGCTTCAGGAGGCCATAAGAAGTGAGTTGCAGTAGTCTAACCGATGACGGACGTCAGACAGACACATGATCTGTGGCGGTTAAGACAAGTGGATGGCTCTGAGTCGCCTCAGTTGAAAGTGGATCAGGTTAGATATGTGCTCCATGAACACGAGAGACGAATCAAGTCACAAACACTAGAAGAGTGCATAAGCAGGGAGTTTCTCAGTCTGTAGTTGAAAGTCAAGTTTAGCAAGCTGTTACATAGTCCCCAACTAGAGCAGTCTTTTTCATTGTACATTATTGTACATACAACATTTTTCTCTATGTACAGGAGTGATTAACGTACCATACCCTTTGTAAATGTTTGCCACTTGGCAGAGGCAACTCTTCATTTCCAAGTGTATGAGTGAAATGACATCTGATCGAAATTTATTTTCAGCCGTCATTTGCATTAGTTATTATCAGACTAATATGATGAATGCAGTCTAGTACCTCTGTTATATTGAGCTATCTGTGTCAGGCTTGCTCGTGTACAGTGTAAACCTATGTAAGCAAGGTTGTAGAAGAAGAAGAAGAGCAGTCCATTAAGTTAGGCTGCTAGTGCTATAGGTGTGAAGTACTAGCAACTTAATTTTCTTAGCCTTGTCATATGAGGGCGGATATCCAGTCCTGCCCTATCATCTTCCCACCCATAGTGTACTTTCAGGGCAATCATTCCTGTACTGAGTTGGCAGGGGGTGTAGAGGAACCGGTGAAATCTTGCAACTTGCAGTTTTGCACTAGTTACAAACTGTCCTTTATAGAGTTCATGTAAGCCATTCTTTGCTTTCTGACAATGTGTTATTGTGGTTTCCATTTAGCAAAGTCTGTTGACATCTGAGCTCAAATGAGCACTGTCCCTCTGTTGTATGGCATGCTGACTAACGCATGCTAGTGCTTTGAGGCAAAAACATTCTGTCGTGGTTCATCTGACGAACACATGACACAGCCCGACACACACACACACACACACACACACGACACACACACACACACACACGTGTAGTTTCTTGATCACAAGTTCCTCTTTGGGTTTTTTTATCTTCTCTGCTGACATCCTGATAAGGGTCTGAAATAGAGATCACAGGTGTAGTGATAGAAACTGTGTTTAGGTTTACTGAAATGCGACCGAATGCTATATAATAGCATACATGCATGAATTGAGAGTGGAGACGTGATGACCCTGATGACATCGTGTTCCTGTTCGATTAAAAGCATGATTAACGATTTTTTTAAAGCAAGAATGTAGGTTATGAAGAATTGAGTTTTGGGGGGCTAATTCACACATTTATTGAAGTTAATCAAGTGATTTTGGTGATGTAAATACTAGAAAAAAGATATCAACATGCATATATAGATAACTAGGGCTGCTAAGTTTTCTGCTTCGTGACACTTGTGTTGTGTTGCACAAAGTTAATTCAGTGCATTTGTACAAAAAGAACAGCTTGACTGTTTAGGAATATGTTGGTATTAAAAGTTTGTTTGGTACAGTTTCTCGCAATTCAAAGAAAGAGGTGAACAAAATATACCATAGAACACAGTTTTTGTAAGCTTATGACTTGTTTTGACATTCTCAAGTCTGGCTACATTTGTGGTGCTCTCACTCTATAGTCTTCATGTGCTGCAACTACCAACCAGTCTGTGTTCTAAACAGACATTTCACGCCTGACACCTATTATACATTGATCGTGTTGTGACTAATATTGATATATAATATTTATATAATATATATGTATGGCTGTATTTTTTTAGCAGTTTAAGAAGTATTATGTGTGTATCAGTTATTTTAAAATCCTGCTGGTTTCTTTTATGTGTGATTTGTACAAGCCATGCTAAATTGCTTCTGTTTCATGTGGAATGTTCCAATCCAATCATGATTGCTGCAGGGAGCACATCTATAAGGAGACTATTTGCTATGAGATGTTTCTTATTACTATTGATTAGTACTTCCTTTTTATAAGATGTTTGTTATTTATGTTTTATTATGAATTTTTTTGCTTATTGCTTCTTATTGCTTCTTATTGCTTCTTATTGCTTCTTATTGCTGTTCTTCATTTCTTTTATTGTTTGTTGTGATGATGGGTTCGATAGCATCAGAAATTGTTCTTGAGATTGTGATTCTCCATCGGATGAAAGTGATGGAAAATCAGTTATATTATTTTTTTATACTTTAATATAAAGTTACTCCGAGCCTAGTGGATATATCGTGACAACATCAAGACATGTTTTGATGTTGAAATTTTGAAATCATTCTTCTTAGCATTTCACATGACCTGGAGAACCCAGGTCACGTGCTGCACTGGTTCCTTCCTCCTATAAAGGCGACCTTCCACTCCCTACGTCCGCGCCCACCTGACCGTGAAATCCCATGGGCAGACAATCTAGAGTGAAAATCCTTTTTAATGAGAATGTTGTATTATTAAGATTAATGTATTGCTATTTTTAAGAAGATCTGCTAATCACCACAACTGCATGTATGTTGCAGACAATCTAGAGTGGAAATTAATTATTTTTCAATTGTTTAATTAGAATGCTGTACTTTAAAATGTTTTGTACACCAGAGTTCGAATAAGCAGTTGGTTCAATGAAGAATATGCTTACTTACTTACTTTACTTACTTACTTATTTATATGCTTTCAAAGACTTTTGATTATTACTTCTGTGTGGCTAACTGCTTTTTGTCCTGTGTCTTACTACCTTTTATTTTCTGTCACATTGCTGAAATGATTATGCGGACTTTAATCAATCAAGCATCATTGTATACCCACAAGAGAAATGCAGAGGTCTTTTCTGCATATATATCCCCAGTGCTGTCCTCCTGTGTCGTGTCTGTGACTGACTTATTTTTATTTCTGTACAAGATAGATCACCGTCTAAGTCTTGCTTGACCTAGTTGTCTAGAATCTTTGGGTCTGCAGCAAACATATGTCAGACTATTTCATTTGGCATTGTCTGACTTTCTCATTCTGGTGTATTTAAAATATAAATAAGATATTTTTCTGATTTTTTTATATGTATTTAAATGTATGGGTTATATTTGTAGAATAGTGCAAAATAAAAATTTAGCTTTATTGTACTCAATCGTTTATTCAGTTAGAAAATTAAATGAATGTTACTTTATAGGTTTTACACCTGTACAGTAGAAATAAGTTTGAATAAAATATGTGATTGACTAACTGTAAAAAAATGTATACCTTTGCTGTGGATGAAAAACCTTGCAAGGACATGTTGTCTAAGAGATATATACAAAGTTTAGTCATAACTGTACATTACTTCTGAATGGTGATTTTTTAATATCTACAAGTTCTTGAGTCTATTGCCTCAGAAGCACATTTTAGATGGTCATCTTTGGAATAAAGATTTCTGTGGCTATGTGAAAGAGAAAACATTTTGCACAATTGTATGGAAATGTACGCATAACACCAACAAACCATACAGCATATTCTGTACAGAAACCACAACTTGGTCATAAACAGACGCTTAGCCAGAAATAAAAAGTAAGGCGTCAAAAAGCATTCAGACTTCGAGTCGTGACCGCCCTATGTTGAGCATACAGTGGAAGTCACAACTTTATGAGTCCAAAAGCAATAGCTGCAATACCCTACACTGAATGACCTCTGTATTTTGATCACATTTATGACAGTTTGTTTTGCATACAATGATACAAATGGCAATCTGTTAACTTCAGATGAAGGGAGGAATGGATTATACATTATATCATATTTAACACAAACCTATCTCATGACGTCCATGCACAATTTATGCCTGTCCAAATTAGAAAGGATGGACGGGTGGCAGGCTAAGGGTTGGGTCATACGTTCTTCCCTTAAATCATATTTTGAAATATAGAGTTACATCACAGTTTCCTTCATCATTAATATAATCTTGAGTGGATATCTGTTTGACTGATAGATCAATCATCAGTGAGCTTCCAGGCAAACTATGCCTTCTGGCTTAGGATCGCATTAGGATACATGTGTTAGTACAAGTTGAAATCATGAGTTCAGGATGCTCATATAAGCCAAGGTCATATAAAGGCTGAAGCATATTTTTAGTGTAATGCAATAAACTATATGATTTATGCAACATTTGTCCAAGACATCGACTTCCTACTTCCAGGCACTGCCAGCCTCCGAGCATTGGCAAACATGCGCAATGTCGTGTGAGCGATGACAGACTCCGCAGATGGGACCTATGGAAATGAAATTGGACAGATCGGGTGGAAGACAATTCCGCACAGCTGGTACCCTGACTACACAAGCAGGAATTTGCACAGCAGAAGCAGGAGCAGAAGGGACAAGCCATTATCCTATGACCATGGAAGTAGATGAACTATGGCCAATCTCATAAGAGACAGTACAACGCACCTCCCTGGTATAAAAGCAGTTAGTATCTCTGAGCCTTGACCAAGCTCAAATTCAATGAGCTTCTGAAAGCACAGGAAGAAAATGGAGATATTACAGACTTTGGGAAATTTACTCAGCAAATGCTAGAAGAACAGAAGTATGAGAAAGAGATTTATCAACAAAGGGCTGTTAAGGAAATAACTGTTCACATAAATGAAATTGCCTGGTTGACATAAATGAAATTGCCTGGTTGGTTACTTGTGGTTACTTTACCAGGAGAACATGTGGCTATAACCTGACTTAATTACTTACTGAGCACAATTATGTAATGAGCACAAAAGCTCTATTCCTATAACTTCAGTCATTCCCAGGGTCCTTTACAGATATCCTTGGAATACAGTAAATAATGGCAATCTATCACAACAAAAGTGTTTTATTATTAGTTTATAATTGAATCCGTAGAATGGAATTACTTATAATTGCCACGAACTAGCAGTCGGGTCATTTCAAGTCACATGTCAGTAACTCTGCAATGCATAGATGCACTGAGACATTCATGATACAAATATTTTGCATACATAAGTACATTTCTGCAGTAGCACAATGTGTTGTCAGGAAGCCAAAGCACCCCAGAGGACCATAGAAAAGCAAAAATCAATGCGTGGCACAAAGTGCAATTGCACTCTGGATGCTTACGATATGCAGCTGCCAGAAACAGCATCAAAATAGGTCCATAGTAAACATTCAATATTTCATGAAGCTCTATTTCATTGGACAACTTCACCTTTATGCAGCATTTATTATTTTTTTCTTCTGATCCTGGCACATAGATAACTGATTCAATCAATAAATTTCCCTTATTCAAAGAACAACTTCCTTTCATTGGTTGGTTTCTTTCTTTGTATGATTTCAGCTTTAATTACCATGCTCATCAATTATCGGGCACAATTTTAACATATAGATCAATCAATGGTTTGCACCTGTGGCATTCTTTTTCTAGAAAAACATTCAACAACTCTTTGCTGTTAAAAGCCTCGTGGCATAAAACGAAAATCTTCCAGCCAAAACGCAGTTGCTTGGTAAATAAGTCTATGAAAAGATTTATTCGCCCGAACTTGTTCGACCTTTCTGCAGTCAGTCGACCAATGTCTGGGAATAATAGAACAGTTCCTCTTCCGTTGTCGTCGGGCACATGTGATACGTGCAGCGTCCGACAGCAATCAATACGCTGCCCACAACAACCGTAAATGATCCAGATAGTGACCAGCATGTCGTTGTCCTTACCTGACATGCGCAGATCGCAATACGAATCGTCATTGCTGACGGGGTCAGTGAGGTCGTTCGATATGCGCCACACAGGATCAAGTTAGAATATTATCGATCACGAGATGGCATGGACCAACGCTGGGTCGATCATCACAATTACACTTCTGCAAGTAACTCATCTCGACTGCCAAGGTCAATGAGACTGAAAGTGTGTAGGTCATTCAAGAAGAAATGTGATTGTGGCCTCAGAGAAATTGGTTTCATGTTACATTGAATTTGCCTGGATTGGCTGAATATTAGTTAGGCGAAAACTGACAATTTTTATTCCAACTGGCACAAACAATTGCAAATGTGTTGATGTCTACTAAGAAAATCTTCAGAAAACTGTCAGTTAGATATAACTGGTGTCATTTAAAGACATTTGCTTACCATAAAGTTAATTACACAACCTGAGAATTATTTGCTATTTTATATTACTGTGTTGTCATAACACGGAATAATTAGTTTTGGCCTCCTCCTTTTTCCATTCTTGAGGCTGGCACCGCCAGGGTACAAGCAGTGGTAGAATTTAATCCACAACCTTTTAAGATGTATTTCATGATTTGTCGCATTCTGAGCGCTTTCTCCAATATCGTTTTTTTGAACTATGCATAGTCATGATAAGATATGAATATACTGGAAATCCTTCAACGATCCTAACTGCTGTAGTTATAACTGGGTCACCAATATATAGTTCGCTATAATGAGCAACAGAGCTTAAAAGCTGACATGGCTAGTCAATAAACAAGCCATCAGCTACAGATTGACAGAACTTTAAATACACATACTTCAGCAGAATACAACACAGATGATGCTAAAACTACTGAAGCCATGACATTGCTGCACATTGGAACTGCTGGCCTTTGTTGATTGAATGAAAGTGACTTTGATCAAATGGTCTATTCAGTACAACCATTGGTATAACGTGTTGGCCACTTCATTTACTACACGACAGTGTACAGCTGGTGTACTCATTATGGATAAGTTAGGTAGGGGTGCAGATGGAGCAGAAATCTCTACCCATTTCTGCCTTGGTAAGGACTTGCGCTCCATGCCGTCTCGGTTGACAGTACAGAGGACTACAGGACACTAACGTGGAGAAGTGTAGACATGCATAAATATAATAATCATAAATATAATAGATTTAAAGATAATGAACATATACAATTATATATTCATACCATTTTCTCTGAGAATACATGCCACAGTTTTGGTGTCTTATTGTATTATAGAATGGTATCATAGCATATGCATAGTCACTCTGCTGATTTCTATTACAAACACCTTCTATGCTGTATACATGTAGAGTGAAGTATGTTAACAGTGTGTTACAATTGGTATGTTTTTCATAACAGCAGTCCTTGATTTTGTATCGGTCTGAAGTTTTATATCTGTGAGTGATCTATTTCAGATTGAGTGTCATTTGATCAGAGTAGTGAGATTTTAGAGTCACCTTTTGTTGTTGTTGTATGGTATTGAGGTGGTGTCAGAGAATTTACATTGCACATTTTTAAAAAACCTTTCAAAGTGCTAAATGGTTTTAAGAAGTACTTCAGTTACAGGTTGTAATGATTTCGAGAAATGTTGTTCCTAGCTTTTGACATGGTCAATGTTGTTGGTGTGTTAAGGTCAAAGTTGTCAAGTTCTCTTATATCTGGACGATCAATAACTTCAGTTTCTGTCGAGAGGAGATGGGAGAAGTTCTCAAGAGCTCAACATTCTCAGCTGGAGCCAATGACAAACTCAAATGGTATACATGGCCAATCTTTCAGACGAATTCTTCATAGATCACTGCAATTCAACTATATTGATATATTTTGATATTGATATATATCTATTTTATTTCATCAAGTAAATGACTGGCAACTGAGAAATCCTGACTGTTTCCTCTGAGACTCTGCAAAACTTGAAAACTTGGAGAATTTACTGGATTTGTCAAAGGACAGAAAAATATGGATATCATTCATTTGAACCCATGGTTGCCAAATGGAATACTTTTAAAGTGGGTTTACAAAGTTCTTGCATGTCATGATGTAATTAAAACAATGCAAAAGCCTTTTGAAATCATCTGTTACTCCTCACTTCTAATTGCATTTTTACATCTATTATGATCAATAAGCAAAGATGAATGGTGCTGTGCATTATATTTAAACTGTAAATTTACTATGGCTCTTTCTTATACATTACGGCACCTCTGGCATTCCTCTATGATCGTGCGATCGTGCATTGACTGTGAGAAATTTATTTTATTTGAAAGCTAATTTTGGCGTTATTTCTATCAATATTACGGTTGCGTTCCAGCACCTTTTTCTCTAGAAAGCAGCACTGCAAATACTGTTTCTTAGGCATTCATGAGGCATTCGGTTGGACCATATTGCATAGCATCAGAATCTGTCCCATTGACTTGGCTATGTTTCTGCTTTTGTCATTCAGAATGTGCTGATGTAAGCTGACACAGCAGCATGACGCTTATGCACGTATTCGTCGTTGTTGCACCAGTTGTTTCCAGCCAAAAATTTTTTTTAAATTTTAGTTAGTTTAGCCAACAGCCAGTTTTATAGTTGCTTAGTTGGCAGCCACACCATATAGTTTATGCAAGCAGCTGTTTTCCTAGTTAGAAGAAGTGTTCAAAATGACAGATGATATTGCAGTTAGATCGCATCTGCCACCACAGTGCTCGGCATGTACCTTGAATTTTTAACCAAGTGAATCAGATTTTTGTCCGCTCTGCCCTCCCTTCTGTCTAGTGTATATTAGTGGATTGTGGTTTATCTTCTGTGAATCCATTAGCAGTGCATGCTGAGCTTTTTAACAGCAGACGAGTCGTTAGAACTCTCCAGGAAAAGACGAATGTGTGTCCTTTGTCTAAGGGTACTTGACATTCATCAGCCAATTCGTCTATTTTCCATGATGTCAACAGGTGATGATGGCCTGTCTAGTCAAAGTACCACTTGCTAGTAGTGTAAGGTTTTCTCCTCATATAAGGTTATCAACCCATTTGTACCAGCTATTTTTCCAGAGAACAGTTTCTGGGTGCTTGTTGTCATGATATTTGCTCAACACAGTCACTGACCTTTTCTCTTGAAAGCCATCCTGGATGGACATATTTATTAGTGTTACTGTACAAGTGCTCTTGATCGTTGCTGTGTCTTGCCTGCTCTGTGGGGTTGTGTCAGCCATCCATTCTGTTGATGAGGACATGTTATCTCCGGAAATTCTCATCACATGTCTACAGCCCGACAATGTTAGATCGCTTTGTGACCATTTGTTTGGTCTTTTGATTTGAAACCTCAACCTAATCTCATTGGATGACATGCATCCACTTGATTTAATGTTTAGCGTTGTCCTACTTTCCAGATTTGACCCAAGTCTTACCCATATCTTCATTTCCCCCATAACACTTGATTGGGTTAATTTTTGTCATTATATTTATCGATTATTCATATTTCGTAATTTGTGTTTATTTCATCATTTAATTATAATTATGTGCCAATGCATATATAAATATATATGTATTATCACCATAATTATCTATATATAGCTTTCACAGCAACGATTTATAGAACTATTAAACGACAACATTTATTAGTGATAGCAGCCGCACTGTTTTGTGATATTTGAGCTTTAGCCTCTAACTAAGACGGGTCAAAATGTTTTATTAAAGGGAGTCAGCGTGCACACTTACTGGATGGCACAGTTTGCCTGCCGATGCATGGCTTAAGATCTATCATGACACATTTTAAGCTGAAGATAACTTTGAAGTGTTTTGAAAGATCACTGGTTGACACATCACAGCACGACAACATAAGAGTCACTAGTACAATGAAGAAGTTCAATTTATAATATGGTCTGAACCTTTTGAGAGTTTTTCCTAGGTTAAGTAAGGGATTGGAATAAGTTCATAGTAAATCATTCTATCATGTCTTTTTGGTTATTGAAAGTCAAAATATAAGGTTAAGGCTACGTATCATAGTTGGAGGGACAACTACTCTGATAACTCATCTATTGGTTGCACCCAAAACATCAAAGCACTCGTTTAGGGAACCTGCTTTTATTTGGTGATGAAAAGATAATTGTTCAAATCTCTAAGAGGGTTGTTGGCTCAAACGCCAAGATTCAGGTTTGAAAATTAGGATGAAGGAGCAGTACTATGTGTTATGCAAAAGGTTAATATATTGTTGAATATTCAGAGTTAGGGACTACTTTTCAGTCTTGATTAATTTATTAACAAAATGAAATTAATCGGCCATATGAGTTAATTTGGCTGGATGCAGTCGGTCTTACCAGAACATTTAAACTGTCATAATGCATGGTTGAAATGAGAACATTGTTTTCCTACAATGTGGTTGATTGAACTAAACTGCCGAGTTTGAATGTCACTGCTATTATTAAGATTAAATAGTGTTTACTGATTTTTTTAAATTGAATAATCCTTACATTTCGTAGCATGTGTGTACTTGTATGTAGGTGTGTATCTAATATTCTAATATGATGCATGAGCCACTGTGTGCGTGTGTGCGTGCGTGTGTGTCAATATTGTGTGTGTCAGTTGTTTATGCCATGGACTTATTGTATTTTATGTGCATATGTGTTATGTATGTGTGTGTTTTCTTCACAGGTGTCTGCGTGTAAATCCTAAAGGTTTGGATGAAGAGAGCAAAGATTATCTATCGCTATATTTGCTTCTCGTTTCCTGTAATAAGTCAGAAGTTAGAGCAAAGTTCAAGTTTTCCATTTTGAACACAAAACGAGAGGAGACAAAGGCTATGGGTGAGTTACTAAGTTTTAGGCATTACGGTTACACTGCTCCACTTTTCATTACATGCGTAATGTTTTTTGTGTGTATTTAATTGAGAGTATGTATTAAGCATATAATACATTGCACTGCTTCATAAAAAGACAGCTGTTCAATAATGCTCCCACTCTATAGACCTATTTCTTTGTTTTGATGGCATTGAGCAGGTATAGGGGTCATAATATTATTAGTTTTTTGTTTCTTAGCTATGTTGAGTGACTGATAGAGTTGTTGTACTTTCATTAGGTGGTTTTTTGCAGAAATTGACATAGTACTCCTTCAAGGAAACAGCTCAGTAATGCTCCCAAGCCAGCTCTTGCTAAAGAGTCCAGTCTTTAAATTACAAAAAAACAAAAAAAACAAAATCATAGACAATAAATGTGAACCCAGTGGACACACTCACCCATTCCAGACTGCAATGGAATAAGCCTGATGCTGTCTGGTTGTAGTTCATATGCAGGGGCTAGAAGCTCACCATCGCATGCCCAGGGTGGAACAGTAAATATCCCTCAAGTACAAAGGGACCAAGTCAATGATGTTGCTGTCATACAAAAGTGGAGACCCCTTTAAATGATATGCTGTGGGAGTAAGCCAACAGGGAGGCCTAACCGTGGAATCCGTCCCACCAGGTGTGCCGCATACCACAAGACCCATTCGAGGCTTCTCAACCACCCCACTGGGAGACCAGTGCAGAGCGAGCCACAGTTGTTCAGCCGTGGAGTTCAACAGTTTAAATGGAGTCACTTCTGTAGCAGAAAGATATGAAATTGATTAACAGTACCAGTTGAGTGCTGCTGGTCTTATATCGTTGCAAGGCAGTGTACTTTTTAGCTCTATTTGCTGCAATAGTTCTTGTGTACGATCCATTATTTATGAAATGCCTTTTGCCTGGATTCTTGTATCATGTAAATTTTAGGTGCTGCATTTGTATAATATCATGTGGCATCTTGAAATTTCAGAGAGTCAGCGAGCTTACAGATTCGTCCAAGGGAAAGATTGGGGCTTCAAGAAATTCATTCGGAGAGATTTCCTGATGGATGATTCCAACGGTCTGCTTCCAGATGATAAGCTGACCATATTCTGTGAGGTATTTCTTTACATTGACCTTCTACACATTTACTGATTAAAAATATTGGTGGGACTGATCTTGTCTTACTCCTAGATGAACGCTCTTAAGTCGTCATTTGACTGTGAATTACGCCACCCTTATATAGCTCTTCTTCATTCTTCCCTTTGTCTTTTATTACCTTGGTGGCAGATGACATATATATACATCTGTGACTTGTGACATCTTGTTTTCTATTATGAAATTTAATGTTCGGTTTGAGGAGGGGCCTGTGTTGCCTGAAAGAAAGGGTTGTCCCAGTGATGTGTTTGCATTTCATCAAAAATGTCGTTCAACCCTGAAATCATATGTTTGTTAGGCATTAGAAGGTTTAAAGGTTAACGGGAGACACTCGTTTACATACGTTGGTGTAATGTGTGATTACTCTGTGTTATGTGTGATTACTATGTGTTATGTTTGAATCTTACCTTTATTGTCAGGTCTTTTTCTGTTTACTTTCTTTTATTTTCCGCCCTCTCTCTAGTCTGTGCATATATTTCCTCTGCATTTCTTGCTGTCTAATACTAATTGATAGATGTGAGAGGTTTTGGTTGTTCAATATGGTCGTTTAACGCCCCCCTCCCCTTAAGTGTGCTTATAGAAGAGAGGTACTTGAATGGGGAAGGGTGACACAGACCTTGCCTGCAATGAGGCATTATTGTGTCAGTTGTCATCCAAGTTGAAGAGATGGAGACAGATGAGTAGCAGATGATAATCTCAACCATTGACATAGAATTTTCATTCAGTGATCAGCCTCAGACTTTTGCTCTTTCCCACGTGTGGTGCAGTTTCTCACATGGTACTGCCAGTATCTGATGTTTCTCCTCAGTTCCTTAAGTGTTATCTTTACACTTGGAGCAGTTTCTCTTCTGTACCTAGCAAATGACAAAGGAATGTGTTTGTCGCACAGCACTTACAGTTTCGAATAATACTCGGAACGTTTCATTACGGAAATTCCTTTGACCCATTTCAATTAGGACATTGTATCATTAATTTAACCCTCCATTGGATGTTAATATATACTGACTGTTCCATCCATAGCAGTGGATTGCTTGGCATCTGGGTTCGTTTGCTGACATTGGCTGTCTTCATTTCTGTTCAGATCCCATATTGTTGATACACAGGCAGAACATGAAACCGAATAAATGTTCAAGTTCTGTGATGCAATGACGCATTCTCCAGGACCTTACAATTACTTGATTCATGTACATAAAGAAACAAGCACTTTCTCTGTGTCCTGCAATGGGATTGTGAGAGTGACTTTAATTGAGGTTGAATGTGATTGAAATTAATGATGGTGATTGATGTGTATTAATCTGTTGATAGGTTAGCGTTGTTGGTGAGACTGTAAACGTGACTGGTCAGTCGAGTCTGACTCCAGTCAAAGTGCCGCCTTGTCATCTCAGTGAAGATCTTGGCCAGCTGTTTGAGAGAGCTCCTTTTAGCGATGTTACTTTGTGTGCTGGGGAGAGGCAATTCCATGTCCATAAAGCTATCTTGGCAGGTGAGCGACTGAAAAATGACTGATCAGTTTCCAATACAAAATCAGAAATCAAGGATATTTAGAAATATTTTTTGCAAGATGAATACTATGCCATCAATGTTCTATGAATGATAACTCCATTTTCCACTTTCCCCTCAATTGAGCCAGCAGTGCAACTACCAGGCTTTATTTATTTAGAATTTGTCACAGATCATCGTCTGTGAAGTTTTAAAAGTGAAGTCTTGAAATAAAATTCTGACTTCTTTTCAGTGCAAAAGTACTTCTGTTGTGTTGAAATAAGTAACAGTTGGTATATAATGAGGCTAAGGCCCTGTTGCATCCTCATTTGCTTGATTATCATGACACATTTTGGGGTGCTTATGTCAATAGCTAGTGGCTATTTTGGAGTATTTTCATCTTGATAAGTTTTAAGTTAATATATCATACTATTGATATAATTGAACATTTTTCATTGGGTAGCTTTTACTTGATAGTAAGAAGATGGGTTTCACACACAGAAAGACACTAAAGCGGACGAACGTTTTGTTATGGAAATTCCTTTGACCCATTTCAATTAAGACTTTGTATCATTAATTTTGCCCTCATTATGACTGCGATGGCTTTAATTGGGGCTTTGGACAAATGCTTGCACAAATGAATTTTTTTAATGTGTATTTTATAGTTGTTTGAGGTCATCAAAACAATTCCCAATATTCAAAACTTTATATTGTGTTATATACTTTAAAAATATGGTATTGTTTTAACTTTTGTAACAGCAAGATCACTGGTTTTCAATGCAATGTTTGAACATGAAATGGAAGAGCGAAAACAGGTAAGGTCTCGCTTGTTCAGTCACTGCTAAATGCTTCAGCATAAAATTGGGTATTTGTATGGAGCATTATGATAAAAGAATTGACTTTTGAGGATAGGTTATACCTGCAGAATATTTTATGTTCAAAATTGGCATAATTTTTTTCAGTGCTGGGCTGGAACAATTTGTTGCTTAGAGTTAATGGTATTATTTTACCATTTAACAAAAAGTATTCAATGTGTGCGGAAGTGTCGGAGATCAGAGATTTGACAGTTCAAAATAAATGATTGGATATATTTTATTATTCACTGATTTTAATTGATCTGTGACTTTGCTGCTACCTCAGCGCATTGTAGATTTGTGATAAAACTGAAACGTTTGATGATTCTAGAACCGAGTCGAAGTCACAGATGTCGACCCAGAAGTCATGTCAGAGTTGCTTCGGTTCATTTACACTGGAAAGGCACCAAACCTTGCAAAAATGGCTGACGAACTATTGGCAGCTGCTGACAAGGTATCAGAATGTTATGTCATGGTATTTATTGGCTGCTGATACGGAATCAGAATGTTATGGTGTGGTATTTATGGGCTGGTGATCAGGTATATGTGAAGTGCACCAGATAGTGATTGTTGGCAGCTGCTATGGTAATTATGCGTCGTTGATGATTTGGTATAAATGATCTGTAGGGTAAGAGCTGCTGAATTAAATATGTGGGGTGCTTTATAATGATCAACTGGTGCCTGATGCACAGATGATTGTAAGTCTAGATCAGTGGTTCTCAACCTGTGGGGGGTCGCCTTATGATTTGCAAAAGGTGGGCTTGAACCTTCAGGAATTTGTTTTAAAAGAAACAGTTGTCAGCATCATTTCTTATATTTGATATTCACGTATATTTGTGATTACAACACTGATGACTGAATTATAGTGACTCAAATTAATTTCTACTGTTTTTGGGAATATTTTCTGGCGGTCATAGTACTAAAAAGGTTGATAACCGCTGTTCTAGATTCATGGAATATGCAGTTATGCTCGATCATTGACAATTTCATGCCTAAGGTTTATAAGTGGGGTTGTTGGCTTTGATGCTGATTGATTGTGATTGCTTGTAATGACGGTGATTGTTTTTGGTGACCTGTTTCACCAAGGGTGATAGAGTAATAAAGTGTGTTTTGGTACAGATTCATGGATTTTGCTGGCCTGTGTGTCGAGTAGTGGTGTAGAGATATGAGCTAATGGGTAATGAAAGTGTCTACTCATATTATTCTGCCTAGTAGACAGTATTTCATTGAGGCAAACCTGCTGTCTGCTTTATCACAGCTTACTATCGATTATGCTATATCTATTACCGAAATTTGATACCGCCCTTCCAACATTTTTTGCTCAGAAGTGCATACGCACGCCTCGAAGGCGCAATTGCAGTTGTAGTGCAGAACAATTGTGCGTGAATTACTTGCTCAGAGTCCCTACACAGTGTTGCCTCGGACAAGGGTCACTCAGCGTAGACTGAATGTTACGGGCTGACCACTCTAACCGATTGGCCACTATGTTTGTTGTCTACATGCATTCCATTGAAGAAGAGGAGAGAAGAAAAGCAGGCCTTGAGAGACACTCATGGGTGTGAAGTGTACTGACTTCATTTTCTCAGCCTTTGCATATGGGGTTGTGGCTAATCACCTCTCTCTCTCTCTCTCTGTCTTTGTCTCTGTCTCTCTGTCTCTCTCTCACCGTCTTGTCTTCTCACCAAGTGTCTATTGTCAGTGTGCTTGTCATAGGGACCTATGTGGAACATGAATCTCTACAAAAATATTTGCCATGGCAAAGATTTGAACCACTGATGTCTCAGTTGACGGTACAACATGATCACCGCTATCCTATTATGTACCCTTATGCATTGCATAACGTGCATGATTTCATGTCAGATTGATCGACTTGTAAAAATCTAATCATTCATCAAGTTGGGGATCTCATATATGAATCAGATCTGCACTTTGGGTCGATGCTGATTGCAAGTTTTTGCATATTCAACACTTTAACGATGAGATGCATTGATTTCCCGTCACTTTTGGTACACGTTCATTTTTAATGTGTAACTGATGATATATAATTAACATTAAGTTTGTTGTTGTGTTTCTGGTTCTAGTACGCTCTAGATCGGTTGAAGGTGATGTGCGAAGAGGCGCTTTGCACCAATCTTACAGTCGACAATGTTTCCGACGTATTTGTTCTCGCCGATTTGCACAGTGCTGAACAACTGAAAGCTCACGCAATAGACTTCATTAATAGGTTGGTGGCGTTAGTGATTGAGGCATTGTTTCCTGACTTTCATTTTTATGCACAATTCACATTTGTGTGTGAATTCAATTTGCAGTGTGCTATGAAATACTGATTGGCTTCAGTGACATGAGTAATTTTGATTAGAATATTGCCAAGAGATTAATGTGTTATAGTAAATAATTATTTGGATTATTTTACCTATATTGATGGGTTGCTTTACTTAGCACTTAAATTCATTAGCTGTTATTGTTAACTCATATTAGATTGAATTAAATTAGCATTTAGTTATCTAAGAGGTTGACTCAACCATTTATTTTGAACATTGACACTGCACATTTATGATGCATACTAAATGTTGTGAAGGTGATATATAATTTATGATTGTTGTAATTGTAATTAGTAACTTCTATTGCGCTGGTACCTGATGCACAAGGCATCAGCCGATGGTGCACTAAAACCAAGTTGTAATCAGGTTTGTATCCAGTTTAAGGTATTTCTTCGCATGTTAACTGTTAAATTCTTAGTGTACAATTTCCTAATGCAAGTATAGTTTGACTTAAGTTAGAGTCCATGCTAGAGTTCAGATTTTTTGAGCTGGAGAATGACACATTGTTTTATCTTTGCACTTATTGTATCATCGAGTTTAGTATAACGTTTGACAAGAGTTTGTTATTCATTGTAATTTTCACTCACGTTAGTTTTGGTTGCTAGATTCAATCACTGCCTGGTTTGTTTCCTTGTTGGCTAATGATGGCATAATTATTAAATAAACAGCATTCATCATTTATACCGGTGTGGTTTAGTTACTGACAAATGCTTTTTACTGCAGTCATGCAACAGAAGTGATGGATACGAGCGGATGGAAAGAGATGGTGTCCACTCATCCTCATTTAGTCGCAGAGGCATTCCGTGCTCTGGCGAGCCAACAGAGTCCGCCTCCGGAAAGACCGCGCAAACGTCCGAAGCTCAACACGTGACCGGCGTTCGTCGGCTGTCGTCGCTCGATTAGTCTGATCTGCACAAAACTACTAGCAACAGTGGGGAGTCTGTTATAGTTAGGACAAGGCTGGTGTTCTTGTTAGTGATTGGCAGTAACTATGTAGAGAACAGGGTGTGAGAAAGAAGTTTGCTGAGCCAGTACATTGTATTGGCTGTTACTTAGGATTTGTCAGGTTAGGAAGAATGGCTTGTGAACTTTTTGCTTTGTTAGCTGATGGCTCTGTGTACGGCTGTTTACAAAGGTAACAGGTTCACGGCAGATTAGTTGTGATTCAATGCAATGCAAATGAGCATGTGTGCATGCATTGCTAATTATTGTCTCTGAATGGCTTTCAAGAGTGTTGGTAACATTTTTGCACTGCAAAAGTTTTTCGCAGAGGAACAATTGATACATTTGTGAGGGCTGTTGCTGTTTTTATATATTCACAGCAGGCTAAGAACTTCGTCTGTCTGAAAGTCTGTTTTACATGTTTGTCAAAGCTTTATTGCATATTATTGAAGAAAGGGATGACTGAATTACTAACAATATTAAATATTATTATTAATATTTATGTGATATGCATACTATGCTATGTACAGGCACACTTTCGACTTTATGATAGTGTTAATATTAACCCTTAATATTAAACAATGTTTAGGCATTTGTGATGTTGTTGGGGTGTCTGATTAGGAACCATTTGACCATGCTCGGGTCAGTGGGTCAACCCTGAGGCGGCATCTGTTCCGGTGGATCAGATGTTATTCTTAAGTGTGACAATGCCATGCTTTTCACACACATCGGTTTCTTGGTGTGTGTAATTTCCGAATGAATTCCTTGAACTCGGTGTGTTAAGAGTGTAAGCTATGATCTTGATACAAATGCATCCGCTAGTAATCTTCTCCTTTCGCTCTTCCTGTCTGTGGCTTCTTTTTGATGTATTTCTTTTTGATGTGCAACTTAGTCTGAGATCAACATTGGTGGATAGATGTTCTTGCTAACGTTGTATTTCACATGTCTTTTGTAACGTTGGTTTGCTTCAGTGGCTCGGCCGCAGAATGCGTCTCACGGAATTGCACGTGATGCTTCACGATATTGTGTTTGGTTAGCACTAACTCGATTGGAGGTATTTATCGAACCATGGCATGTGTTATGTCATGTGTTTACGTAATGATCGCACATTTTATGTACCGTAGTGCCTCTACAAAGGAAACGACGCGTCAAAGGCACTTGAGACTCGATAGCACAAGACCTTCGTCATTGGTCAAACATTGGTCATTCAGCTGATGACGGAATACTACCATAGAAGGATTTCTGTATTGTCATCATATTACATGAAGCTCATGACATTGGCTGCATCTCCTAGAATGGTCGGTCAGCTGTGCAGCAAAACGTGTTGAGCAGAAGCACTTCGAAATAACATACACACATGTATGTATGTATATATATATATATATATATTTATATATATTTGTAGTTGTCTTGTATATGCATATATTGTGTATGTATAAATTTTATACATGTAATGTATATGTTTGTATTGCCTATTGCAGTGTGTTTACTATTAGTTACAGAAATGTTTACATTGCGTATGAGCTTTGGGTACTGGAGTCTTAACAAGAATTTTCCAAATGAAAATCTGCAACCAATAACCTTCGTATAATTATGTGTGAAAAAATTTATGGTTCCATTCTAGGATTGATTGAGTGTGTGCTGCTGTCAGTTCGGTTCTAAGTGGAACATCCTTGGGAGAAGAATTTAACTGGAGAAAATCAGGACCAATGAGATCCTTGATACATTTGAATGTTTCCGATTGCCTTGATGCAGTAGCTCTGTATTCTTTGTAGGAATTCCCTGAGTTTGATTCATGAGTTTTATGAATGGGTTTTCTTGTGTCAGTCAGTCAGTCATTCATTGAACTGATCACTAACAGAAAATCTCTACTCAATCTTAATTAGTTCTGGTGATTTTGCTGTCAATAAAAGAATACTCACTTTCACTTTTAAATGCACATATAGTAAAAAAGTTCATAATAACATTTTAAGAACTAGCTAGGAAGTAAAATATGTGGACCATTATGTGAAAAGGGAGCAGATTGTCGATATGGAGTTACTGGCACTTCTAAAATATTCAGAATGTGAGTGAAATAAGGAGTCCATTCGCATATTATTCGTCACATGTCTCGTTACTTTAGAGACTGGTGAACTCAACAACTCTAAAATACTCATTTTGAGTAATTTGCGATTAAAGCGTACATTAACATTAAGTCAAGGATTTATCAACTGCTAGCACGCCTGTGATTGATAAACCGAAAGCAATGTATTAATGCACCTCTCACGTCGTCATTTCTAGTGGTTATTAGGCAATTTGAGCTGCCTAAGCCAGTTGAAGGGCTTCAAAGTAATACCACCCATCTGATCCTTTTTATGTAGCCATAAAGACACAAATTTTGCTAATAAAATTCTTTCACTTAATTCAAATTGACCTGTATAGGTGTAGTACATTCATAGAAGAATGCAATTTGACAAAAAACGCAAAATCGAACATTTTGCCCAGATCACTTAATGCCCCGTTTATCCTTAAACTTCTAACTAGAACCGACGGTCTTGGCACGCTTCATGTAAACGTCCACATATTACAATTAAAGTTAATAAAGGTCGGCTACAGCATCTAAGCTAAAGATTGCTGTAGTGCTGTGATTGTAATGCTCAATACATCAATGGTTGTTTCAATGGAAATATTAACAAATAATTATCATTGCATAATAAACACCACGATAATAAGCCAGAAAATTAATGAATAGAAGAAATAAGTTTATGGGAGGTTATGTACTATGCAAGGTGTAGCTGAAGTCTTGAGCTTTGACCTGAATCGTTGCTATTCTCTTGACAGTGGAGATTTGGACTGCACGAAGTTCTGATGATTGCACGACTGACAATGAAGTGTTAACTAACCGTGGAATCGGTTGCTCTTTCTTGACTTGCAGGCCCTGAAATAACTGAATGCAAATAAATCAGTACAGAGTCCCCTATTCTGTGCGTTAATTTGTGAGACCTCTGCTCAATGGGAGGAGGAGGTGTGTTCAAACTCAAGGACTACGATCTGGGAAGTGTACATCCTTTACCCAGTGGATTAAAAAGGCATGTATCCCTGATGTAGTTACTGTCATAATTATTATTTTTGTTTATGTTGGGTGATGTCATGATTGACGCTCGTTGTTGTAAAGCGCCCTTGTAGCGGCATGGCCTGTGTTAAGGCGCTCTAGAAATTGTCCATTTAATAATAATAATCTGTGATGCATCGATGTCGTTTTAGCCTACGGTATTGTTGGTCTGTTGACGCTAAGAAGGGGGAACTTCCCGATAGGCCTGTAACTATCTCCGCCATCGACCAGAACAGGAACAATCGCCCACGGCATGGTTTAAGCTAGGAACAGCCGCATTACGCATAGTAATCAGGACATCGTTAAGATAACGGCGGATCCCAGAGTCGCCAACATGCATTAGTGATTCAACTAATTATAAGTGGGTTATATCTTGACACCTCGACAGCACCAACGCAACTTTGTAGAGGCTTCAATGTCTGCCTTGCATACATTCATAGTTCATACATACATACATACATACATACATACATACATACATACATACAAACCTACATATATACATACATGCATACATACATACACATACATGCATGCATACATACATACATACATATCTTTTATGATTGATTGATTGATTGATTGATTGATTGATTGATTGGTACGTGTGCGTTGCGCGTGCGTGTAGGTATGTGGATGTGTGCATGTTCGTAGACATCATGAGTATGTACTATGTAGGGATGCACATATGCATATGTGGATACATGTATGTATGGGTGCTTGTATGTATGTATGTTTGCATGTGTGTATTCGTCAACATACGTATGTCTTCTTCATCAGTCTTCGGCCGATGAACAGTGGCAGGCGCGAAACTCTGGACGATGGTGCTATATAAAAGTCATCGACCGACAGCAGAGGCGTGGGAGAACTACGAAGGAAGATGTGTCTACCTGAAACCTGAGAGGGGAGACATCAATGGGTTTCGCCGGAAGCAGACGGCCTCAATACAGACGGCGAGAAGTATGCAAAGATCAACGGAGTGTCAAGCGACGAAACCCGACACCTCGAGGCAGACGTTAGAGCCGCCTACCCCTCCCATCTCTGCGACCCACAGATAAGAAATTCATGAACCAGCTGAAGATCTGGTCTGAACCGGCTTGTTGACACTAATCAAGAATAAGGGACAATTCCGATACGAACGGCGCAGCCTATTAGGTGGTATAACTATAATAACGTAACTCAATCCCTGCAACCTATTGCCTGCCTATGACATTAACAAGACCCAGCCATAACAGCCGCTAGTCAAACATTAACTGTACGCCTCGAGGGATATGACGTTATGTTAGGGACCCCAAGATCCGACCCACCAGGTTTAGTAATAGTTTCAGCAGGTGATCAATCGTTCAATAGAGATACGAGTTTTGCGTTTGGGATGGCGAAGGAAATCGCCTCTAGAAGGGTTGATATAGTGTAGCAAGCGAAAGAACAATGACTTGTTTTGGGAACTGGGGATACGCTAGATCGTCCTGCCGACAAGGGTAATCGGCGTAGTTGGGGAACCCCGTCTCCAACAAAACCAGGAAAACATTTCTCAAGGACACTAATAACTCTAGTAAGTGTAGATAGGATGAGTGATGTGTATATCTACTATTAAATATACATATTATAACCATCCAGCGTGTCGTGTTGCTGCTCTTGGTGATTGAGGAAAAAGAACCGGCGGTAATCTCGTCATCTAGATGAAGGAGCTGGAGAGAGAGAAACCCGCCACATTGGAGCAGTCGACAACATCACCAGCAGACGACGAAGAAGCACTTTCGACGCCTGGGAGAAACGTCAGCACAGCAGCGACGTCTACACGGAAGCCACGACGGGCATCAACGACGAAACATCAACGACGAAACATCAACGACGAAACATCAACGCCGAACAGGCAGAGGACAGCCGAAAGAGTCGACACGTCACCAGAGGGCGGTCGAGACGCAACGACGAAAGAGGGCACGACATCACATCGATACGAGATCGAGCGGAAGCGATGACACGAGGCAGCCAACGGAGCGAGGTAGGACCCTGTAAACGAGTGTCTGATAGTGTGAACTTCCGAGGCGATAGCCGAGACAGGTTAGGCGATAGAATAGGATTCTATAGCGCCTAACTGTAGCTTTTCTTCGTCGAGTAAGGCGAAATAGTAGGTGGTACTTGCTAGGTGTGTGATTGTTTATATATTTGTGCCATTGTGTATTAATTCGAGCATGGTCCGAGGGCCCAGAAACGATCGAAGAGACTGGCGAGAGTGAAGGTTCTCTCAGCCAGGGCTCAGAAGTGGAGCTGAGCGACGTAACAGCAATACGTGCGCTGGAGAGACGGGGATTGGAGCGGGAGGAGAAAGAATATGAAGAAGAGAGAGACGAGAAGAGGAGAGAAAGGGAGAAGAAAAGGAGAGAGGAGGAGGAACGAGTGGAAAAGAAAAGAGAGGAGGAGGAATTGATAGAAAAGAAACGGAAAGAGGAAGAGAAGGAAAGGAAAGAGGAAGAGAAGGAGAGAAGAGAGGAGGAAGAGAGGATCAGAAGACAGCAAAGGGAGGACAAAGACTATGAAGAGGAACGTGAATACAGAAGAGAGAGGAGGAGAGTATGCAATGGAGAATTGAAGGAGGAGGACAGTTAGAGGATAGGGAAACAGGAACATCACAGAAGTCATTCATGGCGCGAATAAAAACTTGCAGCGTCTCTCTATAAGGAATGCAACCGAGGTTCCCTACAGAATCAGCTGATTTAACCTGTTTCTTTGATACTACTGAACGCCTATTCAACTCTTGTGCCATTGAACCCGACCTACAGCCTAAGATCTTACTCGCTAATCTAAGCGAGAAGGCCTAGGCCTCGGTCTCGCGTCTCTCTGAAGAAGACCTCTCTGATTATACACGTTTAAAAGAATGCATTCTACGTGAATATCGCCTAAGTCCCGTCCAATTGAGAGCTAAATTCTTAGATATGAAGAAAGCTAACGATGAAACATACTCCTCGTGGGCATCAAGGCTACATAGCACCTTGGTGTACTATCTGCTAAACAGACAGGTGGATGAATCGTTTGAAAAGATGATTAGCTTTGCTAGTGGCAGATAGGATCAAAGACCTGTAGCACAGCAGTTGTTTAGACTACGCATTAGCAGAAGAGAAAGGCAAGTGGCTGTCGCATGCCGAATTGGTCTATTGACACATATTTAGCCGCCCACCACCGGGGTTATGAAGCACCCAAGGGTTACGGTGCACCCCACGCCAATAACGATGCTTCACTGAAGCATTAAACAGTCATACCCGGGAGCGCTGCCCTCTTAAGAAAGAACCACGTATCTGCAAAAAGCTCATTTTGAGATAAACGCAAAAGACTAAATTGCATTCTGCCAAGTTGATAACATATTTATATTCTTTGTTCTTTTTAACCATTATCTGTAACAAGTATCCGCCATTTTTTCGGAGATTTGAAAAAAATTATTTTCTCTCATTAATATTGATAATTAGCGATTATGTGTTTTTACTTAGTATCGACCACTGATGATATCAAGCCAATAATTCTCAAAAACAAAGCAACTGCAAAAAAATCATATTTTATAGTGGAATTATTCAACAATGATAGGCTAATAACAGTAGAGATCAAATGTAATGTAAACCAACCATTTATTTAGCGCCGCTAGATCCATCACATTTATATAACGCCGCCCAAATAAGCAGCGTTCTCAACGGGTGTCTGTGCTTGGGAAATGGAACAGGAAAATCTTAAGGCATCTCCGAAACAGACAAGGTGAAAGGGTAAGTAATATAATGTAACCGAACATTTATATAGCGCCGCTCGAATCAGCATATTTTTATAACGCTGCTCAACACGACAGCGCTCTCAACGGGCGTCTGTGCTTGGGTAAGGGAACAAGAAAATCTTACGGCGTCTCCGAAACTGGCAAGGTGAAAGGGTTAGTATAATGTAACCAACATTTATATAGCGCCGCTCATGTCAGCATATTTATATAGCGCTGCTCGAATCTGCAGCGCTCTCAACGGGCGTCTGTGCTTGGTTAAGGGAACAGAAAATCGTAAGGCGTATCCGAAACAGGCAAGGTGAAAGGGTGAGTAATTGATTTTACCAAACATTTATATAGCGCCGCTCGAATCAGCACCTTTAAATAACACACTTATATGGCGCCGCTCGAAACAGCAGCACTCTCAACGGGCGTCTGTGCTTGGGAAAGGGGACAGGAAAATCCTAAGGCGTCTCCGAAATAAAATAAGTAATAAAATAATGTAACCAAAGATTAAGAGAAAGCCAGAAAATATAGATATTTTGGACTAGTTAAACACAAGAAAGGCTGATTATGAAAAGTTAGGACACTTAGTCCAGTTGTCGAACCGGTAATTGGATAGATGGATGTGTTAAATCTGCGTCCGTATAGTATATAGACAGCCGATATCAAGCTTCCATAAATTAATCACAACAATGACAGAATAATCTAATGATGACGTATCTGTGAATCACGCTATGTCATACTAGCAAGAACCAACGCATGTGCAGATGCGTTGTTCTTACTTAGTATTAGAAGCAATGTCTGTAGATACGTGGAATTATAAAGTGATATATCTCCATGATTAATTGTGATATAAGTTTCATACTTCCTACCAAGGTGTAAGACCATCATAGCATGCTAAAACTACATCTAACTCAAAACGACCAAATTTTCAGTTACGTGGTTCTTTCTTATGAGGGTAGAGCGGTACTGTAGGTCATAGGGTGGGTAATTATTGAGCGTGCTATTAAAATCATCCGAAACATAAATATGTTAAATGATAATCTAAATCGAGTCAACAAGAAAGATAAATAATACGTTTATTGACAAATATACTTACCGCAAATACCAATAAATTTAAAGTATTACGGGTTTTTATCCACGGGCGGAGACTTAGGGAGGACATGGGGGGACGGTCTCCCCAAACGTTGAGGTGAGGGGGATGGAGTAGCCTATATCCCCCAAATTTCAGGCGCGTGAACGTGCCTTTGCTGTGGTCTTTCTCATGTCTGAGGCTGGTTCGTGGTGTGCCTGCCTGTCCAAGTTTGCGGGTTGTCTTTGGTCAGTGAGTGTCTCACCATCGTGAGGTGCAAAAAGAGGCCGACCTGCAAGTCAATTTAAGGTTCAGAAGTCATGACCTCGCCAGGGTTTCGATGCTGTCTCTGGTAAATGTGTGCCTATCTGTGTGTCGGCTCTCTAGTATCGGTTACACAGCGGTTATGCTTGCTGGAGGTATGGTGCACTAAGCAACCGACGGTGCATCATATACATGCTGCAAGAGCGAATATGATAAATTATAATGGTATTGAATTGAAGTCTTGGCAAAATATTTACAGGCCTGCACAACATACATGCTTAAATTCACACAGACCGAACTATCTTTTAAAATCACTTTAAGAACTGATTATGCCTGATCTGCAGGATGAAGGTTGAAATTGTTATAATTATACTTTTAAGGAGTACGCTATCCTTCGAACAATGAAATAAGACGGCCCTTCACGGCCACCGTTGCTTCATCTGCTGTCAACTCTTTTCACTTGGTTTCTAAGAGTTTATGTGGTTAAATCCTCATCCATAAGTTTTCTCGTTTTATTGCACTGAGCGTCTTTGAATATTTGAGTGGTTTTTGTGAAAAATGAAGCGAGATTATTATAGTAGTCAACAAATGATCTCATACTAGAGGAGGTAAGCGTTATCTGTAGCATAATGTAAATGTAAAACCATTTGGAATTGTATCCCATGTGCGACGGAATAGCCGTGAATATAGCTCGTATACGATATTGTGGCAGTGACGACTTTAGCCATAGCCTCGGGCCAATTAACTTGCCTGCATCTCTTCTGGCTGCATGCAGCGTCCCACAAAATTAGACCCACCCATCATGGTTGGCTAAGTTTAGTATTGTCAAGGTTTTTATCATTATTATTTTAATGTGTTAGGCTTACCAGTTACAGCGCTGTGCATTGCATGGCTAGTGCATCTCATTTAAGAATATGGGCCTACTTACTTAGGCTAGTTCTATTTTTAGTATTAAAAAAATGCTCATCACATTTCAGTTCTCTAGATCTACTCTCAACTGTGCTCCCCAAGTATTGCTGCTCTGACCATCTAAACCGTCATTTTGCAGCCTACGTACGTAGTGGTCGATTGGCTGCATGGAGTGGGAGAGACGTAGGGGCCTACAGCATACACAAGCCACGGGAGATTAGCATTGACCTTCACTTTTCGATTTATTTTTATTTCATTAATCAAGATCAAACTTAAATTATCATCTCCCTTGAGCTATTCATTATTAAATACACTCAGCAGAACAGCAAACAAATGTAAATGAAAACGCTTTTATATAGCTACCGCATACGCCTATTATATAACCTCGACCCATCTCATTTTTCAATAAGAGTCTGATCCGGTGAGATCCTTCATCACCGCTCGTCCTTTTGAATGGATGCCACGCCATCATTATACACTTGCCTTGTTCAAAATGAGACGCGTAACGTAATGGGCGCCCTGCCTGGCTGCCGACGGTTAAATTCGACTTCTGTAGTAAGGTTTTTATTAAATTAATAATAATTATAATAATTACTTAAGGTTCCCGTGCATGGCCCGTACTAAACCAAGATTTAAATCTCTGAAATAGCATCGATAAGCGAACCGCAGTAATAATAAGATATTCCTTCATTTAGAAATAACAATCTCTGACAATAAGTCTGAAATGCTTAGGCCTGCACGAGTGACAATGAACAATAGTTGGCCAGTCTCTAAAATAAATTTAAGAAACTAGTAGGCCTAAATGTTTTTGTATAATGATCTGGGGATGAATTTCGAGTCGTCTTTGGGTGGGAGAACATGGTTGTGTGGTATTATATATTTTGGTAATTGGCATAGGTACGGAGTGAAGGTTGGATGTAGGAGTTGGTTAAGACATGCTCGGGGTTATGTAAAATGGAAAGAGGAGACGCAGAAGACTTGGCCTATTTTTGCTGCACCAATGTTTAGGAATAAAAAAAATGTTTCCGACCTGTCCCCCGAACCAAATTTTTTCATCTGCCCCCCCCCCAAACCCGCGACCAAGTCTCCGCCTATGTTTTTATCGCAAGTCTGGTATAAATTTCGTCGAGCCCATTTGAAACCATAGATTTATTACATTGCAGTATGCCTGTGGTAAAGTTATATTTGGAATGCTTTGGCTAACTGTGATGATGACGTCAGCAAATGTTTGCACACATTAAAAAAATATATCGCGTAAGAAATTCGTAGTTTACATGCTATGTGGTAGATTCGGGATATTAGTTTAAGCATCAGGATGTCGGATCAATACGGAGTGGAAAAGTCTCCAAACGACAACAAAGATTACCGGTTATCAATATTATTATGTACCACATTCTTTCGTTCGCGAAGAATAACCATACTTCGTCATTATGAACGTTTTTAACCTTGCCATTACATGACTTAAAAAATTGAGGTCTTAGGCCTACTAGAAGGCATAATCTCCGAACTTGTAAAGCGCCACTTGAAAGCCAATTGAGAACAGAATACCAGCTTATTTGCGAGCTCTTCGTCGAATCAGAGGAATTGTTCAATGGTTAAGAAAGGACAATTGCTGGATTCCACTGGATCACTTAAGTCCACTTTGCATACTCTCAGCTCCATCAACTACATGAAAATTAATAGTAATCAATGACAGTGTGATAAGAACACAATGTGAAACACTGAAAAACCTTTTAAAATCTTTGTACAGCCTCGCTTTTATGCTCATCTTCACATATGACTCTGGAATCTAGATACAGTGGACACAACATACCAGTATCATATATAAACTTCAACAGTTTGCACTGTGTGCGTGAAAATTTTATGATGGTGTATTTCCTTGTTATCTAATTGAAAAGCATCTTTAAACAAGTAATTTATTGCACTAAATTGGGTAGTCGCGACTCGAAAATTGAGCTTATATTCAACAAAGCAATACTCCTGATTGTTTAAGGTAATTTTTATATCACCAGATAGCTTATTGCGTGCACTAGTCAGAAATATACAATTCAGATAAATTCTAGTTGTCCCTTTTCCCAAAATCAGCTCTCGAAGTTGACCCCCGTTCGTCAGTTTGACAAAGTTTAGCATGTCAGTATGAAGCCATTTGCATCTAAACACCACAGTAAAGTACATCCAGTGGGAGCCCATTACCTGCTTAATCAGAATATGAACCGATTAAATAAATGTTGCATCTGCATTTATGAATTTTTATGACATTTATTGGCTTACAGTGCGACTTGTAAAATTACAAAGTATTGATTTTTGTGACAAATCATACCATTTATTCCTGTGTAGCCCCCATACGCGGTTAGAGGGCGGGCGGTTCTCAAAATACCAACGTGGGACTGATTCATGCCGCTATAGAAGCACAAATCTTTTCTCACGACCAATTTGCATGCAAACACTTAGCACGTATATCGATTCGGAACTTAAAACTTTGAAACTTCACCTCTGTTGGCTCTTGCAACCCAAATCTCGTTCTCCAACCAATAATTTTTATGTGAAACACAATCCTTGTAAACCATCGGCATTGAAATTTCTACACTATCGGCAAAACCACCATTGAATCTCAACTCTTGTACGCCATCGGTAAAACCATCGGCATTGAGATTTTAACAATATCTGTAAAACCAACGGCTTTGATACTTCAACACTATCGGCAAAATCAACGACAATGAAAACATTGAATCTCAACTCTTGTATCCCATCGGCACTGATACTTTACAATTACCAGTAAAACAACGGTATTGAAACTTCAACACTATGGGCAAAACCGCCATTGAATCTCAACTCTTGCACCCCAATCGTCATTTGTTTCTCATACTCCAACCAACGTCTTTTCTTACTTATTTACCATCTGTATTTGTTTCTCACACCTAACCCATGACTTTTCCATCAACTTACTTACTTGCTTATCAAATGTGTTTGTTTGATCTATTGCAACTAATGGGCCATCGGTTTTCTTACTTATTCATTAAATGCATTTGTTTTGAATATTTCACCCATCGTCTTTTCTCTTACTTATCAAAGGCATGCATCTGTTGCCATCGGCTTTCTTACTAAATTACTTACTTACCATCGGTATGTGTTTGGCCGTCTTCCAGCCACCAGCTTTTCTTACATTCCAACCATTGGTTTTCTTGCTTACTTACTTACTTACTCACCACATGCTTTTGTTTGGTATATTCCATCCATGGGCTTTTCTTACATTAGAACCAGTGGTTTTCTTACTCACTTACTTAATCTAACAGTTCCTTCAACTCTAACACCAAACTCCAATACATAATACCTTAAATGCTTCAAACTTCAATTCCCTACATAGGTCTATACATATGATTTTAAACCTTCTTCAGCTCAACAAATTCTTAAGCTTCAAAATCAAACTCCATTATACAAGAGCTTCAATCCATCAAACTACAGATTTCAACCTTTTCATACATTTTTAACATCCTATACAGTCCAAGAATTCCTTAAATTCCAACACCAAACTCCAATACACAACAGCTTCAATGCACCAAATTTCTGTTTCATATGCTTTTCACATCCACTTTAATCTAACAATTCCTTCAACTCCAACACCAAACTCCAATACACAGCAGCTTCAGTGCACCAAATTTCTGTTTTCTACGTTTTCACATCCTATTCATTCTAACAATTACTTAAACTCCAACTTCAAACACCAATTCCTACACACAATTCCTTAAGCGGTACAGTTTCAATGTATAAAACCTCAAGTTCTGACACGAAAATTTCTAAATTTATGCATCGCTCATAGATAATCAACCACTATCACACCTAAAACTTGTAGTTTTCCACTATGCATTGTTTCTTGCATTCGCTCCAATTCTACAAAATCCCTCCACATACCAAATATTCAAGCTGCATTAGTTATCTAAATTTTTGAAATATTCAGAGATTTTATTAATATTATTATCATTATTATTATTAATTTTTAATAATTTTATTATTTTTATTGTTGTTTTTATTCATTTTTATTATTTTTTATTAATTTTCATTACTTCAATTATTTTTTATTATTAAATTTTATCATTTTTATTCTTATAATTATTATTTTTATAATTATTAATCAAAAGTTCAAAAGAATGGAAATTTAGGTTTGGCACAGCCTCCTTGTCTAATGTTATGGCTGCCGCCGCCATTCTAGTAATAATACACCTGTCATTATATGTCAACTCCATGTCAAAGGTCGACACAGAAGCACAAAACAGATACCAACCTCACTACTATAGGATGGACAAAGGTAATTGAGATAAGCACAGTACTAAGATTGGATGCGCTGGAAGAACAATAGATGATTGGTAGACCGTTGACAGGTGATGTATACAACGGCCACTGATAGGACGCCAGATGCCCAGTGCAAAGGTTACCTGCTGCTAGGATTAGCACAGACGCCATTGTCTATTTTTAATGGGCGACGCGCTGCCTTCATTCTAGGGTTGTGTAGGCCTGTTGGATTACAGTCTAGGGGTACTTCACTCAAAAGGAGTGCTGCACTGGCTTCCACTCCAGTCATCGAGGCCTGCATTGGCTCCCAGCCTAGGGTTAAAATGGATTCAAAGAAAGGAAAATAGGTTTGCCCAGTCCACAGAGTGTATGGGTCATGACCTAGATACAAAGATTGCGTGCGCTGGAAGAACAATGGACGATTGTCAGATCGTTGACAGGTGATGTATACAATGGCTACTGATAGAGCGCCAGATGTCCAGTGCAAAGTGTGGCCTTGTGCACGATAGCAATGGATGATTGACAGGTTGTGTACAGTACAAAGGTCAAGTGTGCTCCCATAACAATGGATGATTGATAGGTGGGCGGGGCTAGGGGTCCGTCTGCACAATGGATGACGTCATAGGCAGTCACGTGACAGGGTAAAGGGCAAAGGTGCCAGTACTGGTCATACCACCACTACTGCTATGTATTCGATTTTTGCGTTATGTTTCCGTTGAGTTTTGATAATGGTTTTTATACGGTTCGATAGATCAGTTCTCAGGGATTATCATGACGATGCGGTTGACGGTGTACTTGCGGGACTTTTTCAGTTTCTTTCGGAGCGCGTGCGATTGACGCTGGGGTTGCACACTGGAATCGCGATCTTGGCCTGTGGCGATGTAGGCGTGGGTGTAGGGCTGGTGCGCATCGACGGCGTCGGGAACGGCCTACAGCACTGTTGGTCACCCTGCATGGATGTACCATCCCTGTGATTACCGGTAACCGCCCGCCAGTCACCCGTGAATTCTTCAACTTCACGCTCAGCCTCGTGTCTGCTCCGTCCACTCGTTCAACGCCATCCTGTGGTTCCTACGCGTCATCTCAAGTTCGCTACTCTCAATATCCGCTCGCTGAGGAATAAGATCGACATTGTGAGGCGTTGCTGGACCGAAGCCAACCTTGATGTCTCGTGCCTCACTGTGACCTGGCATGAGGACGCCGATGACATCGCGCTGCGGCGCCTCAGATCTGAGGGTTTTCGCGTCGTTGAGTGTGCCCGACCTGTATTGCCTGGATCGCGGATTGACAACGTACACTTCCCAAACCACGGCGGTATTGTACTGATCGCCTCTTCTGCGGTAGTGGTTGCTAGGCTGTCGCTACCGTTCTCCCCCGACACCTTCGAATATCTGTGTGCGGGTGGTGTCGTCTGGAGCCTCATGCGTCGTCGTGACAGTCTACCGACCTGGCTCTGAGGGGCCCACTCCGTTGTTCCTCTCTGAGTTCCGGTCGCTGCTGGAACATCTTTCCATCTACGCTGTCCCTTACGTCATCACGGGGGATCTGAACATCAGATTTGACAGGAGTGACGACCTTATGACGGTTGCTGTAGAGGTAGATGCTCGCCTCGGTTGGCGCCATCCAGAATGTCGATTTGAGCACCAATACGGAGGGAGGCATACTCGTGTGGTCGTCGCGCGATGTGAGCATAGACCGTCTATGGTCGATGTCGCTGCCCTCGCGTTCGTGGTGTCAGATCATTGCCTCGTGACATGGCCCTTCATCGTCGCCTCTGCCATCGCAATGGTCTATGAAACCAGTTATTGTCGGTAATGGAGAAATTTCGACCTTACATGTTCTGCTCTGCTCTCCGTTCATCCAGCCTCTGCCGCTCAGATTCAACTCGGGTGGCAACGTCTGCCGAGAGTATGGCTGAGACGTTCGACTGCGTTGTCGGTCATGAGCTGCTAGATGAACACGCGCCGATTGTCGAGATGAAACGCCGTGTACGGCTGACAACGTTGTGCCTGTGGTACGACCGGGACTGTCGTGAAACGAAGCGCTCGTTGAGAAGGCTTGAGCGCCGCTCTCGCCGATGGGGTTCAGACTACGCTCGTGACCGCTGGCTTCAGTCACTTGGCTCCCTGCATAGCCTGGCATCTGAAAAGCGACGCAGCTGCTGGAAAACCAGCGTGGACTCTCGTCGTGATCCTCGTGCTCTCTGGCGGGTGATTGACGACGTGCTGTGCCGTGGTGATATATCGGCTCCACCACCTGACATCACCGCCGACTCGCTTGCTGACTTCGAGTCTAAGGTGGGATACATTAGAGCTGCCACGGTGGGCGATTCTTCGGTGGAGTACTCGGATTGTCCTTCGGGCTTATTCCTTGAGAACCGTGTTCCGGTCACGCTGGATGATGTGATTCGGCTAGTGGGCGAAACACCGGATAAGTACCCAGACGTTGATTCACTCCCCACATGGCTTCTTAAGTCTTGTGTCGTTCTGCTCACTCCTTACATCACTGACCTCTTCAATGTCTCCTTGACCTCCGGAGAGTTGTTCCAGCTCGTTACAAGTCATCATACATCACCCCGCGTCTGAAGAAGCCGACATTGCCTGCAGACTCTCCGGCCAGTTACCGACCGATCTCCAACCTGGCTACCCTGTCGAAGCTACTCGAGCGTATCGTCTGCAGACAGCTCACCGACTACTTAACATCCTCAGATCTTTTCCCTCATCATCAATCCACCTACAGAAGGTTTCATTCTACTGAAACGGCGCTGCTAAAAGTTTTCACTGATCTTATCGAGTCGGTCGATGCTGGTGATCAAGCGGTCCGTGGCCTATTCGATCTATCCGCTGCTTTCGACACCGTAGACCACAACATTCTCTTAGAGCGGCTGTCGAGGACCTTCGGCGTTGGTCTGTGGCACTAACCTGGTTTCGCTCTTACCTGAGCGGAAGGATGCAGTCTGTTCACTTCAATGGCAGCGTCACCACCTAACGTCCACTTGCTTTCGGAGTACCTTAGGGGTCAGTCCTTGGACCCTTGTTGTTTCTATTCTATACTGCTGACCTCGAAAAGTTGGCGGCTGATCTGGGTGTATCGTCTCATTTTTATGCCGATGACTCCCAGCTCTACACCAGCAACCGTCCGTCCGAGGTCGACAGCTCACGTAGGCGCATGGTCCTTGCGATTGAGATGTTCTCCGCCTGGATGGCTTCAAACCGATTCAGTCTAAATCCCACCAAGACTGAACTTCTGTGCTGCGCGACTCACGGCCGATGCAGTTGACTCAATCTCTCTCCTCTGCATGTACTCGGGACCGTTCTAATAGTGGTGGAGTCCGTCCGTGATCTGGGCATAATGTTACAAGCTGATCTGTCGATTAAACTACATAACCATAGCCACAGTTTTTTTATTGTTTCACCATCATTATACAAATGTAGGTAACAAATTCTCTGAGAACAAATTCATGTATATAATGTATGCATCATTATTCATTTAGTTATGAACTAATAGCATCAGAGTGATAATTATATTCCTTTATAAAGCTATCTGATATTACACAGAGCATTATATAAAACAATAATGGATAGCCCTTAAGGGACCGAGATCCCGCTGGCAGGGTCACCTAATTACGGAGATGAAATTAAATAGTGGTGGTTGAGGTATTGAGTATTCAGTAAGGTGGTAAGGTTACTATGCTTAACTGGTTAATTAATACAAAGTATACAAACTTAACAGATTGTGAGGAAATAGGCACTTCATGTAGAGTGAGTCAATAGGTGCTTACGGAGTCGGTATTTAAAGGCTTCATAGTGGTTTATATTCCGGATTTCGTGTGGTAGGCAATTCCATGCTATGGGACCAGCGTAGGCAATCGAGAATTTAGTAAGGTGGTAAAGTTACCACGACAGTCGGCAGATGCTTTCGCCAGCTGCATCTCATCAAATCCTGCCTGAAGTCGTTGCCTTTCGATGCTGCTCGAACTGTTGTCGCCAGTTTCGTGTTGTCCAGGGTAGACTACTAGTCTTCTTGCAGGAGCACCGAAATGTACATTAGGCAGCCTACAGTCCGTTCTGAACGCTTCAGCGAGGCTACTCTTCGGATGACGTCGCTTTGACCACGTGAGGTCCCTTCTGCGCGACATGCTTCATTGGCTGCCTATACCACAGCGTGTAGAGTTCAAGCTTTGTCTACTCGTATACAAAGCACTCCATGGTGTCGCGCCGGGATACATTGCAGATTTCTGCAGGCCAACATCGTCGTGTTCAGCTGGTCTCCATCTGCGTGGAGCTGCGCGTGGAGACCTTCTTGTCCCCAAGACCAAGGCCAAATTCGGCCTTCTCGTTGCCGGCTCGCGCTCCTGGAATAGCCTCCCGCCTTTAGTGCGTTCTACAGCATCGATTGAGATCTTTAGGGCACAACTCAAATCCCACCTGTTCAGGAAGTCTGTTGAACTGATGTAGTTATTGTTATAGTACGGTTTTCTCTTGTTAGTTTGCTGATCGTGTCATTTTAAAGCGCCCTTGTAGCGGCATGGCTGCGTTACGGCGCTTTAGAAATCGTCCGTTTAATAATAATTATAATTATAATAATAACTGTTGGATGTCTTGTAAAGTCTTTACTCAGGACACAGTCTTTGTAATAGGCTCATCAGGTTACCCCTAACTGGTTGAATACAGCAGTGAAAACCTCATGTTAGTATCTGCTCTACTTCTTGAGTTATTTCACATTGAATATGGCCTCAGGGAACATTTTGCGAAATCGGTGACCAATTTTTCCCGACCCCACCTCACTTTGAGATGGTATATCTCCATCAAATTTTGAAATATCTCAATAAAACTTGGTATTTGTGCCTAAAAATGATGGACTAACAGCTGGTAAATTTTCAGGAAAATCTACGGTCGAAGATGGGAGGGTCTGGTTGATCTCACATGGAATGACCCCAAATGGTAGTCGGAGTCCGGTTGTAAACCAGGGCTGAGGAGACAAACCTGTTAAGGCGCGGGTTGTCGTTCTCAACATTTTGGACGAGAATTTTGAAAGGTGTAGGCCTACTCACACACACACACACACACACACACACACACACACACATATATATATATATATATATATATATATATATATATATTGAGACCGGGAACAACTCTGAGTAAAGATCTTGAAGGGGCGCTATAATTACGGACGCTGGCTGGCTGCTGACTGACTGACAGATTGCGACTGACTGACTGATTGGGCAAAAACAGATGGAAAATCTATAAGCGTCAGTTTCTCGTTGGATCCCCTCAGTTAGCCCTCACATCCATGGACGTCCGCGGGAGCTTTTTCCTTTTGGGGCGCAAACTTTCGAATAGCCTAGTTATCATTAGGACTAAATAGGACGCATTGTTAGGCCTATTGGCTGGATCTAGAACAATTACTCCCGGACAATCACCCCCGGACAAGTACCCCACGTAGAAATTACCCCCGGACAATTACCCCCGATGCTAGTTATAACCCGGACAATAACCCGCGTACAAAATAAAGCAAAATATAAAGCAAAAACCGTTAGATTCAAATTAGTAGATAGGTTGCAGACAATCAAACAATCAGGCTGATAACACATTGACACTTATCCTTGATATACCTTTTGAGTAAAATCTTGGGTGTATGTATGTATGTGTGTATGTATGCATGTATGTGTGTGTATGTATGTATGTATGTATGTATGTATGTATGTATTCGGGTGGTTATTGTCCGGGAGGTTATTTGCATCGTGGTAATTGTCCTGGGGTAATTTGTACGAGGGATAATTGTCCGGGGTAATTGTCCTGTTACCGTATTGGCTAATTGGTAATGACAATCAGCTATTGAGCCAGAACTAACGGAAGCAGTAGGCCTACGGTTAATAATAAGTTTAACTGTCCTCGTCACAGCATTCACTTATTTTTCGCACCGCGTCGTTTGTAATCGTATCTGCGATCCAAAATGACACAGACAAGCTTAAATGACATTATTCTACTCAACTCTCACAAAAACTATTTTGAGATGATCGGCGTAGAGACGATTTTTGATGACTTTGTGTGATCAGCTCTGCCGTCGGCAGAAATACATTTGCCGTAAAATTAGCTATAATTATGATTCCATCGGAATAATTCATCACTATCACTTTTCAGAGGTTTACTATGAAAATGTCGCAAGAAAAATGTCGCGAATAAAAATGTCGCACGTTAATGTCGCACGATAATAATATTGTCAGTATAGGTTATCGCTCATATTTTAGCCTACGCCTAGGTCAAAACAATCGCCAAAACCGCGACAATCCTAAACCATTGGTCAAATCGCCCACCTATAGGTTACCGCAACATTGCCAATCCGCTCTCATTCGTGCACCAGCCTAGTCCCTTGGTCAAAATGGCTTGAAATTCCCAAAGTTTCGAAACTCCCGGAAATTCCCAACAGTTTCGAAGATGAGTCGGCAGTTTCGAGGATCGTGTGTTCATCAAACGTTGTAGAGAAAAAATCTCACATTTGAAAGTATTTTATTATGGGTGTGTGTATAATAAGCATGCTGTATTACAATTTTCTGTACAGAGAATATACAATGACAAATGGACTGAGAGTTTTGTTAATTTCTGATCCAGAAGGTGATGATGACAGTATGGTGAGTTTGTATATATTGTACATTCTGTTCTTATTTATTATCACTTATGTTTGGAATGAAAACTTAGTTGCATGTTTTCATATATTTTACATAATGGCAGTTAAATATATAACTTGTCATCATCCGTTCATACTTCACACTAGGGGGGCAAATGTCCTACCCAAAATAGGAGGGGCTTTTGCCCGGGGGGCTTTTGTCCGGGGGGGGGGGGGCTTTTGTCCGTTCCCTGTGGAGCTGAGTATCATTGGAATAATTAAATAAATAATTATACATATATATATATATATGTATGGGTGTCTTGGAGTGTAATATATATATATATATTTAAATATATGTATATATTACACTCCAAGACACCCGCAAGCCAGTGGCCTAGTTGAACGTATATATATATATATATACTGTAGGACAGTTATATATATATATATATATAACTATAAACATAACCAAGTGTTTTTATTGTGAAAAATAACAAACACAAGTACAAAATGATGACAATAAGCTAGGAGCCAATAGGGACTAACAGAAACCGTTAAAGGACAAAAATCCTGTAATCACGGTCGGGTGTAGGACAAAACCCCTCTGACAAAAGCCCCCCTGACATAGACCCCCCTGACATAAACACCTGTTTTACGCAGGACACTAACCCCCCCGGACAAAACCCCCCTATTGCCCTAACTAGGTTCTGCAATTATAAGCCATACCATAGTAACTGCCACGTATATGCCACGTATCTGTATGTGTGGGTTGGTTTGTGTACGCATATATGTGTTTGTGTTGGTATGTATGTCTGACTTTGTGTACACACACACATACACACATGTTTGTGTTTGTATGTGTGTTTGTATGTGTGTTTGTATGTGTGTTTGTATGTGTGTTTGTATGTGTGTTTGACTTGGCCTGTTGATCAGTTGCTAATCGCCAGACGTGGCATTGTCTGAGATCGTGTCCATTAGGTGATAATTGATTGTGGAATTCCACGCCATTTTGTTGGAAATGACAATCAGAAATGAATTATCGTGACTGATGATCGAGGGGGTGGCGACAAAATGACAGAAGATTGTGGATAAAATTATGGCCCCACTACCATTCTGCCACTTCGGATGTACGACAAAACCCCCCCTGACATAAACCCCTCTGACATAACCCCCCTTGACATACCCCCCCCTTAGATAAACCCCCTGTTTTAGGCAGGACATTAACCCCCGGACAAACCCCCCCTCTTGCCCAAACTAGGTTCTGCAGTTAGAAGCCATACCTTAATAACTGACACTACTAATAAAGTCTGCACAACATGACAAGTGACACTCAGTACGACTATTAGTCTAACTCAGAGGCGTCCAGATAGGGGGCGGGGGTATTTTTTTAGTCTTAGGGGGGATATCTTGGCTACCTGACACTTGGAGCCAGGGTGTTTGCCTCCATCAGTTAGAGGGGGATTGACGCCCCTGGTCTAACTTATATAAGAAATCGTGTCACAGATAACACACGTACGTTCTGCATAGACTCACCTGACGTGTCTGAAAAAGCCGTGTCATAGATAGTCTATAATGAATTATGCACAGTGGTGCCTTCAGTGCACATAGACCTATCATACATTCACAACAAAAAGACCAAAGAACTAATTAACTGTTTGCTATTTAACTATTAGACGACAATACCTGATTGAGCGCATAAGACTTTGAAATGACACATATGACACATGCTTTACTTCAGACTATAAAGTATACACACGTTTCTAAATAATAAAAGTAAAAAAGTAACAAAAATTTATGTCCTACTTAGGGGGGGGGGTTGTTAGAGGGGATTTATGTCAGAGGGGTTTGTCATGGGGGGGTTTGTCAGAGGGGTTTTGTCCGCGATCCATCAGGGATTACCCTTACAATAGATTGATAGTTGCAGCCCGCTAGGTGTAAAAATACATTAGCATTTATTACGAAACTTAACTAGTTAGCTATACATATATATATATACAATCATGATGAAGACGATAAACACGCACAATAAGACAATTATCGATCCATCAAATAATTTCGCAATTTTATTTTAAATAAATTAAGATTATTTATAGAGCGCAATTCATCCGGAATGACGTTCCATGCTTTCGGGCGAGCATATTATTTTAATCGAGAACATTCTAGTGTTTGTTCTCGAGAAGATAGGCCTATAGTTTGAGGGGGATCGTAACTTATAGGGATTGACCTCAGAGAGAGTTGAGAAGTAGGCTAATTGTCGAATACTGAAGGTATAATTGATTGTAGGTATATTTGTACATGAATTTATTGATTTGGAAAATCAATAGCTGCTCAACTTTTAGAATACGTGTTTGCTTGTTGATGTGGTCAGTAGGAATACGATAATGTGAATAATTAATTATACGGAGGGCTCTTTTTTGGAGGACATTTAATTGCTTCAATATATTTGGATAGTTTGAAGCCCAGATGAGGTTGCAGTAAGTTTAAGCCGGGTTAGTCATAGTGTAATATAAATTTAAACGTATATTAATGGGCAAGAAGTACGAAATTCGTGACAAAATTTCAGTAATTTTTGCAATTTTGACTGAGATATGCTGTATGTGTTCTTCCATGTAAAGTGTTGATCAATATATATACCCATAAATTTGGCTGATATTACTCTTGACACAGGAATATTATTAATAGTAAGAATTTCTGGAGCTGGGAAAATTGTTTTCGATGCGAGCTGAATAATATATAGTTAGTTTTAGTAGCATTGAAGGACAACATGTTAGCCTTAAACCAATCGTTGACATGTTCAAGTTCCTGGTTGACAATTTGAAATAATTGTTAGTGTCATCAGTAAATAGGAAAAATTGAAGGATGGATTAAGCAATTGGCAGGTCGTTAATGAATACTAAAAATGAGTGGTCCCACAATTGATCCCTGAGGAACTTCATATCTTATAGGACTTAATGAAGATATAACTCCATTGCACTTCACCTGTTGGTATCTATTGCTAAGGTAACTTTGAAGAGGTCGCGGACAAAACCCCCCTCTGACAAAAGCCCCTCTGACAAAACCCTCCCTAAGTAGGACAAAACCCCCCTAAGAATTAATTGTTGATACTTTTTTACTTTTATTATTTAGAAACGTGTGTATACCAGAGTTGTATGGTCTCGAGACAGTTTTTTAGTGTCTCGGGCTCGGTCTCGGCAGCCTGCTGTCTCGGTCTCGGGATGGTATCTCGAATTTTTAGAAACTGTTTTTAAGTGAAGGTCTTGTTTTGTCTCGAACAAGCAGTCTCGATAAGTTTCGCGTTAATTGTCTTAAAATTTCGCGCTAGAAACTGAAACCGGAATTTACGAGAAACGGTAACGAGTCACATGATACTGAAATCAATTCAATTGTCTTAAAGTGGAAAAATGTCTGAGAGAGTACCTGAAATTGTGAAGTTTGCGTTTACGCTATTTGAAGTTAGGCCTATTTACAAACAATAGCTATTGGCTATTAGTTTGTCATTGATGTAAAACCACCATAACCGAAACGATCGGAACAACTTCGTGTTTCTCAGGGTGAGTAAGGATATGCGCAAATTTTTTAATTCGTTTGGTATTGGGTATCAAATTTGCTTGTTTAAAATCCTCTAGAAGATTTCAGACGTGCTTTCTTCATACTATTCAGAAGATAGGCCGAACAAGAAATATCGAAAAAGATAAAACTCGGCAATATAAAAACTGTTCTTGGGAATTGATACAATAATATTATACATTATAATTAAGTTTCAAATTGAAATTACAAATGAACCTTATTCCCGAAGACTGATACATTAGTATTTTACAACCTTTTATATCGGATCGCTTGTCTTTTACTGCCTCGAACTGTCTTGAACCTAGTGTCTCGGTCTCGGTACCTCACTGTCTCGGCCTCGGTACCTCACTGTCTCGGTCTCGTCTTGAAGTTTAAGGTCTTGCATACAACACTGGTGTATACTTTAAAGTCTGAAGTAAAGCATGTGTCATATATATCATGTCAAAGTCTGATGCGGTCACTCAAGTCTAAAAAAAGAATATTTAGAGACGTCTTTTGACAGCAAAGGTCTTTGACGTCTTACCATGTTGTTGGCTCTTGTGTTTGATACATTTTACGTGTCTCTATAGTTTCGTCAATCTGGCAAGGGCCTTGCGAGTTGTTTTCATTCTCACTATCAGACACAGGGCTCCTTGGTCTTGCGAGTTTCTTTATTCTTCGTCATCTACAACACTACTAGACATATTTACATTAATATGGGTTGTTTTTTTTAAATAGTTTTTGTAGTTTTTGTGTTTTTGCTTAGACTACACATGTAAATAGTTATATACGCAATATATTTACAAATTGTTATGCAATATCTAGTTTGGAAGCATTTCTATATGTGCATATTTTGTATTTGTATATTTATGCAATGCGATTTAGGTAATATTAAATGTAGATTTAATAAACATACTGTTTTGGTTGAGTAGGAGGCGATTGATGTATTCTATAAAATCTTACCATTGGTGATCTCACCAATGATTCTTACCACCTCCTTCTGCAAACCTGTGATCTGGAGGATGTTTCTTGTGGTGCAGTGAATTCCGAGTTCTTGGCACTTGTTACGGAAGGATCGGCTGATCTTCTTCCGTGAGCATTCCAGGAGGAGATGATCGATGGTGTCCGGAATGTTGCACTCCTCACAGTTTCTGTCTGGGTGTAGATTCATCGTGTGGAGCCACTGGTTCAGCAGCACTCGACCCAGATGTAATCTAGACATGTGGACCTCTTGCCTACGCGGAGTATCCATGTACTTGATTCTTGTAGAAGGCTCCATTCGGGTTGTCGGTGTATTCCTTCTGCCACTTTTCAAATACGTACCGGTTGATCTTGGCGATCATCTCCTGTCTAACTGATGGAGACAAACACCCTGGTTACAAGTGTCAGGTAGTCAAGATATTACTAAGACTCAAAAATACCTCCGCCCCTATCTGGCGCCTGACACCTCTGAGTTAGACTAATAATCGTACTGAGTGTCACTTGTAATGTTGTGCAGACTTTGTTAGTAGTGTCAGTTATTATGGCTTGGCTTCTAATTGCCGAACCTAGTTAGGACAAGAGGGGGGTTTTTGTCCGGGGGTTAATGCCCTGCCTAAAAGAGTTGGGTTCATGTCAGGGGGGGTTTGTCAGAGGGGGTTTGTCAGAGGGGTTTTGTCCTACACGCGCTTTGAAGCCACTTTAGTGCCGTGCCTCGGATACCCATATTTTCCAATTTAAGAAGTAGTAATTCATGATCTACGGTATCAAAGGCCTTTGCAATATCAACAAATATGCCTATGGAATATTCATTACGATCAATTGCAGCCGTTATATTGTGTTGAATATTAAGTTATGACATCAAGGCCCTCCATCGCCCTCTGACTGTGGGGCTTACAACTAAGAAGCTCCGCGACAAAATACTATCTGCAAAGAAGGTCCTTAAATATAAACCGCTACCAGGAGCCACAAGGATTTACATTGCAGAACATTTGACCCACATGAATGCTCAAATCTACGCCGAAACAAGAAGACTGGTAAAGGTAGACAAGCTCCATGCCACATGGACTTCGGGCGGGCGTGTCTCAGTGAAGAAAACCAGCTCCCAAGAAGAGAAACCTACGAAAATCCTTTCCATGAAACTGGTGGAACTTTCAGAGTCCTTGGTTCACCAGCTGGAACCTCCAAATACACTCCCAGCCCGAATGGAATTGCGATCTGCCAATGTAAACACCTAGTCGCTATCTTCACGGATTCGCCTAGGTTTCCCAGAACAAGCACAGCATGAGGAAACATGTTTTCTCTATTCCTCCCAGCCGCCATCAAGATCTTCCTGTCAGATGGCGAATACTTTCTTCTTTTATCTTTATTTCCTTTCCTTCCTGTTCTGCTATCCAGGGTATAGATGCAGTGATCATGGCCATTTGTTTACACGAACCTTCCTTACGTATATCTTAAATGATGTGCACTGAAAGATGACTTCTTTATGTTTGGATGAATATGATGTGACACCACAAAGATTAGCCTATGTTTAAGTTTGCTTATATATGTTCTGATAAGCAGTTAGGTCTCGTTATTTTCAAATGTTTCTTAGTTGGTTATAGTGTCGAAGTGTGTTGTTGTTATACCTTAAATAGTTGTCAGATGTAGCAAGCGAGGCCAAACACCTAACCATAGGTCCAAATCGCCCTCCTAGTAGGTTAAAAACTATTTTTATCTTATAGCCTAGGTTAAAAATCACCGAAACCAACATCAACCAATAACAAGGAAAAAATGCCACGAACCTTCCACAAGTATCGACCTGGCGTGCACAAACCTATAAGCATGGTCAAAACACCTACCTATACTCCCTAGAGGTCAAAGGTCGCGGGGAGTTCACAACAGTTTCGATGATGTGTCATTGTTCACAAAAACGAAAAAATATTTTCTTGCGTATATAAAATGAAAGAAAATATTTTCCCCTTTTTTTCACTTAAAGAAATAACAACACAATATAAAATGGAATGCTCGAAGAAAACTGTTATTGAATTAAGAAAAATTGCCAAACAGAGTGGTTTGGTTGGTTATACGAGATTACGTAAAGCGGATTTGATTGCTAAAATTGAAGCCCACAGTGCCCCCTCACCTAATTTTAGTTTGTTTGACGCGCCTGTTCCCGACATTGGAATCCCAAACCTCGAACCCGTACCAGCCACGACAGTACGAAAAATAATCGTTAAGACAAAATCAGCGATTAATAAATTCGCAAGGTGGATTGAAAATTATATTCCTAAAGAACCAAAGAAAAAGGTGAATGAGAAAATAGAAGCACTGATAGCTAAAGTGAATACTATATTCGATAAAATTCCTTTGAAAACACGCGAAATAAAAGAGACGGCTTCAGCTATCAGGGACTTCACGAAACAATACATGGCAGAGGGGGCTAACGGTATTGATGCTACATCTTTTCTTGGCGCCGTTCGAGCACAGGCGGTAGACTTGTTGACTAAAATCGCCAGACTAAGGTTAATTTTATCCTTACCTGCACAATGGAACGTGTTGACATGAAGTCTGGAGAAGTAGATTTCATAGATATACAAATAGTTTCGAGGACTGAGGTGATTCTAGACTCCACCGACGTAAGTGAAATTTATAACAGCGCGAAAGATAAAATTATTGAGTCGATGGCTGCCTTCCAGATGCGAGGTAGTAACTGGAGACTCAGAGCGTTTCAAAAATTAGATATCAACACCGTTGTTTAAAAAAAGTTGAAAGGTAGTTCTTACATCCCACTACCGAAGGAGTTAGCGAGAAAAGAGGCTATAATCAATATGAAGAACAAAGATGAAGAATGCTTCAAGTGGTGTGTAATGAGAGCCTTAAACCCAGTTGACAACTATCCAGAAAGAATTACGAAAGAATTAATTAGATAGTCTGTGGAACTTAATTGGTCCGGTGTCGAATTCCCAGTAGCAGCGGATGCTAATGTGATAAGTAAGTTTGAAAGAAATAATAAAATTTGTATTAATGTTTTTAGGTGGACTTGGAATATCCGAAAGATTTGCACGATCTTCATAACGACTATCCTCTTGCCCCAGAGAATATTACACCTGAATCTTCAACTGTACCTAAACTCATTCCAAACCTGAATGATAAAGTAAAGTACATAGTCCATTACGAAAATTTAAAGCAGTATGAAAGCCTAGGCTTGAAGATTACCAAAATTCATCGTGGAATTAAATTTGAAGAAAGTGCCTGGCTGAAAAAAATATATCGATCTAAATACCAACCTAAGGACCAGAGCAACCAACGATTTCGAGAAAGACTTTTTTAAACTAATGAACAATAGTGTGTTTGGAAAAACTTTAGAGGACATTGAGTCTCGCGTAGATATAAAACTAGTTTCTAGCGAGAAGCAAGCCATAAAACTAGCAGCGAAAACGAGCTACGACACTCGAACTATTTTTGATGAGAACCTAATTGCCATTCATATGAAACGGACGAAGCTATATTACAACAAGCCTATATATCTTGGTATGTGTATTTTAGACTTGAGTAAAACTATAATGTACGACTTTCATCATAATTATGTGGCGTTCTTCCGCCCGAGCGCCTGCCTAGCGCTAACGGACGGTGTCGACCCCAGCTCGCTGACACGCCTGGCGTCGCCCAAGTCACTTTCCTACCAAATCTCAATTCCAAATGGTTGCTCTCTATATCTACCAGGATGTTCACTATCACCAGGCAAGATTAAGGACGGGTCTCTTCTCCAAGAAAGGTAACACGGCTCGAATTAGTCACGAGGTCTGACTGCCTATTCCGCGGTCGCCGGATGGGCAACGTTCTGAGGATGGGTCAAAACAGGGTTCATAATCATACCGGCAGGAGTCTTCCTCGCCTTGCATACCTTCCAAGCTACTAGCCTCGTCTTCCTCTACCTGAGGTCGTACCGTTCAGCATCTTGTGACTCTGAAACTATCGCCATTTAGGGACACCAAACGTTCTCTTAAGTTACGAGGTTCAGACATATTTGAAACAAGTCCATAAGCCATTTCAGTCTATACAATTATCGGTAGCTAAATCCAACGTCTTGTACTCCTAGACATTACTGTCCCCAACTCTCTAACCTCTGTCGTCCTAGACACACCAGTCTCACAGCTCTTCGTCTTATCATGCTAGACACTTAGCTATCACGCCTTCTGCTCAACACGTATCTCTCGATCTATTTCCGTATATGGCATAAACGGCCGCACACGTATATTTTGTCATGCACCACAATTGACGGACTAAGTTCCCGTCCTCTGTGTTAGCAGTTACCCACCAACACTGATATATTCTGCTTCGATAAAAATGACACTGGCCTGGTATTCACGGACTCTGATAGTGAAGGTCTTCTGTCTATAACCTTCGCTATCTGCAAACAGATCTTCGATCCGACCTACGCACGAGGGGGCCCGACCTCGCACTTTAGTCAGTTCTCAGAACTGTGTGTGACGACAAACAACCATGTATTCACCTGGGTACTCGATTACCCAAACGTACTCGTATCGATCACTTCGATCAGACACGCAAGTAGATACGCTTCGGGAAAACGGGAGGAGTATCTATGACCAACGTAGGTAGCCAACAGTAATATTTACGCATCGATCAATTCTTTTTGTCTACTGGTCTACTTGTTATCTCTAACCTGGGTTTTCGACTGCCCAGACTTTGACGGGCTTCTTGGTCAATTTCCGTGTGCGGTATACTGGCCTCACACGCATAAGTTATCATGCACACGATTGACCGTCCTCTGCTTTGGCAATTGTCCGCCAACACCGTAATATATTCTGATACTCGGGAAACCAGGAGGAGTAACTGTGACCAACGTAGGTAACAAACAAGAGAGAACCTATCGAACGAGCATAAAGCCATCAAGAAGAGTTACTTGACTTGTAACCTGAAGGTATCAATCGGCACCAGTGTTTTCTCTTGTTTGTCACGTGCTCTTCTAAAGTGTTCACCCTCCACGTGTAATTCTAGCGGGTCCTTCCGGAATTTCCCCGATATTTCTATCGAACGTATTCAATGGGGAACTTTCCCCGTATGTGCCAACGCTCCACCGGCAGCTCTCTCGGTTTGTACGGCTGCTACTGCGGGAACCTACTCGCTTGTATCTTTTGCGGCCACCCGAATTTTCACGTCTCCGACAACCTGCTGGTATTCGTGAGGAGTAACTATGACCGAACTAGGTAGCCAACAAGTATCTTTCTCGGCCTGCTTGCATCTGTCATATACTTTAGTATCCGATCACCCAGACTCTCACATGTCTGTAACTTCCTTGGACTGCACTTATTCCTCTCATCGTAGGATCATCTAGATACTCGTCACCTAGAGCTCTGACCAACGGTAATGCAAACAGGCACCTGAGGTAAGTGTCACCACGTTACCTCTATGTTTCACACAGACCTGTATTATTATAATCACTTTCTCTGAAGCAATTGTACTCTGTCTCTTATACACTGGAACGAACCACTGACAAATCTTTCGAAGAAGTCCTCGAAAAGAGATTATGTAGTTAGATCTACAAGAAGAAATTAGTAGACGCCTCGCGGGGAAACCGCGAGCCAAGATATTGCAACTAGACAGACAAGTGAATAGATTTCTGGAAAACCGAGAGGAGTAACTGTAACCAACATAGGTAGCCAGTAAGAATATTTACGGAAAGACCGTAAGACAATCAAGAAGACATACTGCGGGTACACCGCAAGTACAGATATTACGTTTAGTAAATCAAGTAAAGATACGCGTGAAAACCGCGACCTAAGACATTGCGATAAGACACGTAAATCAACAGATTGCTGGTAAGCGGGAGGAGTAAGTATGACCACGCTAGGTAGCCAAGTATAGATATTTACGGAAAACCGTAAATAGAAAAGAATATGCGGAGACGCCCACAATTGATCAGGTTTTTGGCACCAAAGGGAACTTTCCCTGTATCGAACGCACTAATGGGGTCACCCTCCCCGTATTTATCGAATGTATTCATGTTTTCCAGTATTTGTCAACGGCTTCTCCGGTAGCTCTCAGTCTGTTTCCAACGGCATCACGGGGCCGCCCTCCCCGTCTTTTAACCAACGTGTACACTGGGGAATTCTTCCCGTAAATTGTCTCAACGGTCGCCATAATCTGTCTCGATATAACGTTCGGTTGCTCGGGGCTTTACCCGATCTCTATTTCTCCCGACCACCGACGGGGTCACGTATCCGACAACCTGCTGGTATTCTCGAGGAGTAACTATGACCGATCTAGGTAGCCAACAAGAATATTTCTCGGCCACCAGAACTCCCACGGTCGGGGATTTTTCCCAGTCTATCTCTCTGTCGGCCGCCGAGGCCTCTCTCGATATATGCGTCGGTCCCTTCTGGGACTCAACCAGTCTGTATCACTCACGGCCACCAACGGGGTCACCATCTTCCCCGTATTTCCGAACAGAACTGTCATTCATTCATTTATTCCTCACGATCGGGTCTTTACGCACTCTCGAACGGTACCCAGACCTGTGAGCATTTCTCACGATCGGTCTTTCTCTGTCAGCCTGTTGACTCCTACGATCAGGGCACGGTCCGTCTTGCGATCGACGGCAGAGGGGCCCACCCCACCAGATCAGCGAAAAGCAGCACCAGCCTGACCGCGAGAGCGGCTGTCACTAGAGGTCGTATTTATATGGCAACACTCAACGATCCCTGGAGCGTTACGAGAACCACTCTACGTATGAAGCAGTACGAACCACTGCTCCACATATATAGCGATGCACCGCATGTCAGGCTATACTCAAGCCAATTCATGCGTCTGCAAGCTATGCACTCAATTAAAAACCGCCGATCGGTCTTCCTTCCTATACGCAACACTGTAAAAAAATATACGTAAAGTAACGCTATGGCGAGCCGATTATTTAAATAAGTCATTCATTCAAGCCTTGTGGCCTGTCCGCCACAATTACATCAAGAAAAAGTACGAAGACAGAGAAAAAGTACGAAGACAGAGCAACATAACTTTTTACAGATACAAATTCTCTGGCTTATGAAATTAAGACCGAAGACTTCTACGCTGATATAGCTCCAGACATTAGAAGTAGGTTCGACACTAGCGACTATCCCAAGGACCATCCATCCGGTATAGAAACTGAGATTAATAAAAAGGTCATTGGCATGTTTAAAGAAAGACGAAGCAGCTGCTAAACAGATCGAAGAGTTTGTAGGTTTAAGATCGAAACTGTATTCGTACAAGATGGCTGGCGTGGTCCACAAGAAATGTAAAGGCGTGAAGAAGAACGTTGTCAAGAAATCTATCACTCACGAAGACTGCAAAGACTGCTTGTTCACCAAACGAGAACAATCGAGAAAGATGAATGTCATTCTTTCACATCTTCACGATAACTACACCGAAGAAGTCAACAAGGTAGCCCTCTCAGCGGAAGATGATAAACGAGTGATTCAGCAAGATGGCATCCACACTTTTGCATATGGGCATTATTCTCTAATATAAAATGAGTGTTAAACAAATCGATGTCGAGGGTATAACGCTATCTAATATTGCTTTATCGAACACGGATCTAATCGAAGCGGCTAAGAAACTAAACATCAATAATTTCAGAGGAGTATTTCTAAGAGACGAGCTGTCTAAAAAACCAAGAGTGAACGAGTGCGGCATCCTTAATCTGGACGATTCTGATGGCAAAGGAACGCATTGGACGTGTTGGATCAAGCGTGATAATGATAAAATTTATTTCGACAGCTATGGACTGCCTCCTATAACAGTGAGCGCATACAAAAAGACGGCCAAGTGTGTTGTGGTCATTTATGTCAGTATGTATTGAAGAAAACGTGCAACGATGGTTGTAAATTTCAAAAAGTCGTTAACGAATTACATTAAATAAAATCGCCTATTTAAAAACATGCCTGTCGATAAATTTGGACGAACTGATACTGCATCAGTTGAAAGAATAGTGTCTGGGGGTGTTACTCTATCTCAGGCCAGTAATATCTTTCTAAAACGAGATGGAACGAACGAGATGGATGGTGATTTGAATATGAATGGTCACTCGATAAAAGGTCTACTGACTGACATTCATCCACCAGTCTTAGCTAGTCAGGCCGCGAGCCTTGGCCAAGTCGAAACCTTAGTCAACCAAGCGATATCGAATAATACTACCACTGATAACTTGAGAGCATTCATGACCTCAGCACCTACCATGACTTCTGATACAACGATAATAAACGGTTTAACTTATGAAGCTAGTGCTAGCGATTATCGCAGTGTGCCTGGTCAAGAATCCCACCCATGAAGGGCTTTTTAAAATACTTATCTCTACCCCCGCATGTGGGTCGCTGAAAGGTCAAGTAATGTTTGGATACAGATGAAGTACCCCATTCCTCTGTCAATGTCGGGATTTTACATCCTCGCCGGCCGAGAGCAGAACGACCGTATTACTAGTTGGGCAGTTCGAGCTAGTAACGATGCAACAGCCTTTACTGAAATTTTAGTTTCATGGGAATTCCTCGATTTTGGATTTTTGAAGAAGATTACATTTCCCCCTTCGTCTAATTATAGATATTGGAGAGTTCATATTATATCTATGAGTCCTAGTGCTGACACAGCTACCGTCTCCTTACTACAATGGATTCCGACGCTACCTGATTACACGCTTGGAAGAAAATGTCAAATCGGCTACGTACCGAGACTATCTTTAGATACTAGTAATTATGGTTTTCAAGCGAATGCCAGTTCAGCACATCTAATTAACAAAGCCTTTTGCGCGTTCAAAGATGACAGGGATGGGTGTCTAACGGTAACATCCACACTGTATCGTGGATATCTATCACATGCCCAGCCGCGGTGAGAATCTGGAAGATCGGTTTGAAAGGAAGGAAAAATAGCCAGGCAGGGATATCCCGCTGGAGTATAATCGCATACAATTTTGAAGGACCAAGGGTTACTATTTACACCGCGCCTTTAGACATTTCTTTAGGAAATACTTACCAAGAATTTTTAATCGATTCTGTAGTCAAATATACGACCTATAGGCTATTCTACTTCCAGACTGAACCAGGCATGCTTGGATTAAGCATGATGCAGTTATTCGTGTACGATGATTAAAATAAGTGTTGGTAATTTTCAATGGTAATAATCATTGAAAATTTAAACCTCAAGTTCAACAACATCGTTATCTGCAGATACTACGATCAACGACTGGATCCATCCCGGCTCCGTTTCTATCCTCGTTTTTGTAAAAGTAAATGTCTTGTTCGTTTGCAACTTGCTGAGCAGGGGCTCCCCCTATACACTCATGTAGTACTCTGTCTCATCTGGCGCTACTACCGTAATCAGGTAAAAATATCCTTCTGTGCCATAATATTATAAATATTGCTTCGTTTTAATAGTAAAAACTACGTCTTCTTCCAAAGTTTCAAAATCTAAAAATTTACGAGCTTCCATTTTAAGTAGCTGGATAAAACTTTATGTTAATATCTTAATCTTGTATCTATTTCTCCATATTTTACCGTTGGAATGACGTATCGTATTCGCGCCAACCTTTAACGCCATGCTCGTCTTGTACAACGATGAGTACGTGACGGCTTCGTTAGTGTCTTTGTCAAGGATTTCAACGTGCATAGGATTATTTCGAATCGTTTTTAGATGCTCGTACTCGGGCGGCATGTCCTTTTTCTCCTTCACCGGCGCGTTCAGTTCTGATTCCAGTAAAATACCCAACTCAATGAGTATTCTTATTATTTGAGGTTTGTTCATATAACTAGACTTTATTCCATGTTCCTTCATTAACGATTTCAGTTGTGGGAGTGTCATGTTCTTTTTATATTAGAAAATATTTTCTAATCGTTGTATAAGACAGTTCCAGCCGGCAACGCTGCATTGAAAGTAGCCTTGATCTGGATGTCTACGACAGATGACTTTAACCGTTCAGATTGCTTACTTACATCGAAAACGAATAGCGGATGTAGGTCTTTGTAGTCAGCTGGAGTGATGTTGCTCTGGGTGACCAACTGGTCCATTCCGTAGAATTTTTCGCTAAAGGTCGCCGCGTCTCTGTACTTCTAGAAAATTGCTGATTCGGGAATGAGAGGTTATAGTCAACCGCTGGATATCTGTCCTGGTTCATCATTACATACATGTTCTTGATATCGCAATGATCGAAAATTGATGGATTAGCTTCTTGATTGCCGCTTCGATTCGTTTGAAATCCATCTATGATGTACCTGGGTTTTTCCGGTGCTGTCTTTACGCTAAGACGCCAGCTAACTGTCGTAGATTGGGGAACCGTTATAGTATCGCAAAGATGGGCTCGATAGGCTACTGGAAACGTTGCCTTTGATTCGATCGTTTTATACAGCTGCATTCTGTCCATATCAGACGCAATCACGTGCGGCATAAACCATGATATTTTACTGAGGTTGACTTTACCAGCCGCTGCTGTATTTACCCTTAAAATAGCATCGCTGTCGGGTTTACGAACGAGAGTTAAAATCTGCTTCATGCCGTAGACTATCTTATCGTAATCCTCACAGAATCCAAAAATGTGCTTCAGAGGCACGATGAAGCTAAATGTACCCTTTGCAGTTGGTTTCTGAATGAGATACGCTTGTCTTATCGCGAATCCCGTGTTATCGGCAATAACAGCAGTCGCCGCGGTGTCTTTAGTCCATAATTGGTTAAGTCCTTGCGCAAGAGCAAAGTCGTTAGGATATTTCAGCAAGCCCAGCATAGTTGTGGCTTGTCCGGGATGAAACACGCTTTCTATTTCTTCATTAGACAAGGAATACGACATTTGGCTGAAGAGATGCATCAGCCCGTTGTTAACTAAAGCTGCAGCGTCGACATCAACGTAAAAGGTTCCATCCGCTTTAGTCAGTCTGCCTTCGAAAAGCAGGTATGTAGAGGCAGTCGGCGTTGCTGTGTCTTCCTCGGACGTAATAAGTCTCGCATTTATTCTGCTTTTCTAACTGTAAGTCGTCGAAAATCATCAAGTTCTTCTTATCCGGTTTCAATTCTCCCGGATCTGGCACGTCTTCTGCTGATTCAAAGAACTTGGAAGAAATGTCAGATTTTTTATTCAAGTGTTTAGCCATTTCCTCAATTACAACCTCTGGTGAATAATTTTGTCTCATGATCTCGTCTTGAATATAAAATAACCCGATGATGGATTCTTTAGGTAGTTTTTATTCAAATGCTTTTTTAAGAATTTTATACTCTGGTTGAAAGAGAGACCTTCCGAATATTTGTAGATTCTTATAATCTAACCATCCGGGTTAAAGAAGTAGGTTCAACAGTAAAGTCGTCTTACCACAACCAGACTTTCCTACGACTAATCCTCTTATACTTCTAGGTAAAAGAGGATTATTGAATCTATTAGATAACACGCCGCTCCACGATAAATTTTTGGCTTCCATTTTAAATATATCTTATTGTATTTAAAATGTATTGCGTAAAGTGCAAAAATCATACTGAAACTAAAAATGTACAGACTGTTATAACGAAGAATGGAAGGCCGATGCTTAGAGGCACATGCGCTGTTTGTGGGAAAATAAAGACTCAATTCGTGAAAGCATCACAAGGTGGCGATCTAGTTGGATCTCTAAATTCGGTTACAAGCGGTATTAAGTTACCATGGGCTAAATTTCAAGGTGAGATTCACTTGCCGGGACATAAATTTACTGGTCCTGGTACTAGACTGCATTTGAGATTGAATTCCGATGGAACTCCAAAGAATTGATCATGACCCGTTGATAGGGTTGATAACGCCGCGTATTATCATGATTTAGCTTACAACCAACACACTGATACGGCTTCTAGGAATGTCGCCGATAGAGTAATGATTAATGATTTGAATAATATTCCTAATCCTAGCTGGCTGGAACGTATAGAGAGGGCGATAGTCAAACCTATATTATCTACTAAAGCAAGTCTTGGGTTAGGTTTAAAAAAAAGTCCAAAATTACAACCCGATCTGAAATGGACCAATCAATTAGCGAATGAATTGCATAAACCAGTAGTAAGGCATTTTAGAAAGAGAAAGGTGTACGTTAGTGGAATAGATGAGATATGGGCTGTTGATCTAGTCGATATGCAGGTCTTCGCTAAAGACAACGATGGTGTGAAATATCTATTAACCGTTATAGATGTGTTTTCCAAGTATGCCTGGATCGTTCCATTGAAAGATAAGAGCGGAGTGGTTACAGCCAGTGGTTTCTTGAAAATATTAGAGAGCGGAAGAATTCCTGGAAATGTTTGAACGGACAAAGGAAAAGAATTTTATAATAAAAATGTCCGGGAATTAGTTGAGTTATATTCTACTGAGATTGAAGAAAAATCTTGCGTCGTTGAGAGATGGAACCGAACAATGAGGGCGAAAATGTTTGAGTATTTTACAGCTAATTTAACTAGACGATATATCGATGGGTTGGCAGAAATGGTTAGTAATTATAATGAAACAATACATTCTTCCATTAAAATGACGCCCGCTAAGGCTAGTATGAAAGTGAATGAAAGACTGTATTTATGAATTTGTACGGTGATGAGATTTCAGAACCCATTAAGCCTATGTTCTCGGTAGGTGATAAAGTTAGAATAACGAAGAAGAAGAATATTTTTGAAAAGGGATACACGCCTAGATGGACGGAAGAAGTTTTTATTGTATCCCAGATTCAATACACGGATCCGCCAACTTATAAGATTACTGATTGTAATGGTGAGAAAATACAGGGCTCATTCTATGAACAGGAGCTACAGAAGACAGCTCAAGAAAAATTTAGAATAGAAAAGATAATCAGGAAACGGGGAAACAAGTCGCTAGTAAAGTGGTTGGGTTATCCCGAGTCCTTTAATTCGTGGGTAGATAATGAAGACTTAGTGATCATGTGATGATGAGTAATATCGAAACTTCAGAAATTCCTACCAGACATGCGTCGTAGTTCTTCCCCCCTACGTTGTTCCGTCTCGTGATGATGAGTCTACCTGCGTTGGCGTCGAACAAGCGGGCACATTATTCGATAACTCGTGATCGTGAATGTGCGTCAGAGTTCTAGATCTTTCTGGACTTCCGGGACTACTTAATAACTGCGTGTGACTGGGAGTTAGACCGTCACACATCTACTTTTTCGGACGCGTTGTGACCAAATTCTCCTCTCAGACTGTGAATATGGGCGACGAGTTTCAAACCTTCGTTCATAGTCTGGCTAATGAAAGACCCACCAACGTTGGGAGAAAGGAACGCGAGTTGGTGAAGATTCGTGAGAATATTCGAAAAACAAAGGCGAAAGATCGTAAACAGAAACAACGCATGAGAGAGTTGAAGGCGGCCCTTCGTGAGACGGCTGACGAACTGGTTTTCCTAAAGAACGAGGCTGCACGGCAGGTCGAACTGTTGCTGACGCCGCTGCTGGTTGCTAACATCTCTCTATCAAAACAAAACAAGACTGCTTGTGAGCCACTGACTAATCCACCATCAACAGGATCTACTTCGCCGCAAATAACTAATCCACCATCGACAGCATCTGCTCCACCGATAACACTGACTATCCACAAAAGACTGGTATATTTAATTTACATTTAATTTAATTTATGGTACATTTAATTAAAAATATAACTCGTTTTTTATATAACATACCTTATGCGCCCGCTCGCTGCGGCTGCTTAAGACGACGATGCAAACATTGCTCGTGTTAACTGTTTTCCATCTGGCTAATCAATGAAATCGCGTTCTCAACGAAGACGATTATGACACTGTCGGTCGCTAGATGTCTATTATATTATATCGCTTGCTAAAACAGCATCCATCGCTCGATGAATGCCTGCCAACAGAACATTTTATAAATCTCTCAACGGAATTCATGAAGGCATCGCTGTGTTTTTAATTACAACAAGCATAGAGGGCATCTCAACAGAATCATGAAGGCAGACTATACATACACGAAAGCATATGGTTGGATGGATGGATGGATGGATGGTTGGAGAATAATTCTATTAGAACAGCGAGCCACTGTCTATGGATGGGACTAATTATGCGAGAGACTTAATACCGCCGGCAATCCTGGCGTCTCGCTGCATAGCTCAATTTTCTCTCCACCGCAGCGAGACAGACATAGTTGTTCTTTAATTGGTTCCAGCTGAGATGGATGCATTACGAGTATGGTATATTAGTGACGACGACAACGATGATGATAATGACGACGACGACTACGATGATGATAATGGCGACGACGACGACAGATGGACAGACGGACACATAGGTAGGTAGGCGCCGTAGCCATTAAGGGATCCGCGATCGATCGATCGATCACTGGGGTTCCGTCGCTGACGACATTCATATAACGCCTATCGTTTAGAATTAGAGTTCACGTGGGTTAGAGACGCTCGAAGAGGCAACGAATAAGCTGATTATGACATAAGTGCTCTTATTATGAAGAACCTACTCACTATGTCACTTAGACTAACACTAAAAGCGGAACAATAACCCAACACAGTGGAAATCATTTGTTCGTACCCATCGCCGTCAAATAGACGATAGCAACAACGAATACTTGCAGAGAAATATGAAATAGACATAGACAGACATAGACAGATAGATAGACATAGACAGACATAGATAGACATAGACAGATGAACTGATAATATTCTTTTTGCTTGGGGCTAATATAGCGTCTTCGTTGCAGGGATAAATGTGTCGATTGTCTGGCTTTTGCAACGCTAGATGGTTAGTTTATTTGATACTAGCTTGCTTGGAGGCAACACAGCCACATGTGGCTAGGTATTTTTTGCCTGCTTATGAGTTATGACTAAGTACGAAACTGTTGTGAACTCCCCGCGACCTTTGACCTTTAGGGAGTATAGGTAGGTGTTTTGACCATGCTTATAGGTTTGTGCACGCCAGGTCGAAACTTTTGGAAAGTTCGTGGCGTTTTTTCCCTGTTATTGGTTGATGCTGGTTATTGGTTGATGCTGGTTTCGGTGATTTTTAACCTAGGCTATAGGATAAAAATAGTTTTTAACCTACTAGGAGGGCGATTTGGACCTATGCTCAGGTGTTTGACCTCGCTTGCTACATTTGACAACTACTACCTTATGCTCTGGAGACAATAATTGTCATGATTCGATTGATGTCATCCTCTTTAGTAAATTGACAAGCATACCAAATTTCTGCACAAATTTCAATATAAACTAAATACGCCGATGAGAAGCTGCCATTAAGGCAATTATAAAATACTACTAAGTTATCAGTTTACGCGCAGCCGCTGGGATTTTTGTTGTTGTACGCTTTACAGGCGATGAATAACCGCATTGTTATTAGCACAGGTAACGCACTCGGCGATGGTACAGTGAACGATGGTTATATTAGCATAGTCACAGGAAACAACGACGTGCACAGCAAACAGCCCGACTTAACTATCGTCTCACCAGAGACAGAGAACCAAGCTCTTATCAATAACATGGATTTGGACTCTGACCTAAACTTCTTTAACGACCTTCCATGCTCTCCTACTTACGCAATACCCCAATCATTAACTTTGGAACTTAAACAATCCACTGTACAACTATCAATCCTACATATCAATTGTCGTAGCATGTTGCACAAAGTGACTGAAATTACTGACCTCCTGCAGGTTGTTCCGGCCTCTATAATAGCGCTCACAGAGACTTGGTTAGACGAAGAACAAGCCAGCTGTTCGAGCATACCAGGGTACAACTTGATACATGCACGATCCAAGGACAGGGGAGGTGTTGGCCTTCTGATTAGAAAGGATCTGACATTTTAAACTATATCTAACGATTCCAAAGCAATCCCATATAATTCTTTTGAGTACCGTACTCTTCGAATATTGCGTAATAAAGGTACTACAGTTCTAGGAGTTATATATCGCCCTCCCGATCAGAACGTCAATGACTTTGTTAGCGAAATGGAATCTTTCATAAGTAACATAAAGCGGAAATCGAAGGAGCATTTACTGGTCGGTGATTTTAATATAGACCTCTTAAAAAACATTACACACAGACCAACAGAAGAATTTCTAAATTGCCTGTTATCGCACCATCTCCTTGCCATTATTACACGTCCGACTCGCATTACTGAATTTACTACGACTTTAACTGATATTATCTTTACTAATATTTGGAAAAAAGTGAAACTATCGTCTATCTTAATATCGGATATATCTGATCATTTGCCAATTCTGGCTGTATTTGCTTACAATTTGACGATCCAACACTGTCTAACCTCTATGACCAAACGGATCTTTTCAATGAGATGCAACAAATTCTTTCCTAAATTCTCTTAGCTGTACCGACTGGACACAAACCATTGATGCATGCAACAGCTTAGATGTTAACAAGGTATATGATATATTCATATCTAACTACCAAAAAGAATATAACAGGGCCTTCCCGTTAATTATACGCCAAAAGAATAAAAGGATGTTACCAAAAAAGGCTTGGATGACCCAAGGACTTATCAAATCATGTGCAAAAAAATCGAAACTCCACCTTAAGTTTATAGAGGACCCATCCGTAGCCAACAAAACTAAATATACCAAGTATAGAAATTACTTCAAAAAAAGTAAAAATACAAGCAGAAAAAATTACTTAGACGTTGAATTCTCAAAATATAGCCAAGACTTTAAAAAACCTGGCAGATCCTTAGATCCCTGTTAGACAATGGTAGTGATGCAAAACATAAGCATATTAAATCATTATTGGTTGGTGGAGTGCCTACAACTGATCCGATAGCGATCGCTACCGAATTGGTTTACAACAAACAAACTCACACTCAATTTAGATAAAACTAACTTCATACTTTTTAGATCTCACAGAAAACCCCCACCGCAGCATTTATCTGTGCTTACTATCATGAATATTCCCTTCACACAGGTCATTTCAACTAAATTTCCAGGTATCTATGTAGACCAGCATTTATCATGGACTGACCACATAGCGGCAATATCATCAAAAATTGTTAATCTCTTGGCATACTAACTAAAATTTCAAACATTCTACTGGCGAAGACGCGATCCACTCTCTATTACACCTCATATATCCCTACTTTACATATGGTAACATGATATGGGCCACTGCATATAAATCTAACTTAAACAACCTGCATATCTTGCAAAAGAGAGCGATAAGATTTTTAGCTAACTTGCCGTATAATGTACATATAGAAAATGAATTTCAAGAGAAGGAAATATTAAGAATAGAACAAATACGAATATTGCAAGTTGGACTATTTATGTATCAATACTCAAACAAACTACTACCTCGATTTTTCCGATATTATTTCCCACCCAAACCAAATGAAAACCTGCACGTATTGAGACACCAAAACACTCTCTTTACCCACTGGCGAGAACTAACATCAGACTCGCATCCATTAAATACATGGGCCCAAAAATTTGAAACAATATACCGCTAAACATACGCATCGTGCCAAATTTTCAACAATTTAAATATATATATATAGGCAATTCATTCTACATGATCTTAAATGACCAGAAGCTTAGTGTAGGATATACTAAGGTTGGACACAAGTCCACATTGGTTGAAATAGGATTTCTTGGTTACCCTAATGTTCCTATAATATTATATATGCTTATTACGATTGTTGTAAAACTGTTAATACTATCATCCCGTCTGGTTCTACACTATATGTCGTCTTGGTTAATCTTTTCTGAAATATATCGTGCCACTTATCTGAATACCTAGCCAATCTATAGGTATAAGGAATTACCTTACAGACAATTAGCTAAGCCACGATATCAGCCAGACGAAGTATCTACCAACAGGAAATTATGGGTGAACTTAGCAACTCGCACGAGAGGTATAGAACGTAACGTAATAAATTGTTTTATTAACACGTAAACGATGACTCTAATAATAATCAAAAGACTTCAGAAATGAACATTAAACTTAATCTGCACAGCGTGTTTAGACGACCTAGCATACAAGCTATAAGAGTTCTTTCACTTATACACGATGACGCTGATAATGAGTTCATATATATAAAGTTGATAATCAATTATTCAGTTTGAGATTTCAGAATAATAATAATAAATATATGAATAATCTTATCTAGATAATGATACAGTTACCGTCTACGTTCAATAGCGGAGTTCAACAATGCATCACTAGCGGCAGTCTTCCCAAGATCTTAATCTACTTGACTATACCTTAACGAACCCACGGACAACGAGCGATTTCAACCAGACAGGCCCTTTGTCTTTAGTGCGTGGCTATTTTATACCGAATCTCGTAGTCAGACAGAGCGGCAGTGCGGTCAGACCGAGCAGCGAGGTCAGCCGAATCTGAGGGACCTGATCCAAGAATACCGTTCCTCTAGTAAGCCTGACCTGTGAAACAGACTGCCAGGTCACCCAGTTCTGACCAACCAGATATACGAACACCACCGACAATGTATCCAACGAGCCACTAGTTCTGACCTCTGAAGCCGGCCGAATACCTTTACTAAAAATACAGGCCGTCAGACCAACTAATATCATTACTAGTGCACAAGCAATGACTACCTATAGTGACCCAGATCTAGCCTTAAGCAATGCCTCCCTGGAGTGGTCTGTCTAACTATAACGTAGCATTATATTGACCCTATGAAAATACTGTAACTGCATTGAAGTGCTTAAACTGCTCTTGTACAAGAACTGTAGATATTCTAACCTGTAACCTGCGATTGTTTGAATATAGTTAAGGGTAGTTAAGTTCGTTATAATTCTGAATTGCTTTAATAGCTAAAACATCGATCTATCATCTAGCAGGTAGTATCTCCGCCATATATTAACCAGACGAAGTATCTACCTACAGGAAATTATGGGTGAACTTAGCAACTCGCACGAGAGGTATAAAATGTAGTGAAATAAATTGTTTTATTAACACGTAAACGATAACTCTAATAATAATCAAACGACTTTAGAAATGAACATTAAACTCAATCTGCACAGCGTGTTTAGACGACCTAGTATACAAGCTATAAGAGTTCTTTCACTTATACACTATCACGCTGATAATGAGTTCGTATATATAAAGTTGATAATCAATTACTCAGTTTGAGATTTCAGAATAATAATAATAAATATATGAATAATTTTATCTAGATAATGACACAGTTACCGTCTACGTTCAATAGCGGAGTTCACCAATGCATCACTAGCGGCAGTCTTCCCAAGATCTTAATCTACTTGACTATACCTTAACGAACCCACGGACAACGAGCGATTCCAACCAGACAGGCCCTTTGTCTTTGGTGCGCGGCTATTTTATACCGAATCTCGTAGTCAGACAGAGCGGCAGTGCGGTCAGACCGAGCAGCGGGGTCAGCCGAATCTGAGGGACCTGATCCAAGAATACTGTTCCACTAGTAAGCCTGATCTGTGAAACAGACTGCCAGGTCACCCAGTTCTGACCAACCAGATATAAGAACACCACCGACAATGTATCCAACGAGCCACTAGTTTTGACCTCTGAAGCCGGCCGAATACCTTTACTAAAAATACAGGCCGTCAGACCAACTAATATCATCACTAGTGCACAAGCAATGACTACCTATAGTGACCCAGATCTAGTCTTAAGCAATGCCTCCCTGGAGTGGTCTGTCTAACTATAATGTAGCATTATATTGACCCTATGATAATCCCCCACGCCCCGAAGAACAAAGCCTCCGGGCTTTGCCAAAACAAAGGAAAAGAACTAGAGGGACCCCCCCAAATATAGACTGCATTGGTGAAAAATCAACTAAAAGAAAAAGAAATGAATGAAACCCGTTAAAACAAGACCTAACTTGTCATGAGAGTACCCTAAATGAGAATGAACACTGAGACTAAAGCCTAGGAAAACGAGAGCAAAGATAAAAACACACAAATAACGGAGGGGAAAAAATAGGCTAAGAAAGAATATTGGAGCACGCGACAACTGAGGATTCGGCAAACGTGGCGAGAAAACAACGCAGTGACGGCACGAAAGTGAACGTAGTGTGTCCGTCGCAACAGCAATGATCCAGAGACCGAAGGCGGCAGAACGCCCGAGTTACGGTTGAGTAGATGAACCGTATTCGCGTCCCGATTGATCATTGTTCAGCGCCACGTAGCTGCCTCGTCCCGCGTGAGCAAAAAACAGAAAACAAGCATAATCATGAGTAAAAGCCGACATAAGCTTAAAACGATCGACATAAGAAATAGAGTAACTGGAAGCAAGAAGGAGACGGCGTCCCGAAATTCGGTGAGTAATGTTGACATCCCCCCACGTAATAAAAATACAAGGACGGAACCAACCCGAAACAGAAATTTGGGAGCTAATAGAAGACCCGGAGACAACGTAATCTGGGGGACAACCAGAAACAGTCTGGAGGTTAAAAACAAAACAGCGACCATTAGACTGAATTTCCAAACACACCTGAAAAGCAGGACAGGACGCAAAACGATTCTTACGGAGAGTACAGACTTTCCGAATAAGAAAAATAAACAAAATGATCAGAAACAAATACCCAAGAACATCCAATGTAGGGTAAGAAGTCAGCGATAAAAATGGAGGCAAGGAAGTCGAAGTAGGAGAGAGAGTGGCAATAAAAATTTGCGGAAGGGAGTGAGCACGAACCAAGGAGGCGGAATACTGAACGCCCGCTAATGCGGCAGTGGTGAGACGTAAACGATACGCCAACCAAAACGTTAACACGGTATTAAAGGATGCAAGACCAACTGTCACCATGGCCAAGTAACCAGGAGGAGTAAAGAAAAAATTGGAAGGCACGTAAAGATCGCCATACAAAAGAGGATCAACGATGGAGCGATAAATATTTTCATCAGCCTTGGTAGCATTGACGACCTTATCCAATTGGTACGCCAGGGAACTATCAATGGCTAACTTTTCATCGAACGAATGATTAAAAAATTTCATGGGAGGGAGTGCAACAGAAAGAGGATAAGATAGTAAAGTGTCCGCAGCGAAAGACTTGAGGGTATCATTATCAAAGAAATGATGCAACAAAGCGAGGTTGACGGGAAACTGAGGAACAGAGGAAAGAGGAAAAGCTGCGGTAGAATTACAACGAGCAGCGCGCGGAGGGAGAAATGCACGAGTAGTCCGAACAGTACAGCCACATGGCACCGAATAAAAACAATAAGCACAGGGACTGGGAGGAGTATAAGAATAAGGACAAGACACATCAAGGAACAAAGGACTCCGTAAAAGAACCTGGGGATAATCAATAACATAGAGGTCAGAATGAATATCAGTAGCTTTAAAAACCTGAAAATCACACAATGATTTGATCAAAAGAGGCGAATCCCTGAATAAAGCCGAAAAACAACTAGGAGACGAATCACGCCTCACCAAATCAACTCAAAATGGCTCCTTAATTGTCGGCCGAGTATTCAATTTCGCAAAATATGAATAATCCGGTGAAATTAAAAAATAACGAGGAGGTGCTTGAATAAGGGTGACCAGATCAGAATTATTATGAAACGGAACAGGAAAATGAATGATTTCAAAAACATGAAGTGTGTCAACATTCGGAGCACTCATGGGAAACTTAACGGTGATGTACAAATGGGACTGATTACGATAGAGCAAGAAATCATGACTTGAATAATAGTAAGTAGGGTCCTCTTCGGCGAGAGAAACCAGGGAATTGGGAGTGGTCAAAGTGGCACGAATGTCGGAAATTGTCTGTTTGAGTGTATCAGCTGAAATTAAGGACGAAGGTAAAAACCCAGCAGTTAACATTTGAAGAGCATTATACAATTCCTGAACTTGATGTTGGATGAGTAAGAAATCCTGAAATTTAGAAAACATAGCATACAGCACAAATTGAAGATTATGGTCATGCTGCACTACCCACTGACGATCAGCGAGCATCGTGTCAAATAAAACGGTAAATTGCTGATGCCATAAGTCGTCAAGATTATGAAGACGTTCTTGGGTCAGAGACATAAAAGAAGACAAATGTTCACTCTGGAGTTGAAAACCAGACAGCAACTGCGATTGGGACTTACTAAGGGACTGAACATGAGCAGCTACCGTCGCTAAATCTTCTTCGGAAGCAGTACCGAAGAGTGAACTGGACAATTTACCAATAAAAGGAAAGAGCGATCTCTTGCGCTTACCTAAATCAGGAATCACGGGGGAATTAGGCAAAAGGTCATAGGCTGCTTGAAGAGAATGCCCAAACTGATTAGAGGAACCATATGTAAAATTAGAAACAATATCCATAAAAAACGGAAATTCCTTGCACAGTCCTACATACTCCTCACGATTACACGCATTATCCATCTGCAAAATCTGACTAAAGGTGGGCAATACGAAATGATAAGTATGAGGCCAATAACCAGCATGAGGTCTGGCGCGGTCGCGATACTGAAAAACAACACCGTAGTTGTGGCGTGGAACAGTGGAGGAAACTTGGCGTTGTCCATGGCAGGTCAGCGCAAAGGACAAGTAGACGCTGAGAAGGAAGAGGAAACAGATCGCCATGCTAGAACACATAAGAGAAAACTAATGCTGTAGGAACAATGATTGAATCGAAACATGGGTTGGCATAAACTATTGTCAACCCAATAAACCAATCCTAATGACAATATAAGATTAATAACAACAAAAAACTCAAATAAGCGTTAATCGCACGAGCAGTCGAAAGTAAACACGAAAGGAAGAACTGAAGACGAAATTGAAGGAAAATGCCAGCGAAAACTAAAACGAAAGTAAGTAAGTTAATTCTAAAACTACGAGAATTAAGACGAAAACTAAGACGAAAACGAAAAGTAGGACGAAAATTAAAACGAATATTAAGTTAAACGTCTATGAGGAAGCCTAGACGAAAAGGCAGCTCAATAGAGACAAAAAAAAACCAAAACACACGAGATACACGCGCCAAACCTGAAGCGCAAAGCAAAAAAACACGCGTAAATACACGAAGCATCAAACATCATAACACCAGAGGATAATCGATATATCGGACCCTATAAAGATAGGAACTGTGCAGCATGACTAGAAGTCAAGAAAATACCCGTAACACAAGGTCAAGCACAACACTAGGTTGAAGATACGAGCAATAAGATAAAAGTTAAACATCTGTTTCAGTAGACTCCAAATAAGTAACGAATTAGAGATCAAACTACGGTCATAAAGATTTTGACAAATTGTCAATGTAAGTTTGAAATTGCACTAACCCCTTAGAAATATAAAAACCCTTGTAAATATAAAAACGCTTGTAAATATAAAAACCCGTGTAAATAGAAAAACCCTTTGTAGATACATTGCGTCGGAAAAAGCCCTCGGTATAAACTAGATGAAACTATTCTGGAAAGAAAAAGGGTACCCGTTTTCCAAAATAAGTCTATAACCGAAACATTGATCTGGAAAACAAAATGTTAAAGCCTAGGCACTCCACGATGAAATAATAATAAGAAAGAAAAGATTAGTTTGGAGGAGATCGCCGCATTAATAAAAATCTCCGATGGATATAAGAATACTAATAAATTTGTTCGGACGCGAACCCGTTTTGCGTTTTGTACCAGAACAAGTATACGCCGAATGAAATGTATCTTTTAAAGCTGGGGTCACATCTTTTTCAGACTCCTATGATGGCGGCCATTTGGTATCTGACCATTTAACTAAATACATTCGACGGCCATCTGTAATTTTACATTTCAACAACTTATCCGCGGGAAACCACGGCTGACTACTCCTAGCAGTATTAGGGTCCCCATCCAAGCCATCAGTCGCTATGGGAGGTGAAGGAGACCGCGACGAATCTGGCTGGTCTGGAACAGGAGCAATTCACGAGGAGCGTCGTTGGAAGTAGACGCCGATTGAGACGGCGACGGTGCAGATACGTCATTGGACAATACCGGCTCGCCCTCTTGAAGATCTGCAACGTCTAAGGCGGACGTGGCAGGTTGCGCGTCCGACGAAGCCTCGGCGGCTGATGGTGAAACTAGGTCTGTAGATTCGTCGACAATGTCGCTATTTTGCTGAGCCGCTGGACCCATGAGATCATGGTACTTTTCCCAAAGCAATTCTTGATCATTAACATGCAACCGAAGTCTGTTGACATGAACTGCTGATGATACCATCTGATTCGTCGCTACATCGCGAATTCTATAGGTATCATTTGAAGCTCGACTCACTATATAAAATGGGCCTTCAAATTTACGCCGAAGCTTTGGACAAACACCTTTCGGATTGTAACTTGAATGTAGCCATACGACATCACCCGTCTGATAAACCACTGGTCTTTGATTTTGGTCATAGAATTTCTTATATGTCTGTTGGGCAGCCTGTATATTGTCTAGAGCAACTTGCCTAGTTACCCGTAACCTTGGCAACAACTGACGAATGTAGGTAGGCATCAACGCCCACACGACCTGTAGAAGTAGGCAGCAACGCCGCCTGTATTGGCAGCTCCATGTCTTTGCCATACAGAATCATGGCAGGACTAAACTTCGTGCTGGCTGAGGGCGTACTTCGTAAAGCGAAGGCGATGCTCGTTAGGTGGTTCTCCCAATCAGTTTGATCAACGCAGTAAGAACGTAACGCTGCCCACAAAACTGACCAAACCCTTTCGACTGTGGAGTTCGTCTGAGGGTGATAACTAGAGGTAAAAATTCGTTTGACCTTGAAACGCTTACACAAGTCAAGTCTTCGACAATCTTTGACAAAAACGAAGTACCACGGTCACTAAGTAATGAGTGTGGCGGTCCGAATCTAGTGAAAATATGGTCATACAGCGCATTTGCAACTGTAACTGCACTTTGATCCTTGACAGGGATCAATTCCGGCCACTTGGAAAGAGAATCCACACACATCAGAATGTATTTGTTGCCAGTAGGACTCACTGGTAACGGTCCTGCAAAGTCTATGTGCCATCGGGCGAAGATATCAGTGACTGGCAATGGATGAAGTGGAGCTTTGGTCGCTGCGTGTGGTCGTTTACTTTGCTGACAAGTAACACATGACGTCACATAACGAACTGAATCTGCATACATATGCTTCCAATAAAACCTAGTCCTCAACGTTAAGTAAGTTCTGTCTTGACCCCCATGAGCCATCTGATCGTGAGCAGCCTCTAAGACTTTGCTTCGGAGAGAAACAGGAACTACCAGCTGACGAGTTAAAGGCTTGGCTATCCCTATGTCTTTGGCTCTAGGCTGAAATAGATGATACAACACTCCATCGGTCACTGAAAATTGGTCAGCCAGAAGTAGTATGCGTCTTGCAGACACGTCTTCAGGCGGTAAGATGTCTGACTCCAGATACTGCAGTAACGGAAGCAATTCTGGGCACCGTTGTTGAGCGTCAATTATGACAGATTCATCAAATAAGTCAAAGTCGATAAGATCAGTTTCGGTATCAGCAGTAGTTGAGACGCCGTCCTCGTCACGGGCCTGTTGAAGTGGCGTCACCACGTTTAACGGTACACTGTTGTCAAACGGCATGTCCGTAGTCAGTGGTTGGGGCGGCGCAGCCATAGGTCTGAGATAAATGTCGTCTTGGAGAAATACATCATCCGACTCTAATTCAGGCGGTGTTTCATGGTCCATTCTAGACAGAGCATCAGCGGCGAGATTTGTTTTGCCTGGCTTATAGCTGATTGAAAAATCATACCCTTGTAATAATAAACTCCAACGGGCAAGACGACCTTGAGTTGACGCTCGGATAGTTTGTAACCAACGCAACGACAAATGGTCTGTAAACAAGGAGAATTTGCGCCCAACGAGGTACGGATGAAAGCTTCTGACAGCCTCCACCAGAGCCAACGCCTCCAGTTCTGTGACCATATACGATCGTTCAGAGGCTCGGAGATTTCTCCCACCGAATTCGAGAGGGACCTCACGGCCCAGGTCATCCAGTTGACTAAGAATGTATCCTATTGCCTGTGACGAAGCATCGACGTGAAGAATGAACTCCTTATCCATTCTCGCAAAAGCTAGGGTTGGTGTTCTGGACAACTCGTCACGAAGTGATTGGAAAGCCAACTCACAAGCGTCAGTCCACAGAAATTTAACGTCCTTACGTAATAACTCATTTAGAGGCGCAGCTATGTGAGCATAGTTTTTAACGAACCTCCTATAGAAATTACAGAGTCCTAGAAACTGACGTAACTGATGAACAGACTCAGGACGTGGAAAAGCCTTTACTTTCGACACCTTCTCCATGTCCACAGAAATGCCTTTATCTGACAGGATATTTCCCAAGAACCTAACACGGCGTAATGCCAACTGACATTTCTTCGGATGTAATCGCAGCCGAGCGTCTCTAAGTTTGTTAAAGACTATCTGTAAATGTGACAAATGGTCTTTGAACGATCGGGAGAAGACTAAGATGTCATCTAGATAACAGAGTACGTATTGATTTAATTGTTCACGAAATACTGCTTGCATCAGACGCTGAAAAGAACTAGGAGCGTTCATTAACCCGAACGCCAAGCGTTTGAAACAATAGGAGCCAGAATGCGTGACGAATCCTGTGCATTGGCTTCCACGTTCTGTCAGCGGAATCTGCCAGTAACCGGCCTTCATGTCCAAAGCGCTATAAAATTGTGGTTGTTCAGCAGCTAGGACATCTAGAACACTCGGCAGAGTTGGTAAGGGAAAGACAAGGGGTTCAGTTTGCCTGTTCAACGCCCGGAGGTCCACACAAAATCTGGGCGAAGCGTCATCTTTCTTGGAGACTAGAATGACGGGTGATTGCCATAAAGAAAACGACTCTTTGATGATATCATTGTCCAACATCTCTTTAACTTGTCGATCAATCTCTTTTCTTGCCTCTGGGCTATGTCTGTAGGCACGTTGGCGACAAGGAGGTCCAGTAGTGACTATATCATGTGATATCAAGGTGGTCCCCGGTAGATCAGACAACTTGGCAGCAAATACATCTCGATTACGGTACAACAGTTCAGTAAGCTGATCCAAATTGTCTTCTCACAATTCACCTTTTGAGAGATCGAGGCCAAGTTCTGTGAGTACCGAGGTTCGTGTTGCGACATCTGGTGAACGTGTAGGAGTGGGGGCAGGTTCTTGAGCAGCGATATCGGCGGCAACGACAGAGTTCCCATTAGCGAATTGAATCAAGGCAATGGGACGGTTTTTGAGCAAATGGAGGTCTTGGTTGAATGGGTTCAAAATATTAACAAATGAAGAATTCTGTTTCGGTTTTACAAGGCAATTACAAACTAAAAACTCTTGATTAGGCGCAAACTGAAGTGGCTGTACAATAGAAAACTCATCTACGTAACGTTTAGGAACATGAATGGGCACCAAAATGGCGGATTTAGGTGGAACACAAACATTAGACTGTAAACGCAAAACGTTTTCTTGTCCTTCGCCTCTTATTCGGAGTCCCACTGAGATTAAACCATCGTAAAAGCACACCGTACGTGTTTGGTAATCGATTGTTGCTTGTGTTTGCATTAGCATATCTTGTCCAATAATGTACATGTGAACTAACTCTTTGATTACCACAAAAGGAAATTGTACTGTCAATCCGTTAAGAGTTATGTCTAACAAGACTTGGCCTAGTATGTTTAAGGGCTCTTTATTGGCACCACATAATTGCACAGTCTCTGCTGGTTCTAGAATTTGACGATGTTTCGGTAACGCCTGAAATGCGAGCTGAGAAATAACGCTTCTCTGCGCACCGGTGTCTATAAGACATCGATGATGCGTACCGTAAATATAAGCAGAAATTTCGCCCGCACCATTAAAATTGTGTCTTGCATAAGGCGCTCTAGGAGTTACCACTGACGATGGCCCTCTTGGTTTTCGAAATTGGGGTGGCGCCGTCTGGCGTGGTTGCTGAAATCGACCAGATGAGGCCCCGCTGTGTACTGTGCTATCATGCAAATTTGTTGGTATTGTACGAACGTCCTGTGATATACCACTTTGTGCAACTGTGGAAGTACCCTGAAAACCCGTAGTTTTGTGAACTTTATACAATCGCTGTGGTCTACTATGGTCTCGTTGAGACATAGTAGACTCGTCCCCTCATTGTGACCCTCTCCCTGTTGACATACAACATCGAGAAATATGATGAAGCTGAGAGCAATTTTTACATTGTGTCCCGTATGCAGGACAACGGCGTGGCGGATGCCAGCTGGCACAGTTGTTACAAGGCGGTCCGTTCATAAAAGAGGACTGAGATGGGACTTGCCCTTGAGGCCGGTTAAAACGAGGTGCGAAAGAGCTAGATTTCTGGGCTAATGGCATCCTGGTGTTGTTCTGTTGCGGACTCTGAGAGAATTGACCTTTAGGAAAAGGTTGTCGCAACATCGGACCCGACGAATTGCCATTAGTTCGCTGGGATGGATTCCGCGAGGAATTATTGTCGTTGTACCCACAAGCTGGATACGCGGACGAAGGAACATGGTCTTGCTGGGAGTAAGATGATTGGTAGTTGTTATGCCTAGAGACGCCATGGATAGCTGGAGATAAACTCGACCCTTGGGAAGATGATGCGTGACGGTAATTATGCATTTGTCCTCTATATCCTATGTTCGTGCCAAATGGGGCTTCGGGACGAGAGGATGCCTGATTAGGGTCAGAAGGCAAAATGGGATTAGTATCATACCAAATGTCGCCTTGCAAATCATCATTCCATTCCGGATAATGAGCCTCCTGTGAATCTTGCTCGGTGTCCGAGGCTAACGCGAATGTTATTTTACGTGGCCCAACCGAATCCCTAACAGGCACTACTGGGCTCTTTTGTATTTTGATCAATTCTAACTTCATATCAGCGAGCGCTTGAAGAATCTCACTACTTCCCGCAACTTCTGATTCAGTAGAAATCTCTACCAAGTTGGCGACTTCTAAAAGCTCATCAATATCTGATGCGCCTTTGATTAGAACAGCCTGGCGCGTTTGCGGACGTAGTCCGTTTAGCGCAACATAAAAGATCGATTTCCTATCTACACCCAAGTGCTCAGCTTTTACTAAGACAGAGGCGATGTAATCGCTTGCTGATTGTCCAGTCTGTTGACTCATTGACCACAATGAGGCTAGTTCCGACCACGGCTTGTGAGTCATCGTCCAGCGTGCTATAAACATGTCCGCTACTTTGTCAAAGTCAGTGGAGTCGTCTAATTTTAACGATCTGTACCAAGTTCCGGCCATGTCTTTAAGAAGAAGTGCCAAGGTGGATAATTTTGTAGCATCATCCTGGATGTCATTAAACGCGAACCAAAGTTTAAGAGATCGCAACCATTCACGTGCATTTTCATTAGGCTTTCCTGTAAAACCCGGGGGCAGGAACAAAGAGCTCTTAGAAATATGACCGCGGCGTGGAGGAGTTGACTGCTGAGGTCGAGAAGACACGCCTACTTCGGACTGACGCACCGTTGGTGTGACGTCAGGTACGGGATTACACACAGAGTTTGGCACTAGAAGTGGAGTTAAGAACTCGATCGGTCGATCTCTTTCTCTGTCTGACTGAGAATTAGAAACGAGCAAGACAGGTTGGGCCGATGGATAACTGGGAATGCGTTGCTGTTGTGGTTGTTGTTGTGGTATGGACCCAGTATGCGCTGCAGAAGAAGGACACCGTATCGCAATGTCCGGTGCATAATTGCCTGTCGTCGGCAGGGCCAACAAGGGCTGGTCTTGCAAGGTACGAAGTGCCGGAAAATTAAACACATTATCTACCGAATGCCTTGCCGACCGGAGATGTGGAGGAAGGGAGCAAGTGGGGGTGTAAGGATTGAATTGTACCGTGGATAGAACGGGTCTGTGGTATATTGGAGAAGGAAGAGTACCAACTCGTTCCCAATGTTCTGTCACGGCTATTGGCGACGCATGAAAAAGTAGAGCATGATTGTTGTAGTCTGAATGAGCGGAACCACCAGCATGGACGGAGGAGTCGTCGTATGCCACTAAGACTGGTGATGGAGGGGGTGAGGCGTCAGGCAAAAGAGAAGAAATCGTTGACTCAGGTCTGAGCCAAGTTTCGTTAATCTGCTCGGCCGTAAACGGAGGAGGGGAAGGAGTATGATTGCTGATCCGCCGGAAGGCAGGATCAGGTCTGACAAGTCCAAAGTCGGGAACAAATGGCGAAAGAGGGGAGAGGCAGATCGGACGAGTATTAACTGCTGGTAAGTCGGCCACGGCTGCCTGCGTGTGGCTTCGTGTGCGCCCAGCCGGTCCTATGCATAGAAAAGTTGATGGGTCATGAAGCGAAAAAGGACGCCGTAGAGCCATGACGTAGTATTCCACGAGGGCAAACAAGAGACCGAACTAATTCGCCTCTCAATCCTATAATCACTCAAGGAATTCACGTACGCTAACACGACTATCACCGAAAACAAGTCTTAAGCGAAACGGTTGCTTAATCACGAAGTCAAAGGACGAGTTAGGCCCGATACACCCCAAGATTATACAACTGTAAAAATATTCCTCGAACTCTGCGGTAGTCTCTATAAAATTGTAATAGTCGTACCGAAAGCGTAGCGAACGGCGAATTATATAGGTCTCTGTATGTAGATCTGTGTGCGTGCGTGAGAGAGTGTGTGTTTGTATAAGTGTATGTGTAAGTGTATGTGTAAGTGTATGTGTAAGTGTATGTGTAAGTGTATGTGTAAGTGTATGTGTAAGTGTATGTGTAAATGTATGTGTAAGTGTATGTGTAAGTGTATGGGTAAGTGTCTGTGTGTGTGTGTGTGTGGAGAATACACCACACCTGAACAATAGTCAAATGCAATATGCCCAGTTCGAATAATTACTGGCACAAGAAAATTGCTAATCACTGAACAAAGGTAGTGCTTAAATAGGCGCTAAATAAATGAACGGCCTACGTCGTAACAGTTGCACCGCTATGACCAAACCATGCGAGTGCACAATGCTTGTGGTTTTCCCCGCGAAGTATGAGCAATTGAGCAGCAACAACTGACCTCAGATAAATAGATATATATATATCTACGTACACTGGCCGCAGCAAATATCAGACAGCGCGGAGTCAGTCAGCGCCCTTGAATGCCAGTACGTAGCCTAACGCAAATTAACCGGCAGCGAAACAATAGGCCTACACTGAGGATGTGTGGCTCAGCGAAAGCGCGAAGAGCTATAATGGGCGCTCTGCAGAGCAGAGGTATGGGTTCGATTCCCGTTAGCGGAATCACTGTGGTGGGACCGTTAGCAAGTCCCTCCCCGTGCCCAATGTCTCTTAATACTAAACAGCCGCTATTGCGCTGTGAGACGGCTATATCCAATCACCGTTGGATGATATGGCAATGTATGTATATCTGCATACCATGCACAAACGTCTGAGCGAAGGCCTCACAGAGAGAGCGTAACAGAACCGTTAGAAAGCGAATTGGTAATAATATAAAGATGGTAGTGTAGAACAGTAATAGCGACTGAAAGAGAAAGTCTGCCTACCTGTATGCGTGAGAATTCCAACCCGGTGGATAAGTGAAGGCGTAACGATGCGGCCAGCGACTTGAACAACCGGATGTGGTGGTCGGCGATACAGATGATGTAGCGACCTGCGACTTCTGCGGTACGTCTGCAAGAGCGATACCGAGTGGCAGGAGTTGAACTGCACACCCAGATCACAGATTGCTAACGCGAAAATCTCGCTTAAACACTCGCGATGCTGGATTTGGACCACCGACAGAAGTGTTCTCGATGCCGTATACTGAACAGCTGCAAACTTAACAAAACTCAAACGCCATTAGTGGTCCTGTCTGGCGGATCCCCGTGATTAAGACTCCGCAATATGAGAGATCTGAATTACCACAATCTAATCTGCCCTGATGCCATTGGCCTCCGGATTTTGTTGGTGAAAATAATCGAAAATTTTAGCTTTATTACGGTGTCACGAAACCGGTCTCTACCATATATCATCTAGCAGGTAGTATCTCCGCCATATATTAACCAGACGAAGTATCTACCTACAGGAAATTATGGGTGAACTTAGCAACTCGCACGAGAGGTATAAAATGTAGTGAAATAAATTGTTTTATTAACACGTAAACGATAACTCTAATAATAATCAAACGACTTTAGAAATGAACATTAAACTCAATCTGCACAGCGTGTTTAGACGACCTAGTATACAAGCTTTAAGAGTTCTTTCACTTATACACTATCACGCTGATAATGAGTTCGTATATATAAAGTTGATAATCAATTACTCAGTTTGAGATTTCAGAATAATAATAATAAATATATGAATAATTTTATCTAGATAATGACACAGTTACCGTCCACGTTCAATAGCGGAGTTCACCAATGCATCACTAGCGGCAGTCTTCCCAAGATCTTAATCTACTTGACTATACCTTAACGAACCCACGGACAACGAGCGATTCCAACCAGACAGGCCCTTTGTCTTTGGTGCGCGGCTATTTTATACCGAATCTCGTAGTCAGACAGAGCGGCAGTGCGGTCAGACCGAGCAGCGGGGTCAGCCGAATCTGAGGGACCTGATCCAAGAATACTGTTCCACTAGTAAGCCTGATCTGTGAAACAGACTGCCAGGTCACCCAGTTCTGACCAACCAGATATAAGAACACCACCGACAATGTATCCAACGAGCCACTAGTTTTGACCTCTGAAGCCGGCCGAATACCTTTACTAAAAATACAGGCCGTCAGACCAACTAATATCATTACTAGTGCACAAGCAATGACTACCTATAGTGACCCAGATCTAGTCTTAAGCAATGCCTCCCTGGAGTGGTCTGTCTAACTATAATGTAGCATTATATTGACCCTATGATAGATCTACCGATGTACGGTCATCTGACTTTCTAGAATTCTACATAATGTGGGGTGGCCCTAACTAGTGGGGCTACACAGTCCCTATTTGGGTCTCCCTTGGTGATCAGCAACAATACTGTTTGTTATTACTCAAAACATTTGTATCATGATCTATGCTGTATTACTGTAACCGTGATTATTCTGAACATTACATTACAATAGATAGGCTTGAACCATGTAGATCATTATTATACATTAAGTTTAGCTGAACATTCGTTAATTCAGACAGTATAGGTTCTGTCAGTCACTCGCTTAGGCTCTAGCATTTACAGTCAGCCACATTCTAGCGATACCTTGAGTGGTCAATAGTTAGCCAATCAGAGTAGTCTTTTCTAAGATAGGCCAGTTTCCTCGTTGGCTGAGGAAAGTCATAAGTTTATAAGCTACAGCACTGTTAGGAACTTCGCAGTCTGACTTCCGAAGAACTCTAGCTATCTTGTCAGGCTCGTCAACTCGTATCATCTTAGGGTTTGGACATTATCATCTCACCCATACTCGCATTAGTAAGTATATGTAACAGTTATGTATTAGTCACAATCATATATATTATTATTATTACCTCATCTTCTCTGTATTTAATAAAGGTAAGTTGTATTCTAACTGTCTCTTCATGTGTAGCTAGGTTCCTCTGACATAATCTAATTCATTAAGCATCAAATATAATAGTAGAGCTAGTTTAAGTAGAACCCTCAGCGTTCTTACATTACTAAATAAAACACTGATTGATTGATTGATTGATTGATTGATATATATATAGACCGTCATCTTTGATCTGTTTCTTGTATAATGTTGTCTTTGATGCAGTCCGCAGCTTCAATGTGTGTGGGAGCAGGAAGCTTCTGCGATCCCCCCGACTTGCCTGGTATTGCTCATCTTCTGGAGCACGGTAAGTTGCTAGATGTAGCACCAAAATTTTATACACTATTAATCTCATTATATATTATTTCATAATTATGTGCTGTTTTATATGTGAGGAGAGTATGATAATATAGTGGTTTGCATGTAGGATTGTTAATCAAGAGGTAATTCTTGATTTGTAAAAGTGTAATTCTCCACTTTGATAGAAATTTGTTTTGAGATTGCAACTCCACTTGCATCTCTTCGCTATTGTGAGGACAGTGACCGTTCACTGTCAGTGGGAAGATCAGATGGAAGGTAGAAGACCAGCCACCCGCTCTCATATGCTTAGGGTTATAAAATTAAATTGCTAACAATTTATACTCATGGCTGCCTCAGGGGTTGACTTTGGAGACTTGTCATCTTTGATATAAGATGACTATCTTGTCCATCAATTAATATAGCAATACATGACATATTTCTTCAAAAGCAAAAGAAAATCAGGCCAACATAATTCTCTTGGCCTAGAATAATCCCATAAGTCTTGGACAGAGTCAGGGAAGGTAAGACGAGGAAGTGCTTCAGCCACCAAGTACCAGTCAGCACTTGCGATTCATTTTCGACCACCTAGCCAGATGAATTGAGCTTTAGCAGCGTTGAGGAGAAGGCGGTTGGAGTACAGCCAACATCAGAGGACATCTATTGCAACGCATATCTACAGTGAAGCCGCAACAGCTGAGCCAGAGGGCAACTGGTGCAGCGTTTCCCAAACTGTGCTCCGCCGAACCCTAGGGTTCCGTGAGATGAATACAAGGGTTCCGCGGACAAACTTTCACTGTGAACGGATTTTCTGTTTTAAGTTTCTATATCGAAGAGCAGGCTGGCTTTAGGCCAAGAAGAGGCACGCGAGATCAAATTGTGAACTTGAGAATCATCTTGGAGAAAGCAAACATCCACTGTACCTGCTTTAATGACTTTACAAAAGCTTTTGACATGATTCAAGACGATCAACTATGGATAACCACCCCACCTCATTCAGCTATTGTGAAATCTCTACAAACAACAGCGAGCTACTGTCAAGACAGACGGAATTATGTTGACATGGTTTAGTATCAAGAAAGGGAGTAGGTCTTCTACCCCAGTCTGACCTTTGGACTGTCACGTGACTGCCTATGACGCCATTCATTGTCTTCTGTGACCTGTACTTTGTATCTAGGTCATGACCCATAGACTTTCTGGACTGGCCAAACCTAATTTCCTTTGTTTCCGGCCATTCTAACCCTAGGCTGGGAACCAGTGCATGCCTAGATGACTGGAGTGGAAGCCAGCGCAGCATTCCTATTGAGTGAAGTAACCCTAGACTGTACTGCAAGAGGCCTTGCACAACCCTAGAATGAAGACAGCACACATCCCTTAAAAATAGATGATGGCGTCTGTGCTAATCCTAACAGCAGGTAACCTTTGCACTGGGCATCTGGCGTCCTATCAGTGGCCGTTGTATGCCAATCATCCATTGTTCTTCCAGCGCATCCAATCTTTGTACTGTGCTTATCTCAATGACCTTTGTCCATCCTATAGTAATGGGCTAATGGTTGCTTCTGTGCTTCTGTGTTGACCTTTGACATGGACTTGACATATAATGGCAGATGTATTAGTTTTCACTATTTTACACCAGAATACACATGGTCTAACCCTAGACTGGCGCCGCGCCCCCTATACATAGACAAGGGGGCTGTGATAACCCTAATTTATGCATTATATGGACACTTGTACAGGACTATTCCAATTGATTAACTGTGTATGGCGGTCCTAGCCTTCGGCTAGGCTTCTAACCCTAGAACCATTCCTATTGGTCAACGATAGCGTGGGAGCCATTGCATTATTAGTGTATTACAATAATATTTATATTAATAAGAAATTAATTACAATAGCGATATAAAACAGATGTAGCTGATGTTTTTATTCATTAACAGTTGTGGCGCGAGAGCTTGCGGATTGCATAATTATCGATGTACAAACAGCAACAATGAGTTACACGCATATTAAAAGGAGGGAATATTTTGATGAAATTCAAAACACAAATGTAGAACCTCGATGTAATGACGATACAGATTGCGCAAAGGCGGAAGATGTCAAGCAATGCGAATCAGATTCTGAATTCGACATACCACCTTCAGCCAAGGATGTTTTGACTGCATTTCGTCTTGCAAATCTCAAAGCAGAAAATCAAAAGTTAAGAAATATCCTTTTTTGCAGAAATTGTCATCTGCATGCTGTGGAATCTTTGTCTCTGCCATGCGCTCACATAGTATTATGCGACTCTTGTGCAGATATTCTTGACAATTGCCCATTATGTACGAAACGTATATTGGGCACCGTCAGAATTTATATGGTATAAATCATATATAAATTTCTTTTACATCAACAAATACTTACTCGCCGAAATGAATCCAACTTGGCAACATCCATTTTCTGCAATAATTAGTGGCCCTAGTGGTTTCGGCAAGACTCTGTTTACGCTTCAATTTATCGATCACTTGCCTCATATGATAAGTCCTATGGTTGATAAAATTTTATGATGCTATGGAATATCTCAAGAAATATTTGACAAATATCCGTCGGTTGAATTTCTCGAAGGATTGCCAGAATTGAACATCTTCGATGGTAAAGAGAAAACTCTGCTCGTTTTGGACAATTTGATAAGCGAAACCGATGAACGCGTTACAAAAATATTTACAAAGATAAGACATCATCGCAACGTATCCGTGCTATATCTAACACAGAATCTGTTTCACAAAGGCAAGCATACCAGAACCATATGTCTGAGCTCCAACTATTTCGTTCTCTTCAAAAACGTGAGAGATTCGACTCAAGTGGCAAATTTGGCTAGGCAGATGTTCCCAGGAAAGTCTAATTACATGTTGGAAGCCTTCGTCGATGTTACCATGGTTCCATTCGGTTATCTGTTGGTCGATCTTAGGCCAGACACTGACGAGAGATGTCGATTAAGAACAAACATTTTTCCAGGCGAGACGCATTACATTTATGTAAGTAAGTAAGACTACATATCTGTTTGTAAGTATGATTCTGCAAGCATTCTATGAAAATGTCTCCGATACTGCGCAAGTATTTTGCCAAATTGTCGTTATTGAAAAAAGCATCGAACAAAGTGAGGAAAGAAATTTTGAAGGATTGCAGCTCCAGTCTCTTGCATTGTTTGTGTGAGTGTGCAAAAAATCTTATAAAAGGTAACGTTACGCTGACAACTCCTCAGAAGACTAGATTGAAGCGAATTAAGAAGAAGTTACGTGATCTGTCATCGAAGTAAACGCACGTTGAATCGAAAAAGGAAATTTTACAATCCGGAGGGTTCTTAGGTGCATTACTAACTCTAGTACTTTCGCTTCTCGGCTCTCTTCTTATACCAAAGCTGATACCGCAAAATGGATGGCGTCATGAATTATGCAAACAAAATGGTTTTGGTGGAGACGAGGCTTTTAGAAAAGTATAAGGAAACGATGCTGGATAAGACGCTGTCTAAACTGGATGTAGAAATGTATGAAATCTTACACAGAAACATTGCCGATGATGAAAAAGACAAATACTATTCAAACAGTCTCAGGCGGTATTTGAATATCGATAATCCCGAAGTCGTTACAAAATTTACTTCTGAGGATGAAACTGATGACAAAAATGTGGAAGAATCGGCAGCGAAACCAGTGAAACAATCGACCGACAACGAAGCTCTCGTCCTGGACAGCATTCCGAAAAAGTGGAAATATCAAGCTTCACGTCTTTTGACTCATATAAAAAACAATCCAGAAATTGCTTGGAGCGAAAAGAGGGAGCTGATTTTGAAGAATAAGACCATTCCCAAAACGCATGTCGTCGACTTGGTTAACGACCTGATGAGAAAAAGAACTTCTGCTCGAGTACCAAACTGGTGGATGCAATTTGCCGACGCTTTGAAAGAACACAACATACCACACGAATTAATTGGGAACGAAGACAGATGGAACTATATTAAAGACTCGCTGAAACCTACCAATTCAGTTACTCCGAACATTGGACGAAGATCGCCAGAAGATTGCACGTAGATCAACTGGTGTGATTAAATCTGCTTCTAACATTGGACGTACAAAGCCTCGAAAATAATTGAATTTGGAGCTTTACTGATGGAGTCATATTTCGATCCGAGCATGCGGGCAGTTTCGGCAGTGTGGAGAAATTTATGAGACATGTAAACGGTCGAATAAAGACAAAATTTTGAAAACATGGTTATCCAATAAGGACGCTTACACTTTGCATAAACCTGTCAGATTAAAATTTATACGTAGAAAAACTTTCGCTGTAGGCATAAACGATTTGTGGCAGGCCGATTTGGCCGATCTTTCATCTCTGTCAAAGCATAATGATAAAATAAATATCTGTTAACATGTATCGATGTGTTTTCCAAGTATGCAAAGATGCTCCCGCTCAAATCAAAGACTGGGCCTGCATTGACAGAAGCCTTTACACAGATGTTGTCTGATGGCGCACAACCTGCTCACTTGCAAACTGATAAAGGCACCGAATTTCTCAACAAGTCTTTTCAAACACTGCTGCGTAAAAATTCCATCCGTTTCTACACTTCTGAAAATGATGATATCAAAGATTCTGTTGTAGAGAGATTCAATCGAACGCTCAAAACCAAAATGTGGAAATATTTCACACACAAAAACACGCATTGTTATACCGACGTGTTGACCGATCTCGTGCATTCCTACAATGAAACCTTTCACAGAAGCATAGGCATGCCTCCTGCACGAGTATCTCTGGAAAATGAATCCCTTGTTCGAAATTGTTTGTTTGGCGAAAAGAAGGGAGTACCGATTTGGAAGTATAATACAGGCGACAAAGTGAGAATGAGTAAGACCAGAATAGTATTCAAAAAGGGTTACCTACCTTCTTGGTCCGAAGAAATCTTTGTCATTACAGCACAAATACCATCCGATCCCATAACGTATGAATTGGTGGATTTGAATGACAAGTATGTAAAAGGCAAATTCTATCAAGAAGAGTTGCAACGTATTTCAAAAGAAGATGATATTTATAAAGTGGAAAATATTTTTAAAACTCGCAAGCTGGAGTATTTTGTACAGTGGAAAGTCTATGACAATAGTTTTAATTCTTGGACTTTGGATATATTTGATACTTAGGCGGTCTTCGATTCAGATGCGTTGAGTATATCGTCGGTAAAGGTTGGCAGAATGGCTCACTTTTACCTCACGCTGCCAAGCAACAGCTCTATGAATTACTATCCAGAAAATATGACAACAAAGTTTACAACGAGATTGGAGAATGCGATATCACTGTCTGGCGTTTGGGAAGTTGGATTGGTTGAAATCCAACATACACGCTGTTGGTATAATTTGTTTAGAGGCGAAGGTACGTTCATTATTCGCAAGTAGCAAATGTACGTGACAAGCCGTTTCATATGCAGCATAATATACATATACCACCCGGGTATTACAAATCGCCTTCAGACAATGTGCGAGCTATAAATTATAATATTAAAGAAGTTGCGAACAAGGCGGAAATCAGCAAATATTAAAAGTTCCGATATAATTCCATCACGATACGATTCACGGGAGAAATTGTCACAGGTGCGAGTGTGGTATTTTCATCCCCATTATGCTCTATGTTGGGCATCGAGTCGCCTCAGAATCCCATACAACACTTTGGTGATGATCCTTTACCCTTTAAAGCAGGTAGCGTGTGCGACATAAACCGTGGATTTAATTCGATGTCTGTGTACTGCAACTTGTTGGAACACGTTGTAGTTGGAACTTGGAGATACCAAAGTTCCTCTGCTTCGCATAGTTCAAATATCCGATGACGCCGGTGATAATGGCCACGCTATATACAATAAACCTCAATATGTACTTTTGCAGCAGAAAAATTTTGATTCAATCGAGATAGATATAAGGAATGACAAGGGCAACCCCATACCATTTGAAACCGGGAAGGTGATTGTAACGCTTCACTTCAGACTTTGTAAAATACTATACCTATTACAATGAAACGGCAATTTTGATGCGATGCGAGCCGTTTCGCATACGAAGACTATTATATCCAACAGGGCAGGAGCGGAATGCCAGTTTCTCAAGGTTCTCGCATGCAGCGTGGACATGGGCTGGGAAGCATACTCAGCGAATTTTTCAGAAGCGCTTGGCCTTTAATTCAAACGGGTGCTAAAGCTTTCGGAAAACAATTCTTGAGAACAGGTATACAGATTGCGAACGATGTGGCAGACGGTCACAATTTCAAAGATGCTAGCAAGAGTCGTATTCCTGCCGGTATAAAAGAGTTTGTTTCTACAAATTCATTTAGTCCTCAAAGTGGTAGCGGTGGTAAGAGACACAATAAACCTGTCAAGAGATTAAATAAAAAGTTCAAGCAGGACATATTCGACGAAGACGAAGAATAATGGCTTTCGTTCACCCTCAGTCTTGCGAATGTACCAAGAGCGAATTGGATCTCTTTGTAGTACTTCCGACGCAGACCAGCATAGAAAACGGTACTTTTGTGGAATATAATCCAATTTCGACAATTTCTCAAGGAATTCCTATCGAATTTAGCATTACCGGTGCCGGACAAGACTATCTGGACTTGTCGAGTACTCAACTATAAGTCAGAGCTAAGATTATGCGTGCAAACAACGATGCCATAGATGATACCGATCACGTCGGTTCCATCAATCTGTTTCAACACAGCCTGTTTTCGGAAGTCGACATTACCTTAAACGATGCTCTTATCACCGACTCAAATAACACTTATGCGTATCGAAGTTACATGGAGACGATTCTAAGTTATGGATCTGCAGCCAAAAATTCACAACTCACCGCGGCGTTGTATTACCAAGACGTGGCTAAACACAATGGAAAGTGCCAAGCCTCACGACAATGCCGCTTTCAACACTGGATTTAAGAAAAGCAGCACATTAACCAACGAAGGACATGTTGTAGACATGCTGGGTTGCATTCACAGTGACCTGTTTTTCCAAGACCGATTCCTTCCTAACGATGTTAATATAAAGATGAGACTGGTTAGAAATAAAGACCCATTCTGTATAATGTCATCCGCTGCACATGCAGCATATAAAGTACAAATCTTGGACTGCAAATTGTATGTTAGAAAAGTGAAACTTAGTCCATCGGTATTTGTCGCACATGCCAATGCTTTGGAAAGAGGAAATGTAAAATTTCCGATTCGAAGAGCCGTCTGTAAAACATTCACAGTGTGCCGGTAATTTGGATGCCACTCAAGAAAGCCAGTAGTAGGGGGCTGGATAGTCTTGGACAAACCACCTAATCCTAGGTCCAAACCGCCCACTTAGTAGGTTAAAAACTATTTTTTATCCTATAGCCAAGGATAAAAATCACCGAAACCAACATCAACCTAACCATAGGATAAAACCAGCATCAACCAATAACAAGGAAAAAACGCCACGAACTTTCCAAAAGATTCGGCCTGGCGTGTTCAAACCTATAAGCATGATTAAAACACCCACCTATACTTCCTAAAGGTCAAAGGTCGCGGGGAGTTCACAACAGTCTCGACGATGTGTCATCACACACACATTTTTTTTCTTGTGTATATGAAATAAATGAAAATATCTTCTCAAAACAGCTTTAAAGGCATACCGCCTCAATATAAAATGGAAAGCTCGAAGAAAACTGTTATTGAATTAAGAAAAATCGCCAAGCAGAGCCGCTTGGTTGGGTATACGAGACTGCGGAAAGCGGATTTGATTGCTAAAATTAAAGTTAGTTTGCTTTACGCGCCTGTTCCTGACATTGGAATCCCAACACTTAAACCCGTGCCAACCACGCCAGTACCAGCCCCGGTAGTACAAAAAATATTAGATAAGACAAAATCAGCGATTAATACATTCGCAAAGTGGATCGAAGAGTATATTCCTGAAGAACCAAAGAGAAAAGTGAATGAAAAGTTAGAAGCACTGAAAGCCAAAGTGAATTCTATATTCGCTAAAATTCATACGAAGACACATAAAATTAGAGAGACGGCTTCAGCTATCAAGGGCTTCACGAAACAATACACGGTAGAGGGGGCTAATGGTATTGATGCCACATCTTATCTTGACACCGTTCGAGCACAGGCGGTAGACTTGTTGACAAAAAATCGACAGACTAAGGTTAATTTTATCCTTACCTGCACAATAGAACGTGTTGATATGAAGTCAGGAGAAGTAGATTCCACAGATTTTCCATTCGTTTCAAGAATTGAGGTGATTCTAGACTCCACCGATGTAAGTGAAATTTATAACAGCGCGAAAGATAAAATTATTGAGTCGATGGCCGCCTTCCAGATGCGTGGTAGTAACTGGAGACTCAGAGCGGTTCAAAAATTAGATATCAACACCGTTGTTTATAAACCGTTGAAAGGTAGTTCTTACATTCCGCTGCTGAAATGTTTAGCGAGTAAAAAGGGAATTATTAATATGAAGAACGAAGACGAAGAATGTTTCAAGTGGTGTGTAATGAGAGCCTTAAACCCCGTTGAGGAATATCCGGAAAGAATTACGAAAGAATTAATCAAGCAGTCTGAAGAACTTGATTGGTCCAGCATTCAATTCCCCGTCGCAGCGGATGCTAACGTGATAAGTAAGTTTGAAAGAAATAATAAAATTAGTATTAATGTCTTCGGTTACGAGAAAGATGTTAACCTGTTCCCGCTTTATTTATCGAAACATGAGAGCGATTTCAGTGTAGATCTATTACTCATTTCTGATGGAGAAAAGAAGCATTATTGTTGGATAAAGAACTTTAATAGATTGATGGCGGTACAAACAGACAAATCCATTCATTCAATGCACTATTGTGAAAGATGTTTGCAGGGATATAGAGATGTAGGTTCGCTACATAAACACACCGAGTACTGTTCCCTACACGACGCTCAAAAGATAAAACTTCCAGAACTCAATGTTGAGTTTTAAAAATTATTATAGAAAGATGAGAGTCCCCTTTGTAGTATACCCCGATTTTGAAAGTTTCATTAAACCTATAGACAAATGTCAACCAGATCCCAGCATGTTCTACACCAACAAATACCAAAAACACATCCCAAGTTATTTCTGTTATTATATAAAATGTTTTGATGATGATCTATATTCGCAAGCCCCCGTAATGTTCACAGCGGAGAGCGAAGACGATGATGTAGCGCAGATATTTATAGACACTCTTATAGATAATATAAAAGATATTTAAAATCGATTTAAATTTCCAAAGAAAATGATATTCGGAAAGAAAGACAAGGAGCTATACGACTCGGCTACAGTTTGTCACATATGCGAAGGCGAACTGGGCGATGATCGAGTAAGAGACCACTGTCATTTAACTGGAAAATATAGAGGAGCGGCTCATACTAACTGTAATCTAAACTATAAAGTTCCCAAGTTTTTTCCAATATTATTCCACAATTTATCCGGTTATGACAGTCATCTATTCATAAAGAAATTACGAGGCGATGATAACGAAATGATTAACTGCATTCCCTGCAACGAAGAAAAGTACATCTCATTTAGCAGAGAGGTTGTGGTTGATAAATTTGTAAATAAAGAAAATAAGGAAATATTAGTTAAACGTGAATTACGTTTCATCGATAATTTTAGATTTATGGCTTCGAGTCTCGATGCTTTATCGAGGAACCTAAGCAAAGACCAGTGTAAGAATCTAAGCAAGCACTATTCTGGTAATCAGCTCGATCTCTTGCTTAGAAAAGGATTATATCCTTATGACCATGTTAATTCCATCGATCGATTGAATGAAACAGAACGACCACCAAAGTCAGCATTCTATTCGAGACTTAACGACTCGGACATTAGTGACGAAGACTACAACCACGCACGGGTGGTATGGAATGAATTCGGATTTAAAACGTTTAGAGAATACCACGATTTATATAACCTGTCTGACGTTCTCCTGCTGGCTGATGTATTTGAGAATTTTAGAGATGTGTGCTGTGAGAACTATGGCCTAGATCCCGCCTGGTATTATACTTCTCCGGGTCTTGCTTGGGACGCCGCACTAAAGTTGACTGGAGTAAATTTGGAATTATTGAGCGATTACGATATGATACTAATGGTTAAACATGGGATAAGAGGCGGTGTTAGCACCATTTCACATCGTTATGGGCAGGAAAACAATAAGTACATGCCATCGTTTGACGACAGCAAGCCTTCAACATTTATAACCTATTTAGATGCAAATAATTTGTACGGATGGGCAATGTTTAAGAATCTACCAACTCACGGGTTTCAGTGGATGGGTAATGATGAGCTAAGCGACTGGAGATCAATACCGTGTATATTAGAGGTGGACTTGGAATATCCGAAAGATTTGCACGATCTTCATAACGACTATCCTCTTGCCCCAGAGAATATTACACCTGAATCTTCAACTGTACCTAAACTCATTCCAAACCTGAATGATAAAGTAAAGTACATAGTCCATTACGAAAATTTAAAGCAGTATGAAAGCCTAGGCTTGAAGATTACCAAAATTCATCGTGGAATTAAATTTGAAGAAAGTGCCTGGCTGAAAAAAATATATCGATCTAAATACCAACCTAAGGACCAGAGCAACCAACGATTTCGAGAAAGACTTTTTTAAACTAATGAACAATAGTGTGTTTGGAAAAACTTTAGAGGACATTGAGTCTCGCGTAGATATAAAACTAGTTTCTAGCGAGAAGCAAGCCATAAAACTAGCAGCGAAAACGAGCTACGACACTCGAACTATTTTTGATGAGAACCTAATTGCCATTCATATGAAACGGACGAAGCTATATTACAACAAGCCTATATATCTTGGTATGTGTATTTTAGACTTGAGTAAAACTATAATGTACGACTTTCATCATAATTATGTGGCGTTCTTCCGCCCGAGCGCCTGCCTAGCGCTAACGGACGGTGTCGACCCCAGCTCGCTGACACGCCTGGCGTCGCCCAAGTCACTTTCCTACCAAATCTCAATTCCAAATGGTTGCTCTCTATATCTACCAGGATGTTCACTATCACCAGGCAAGATTAAGGACGGGTCTCTTCTCCAAGAAAGGTAACACGGCTCGAATTAGTCACGAGGTCTGACTGCCTATTCCGCGGTCGCCGGATGGGCAACGTTCTGAGGATGGGTCAAAACAGGGTTCATAATCATACCGGCAGGAGTCTTCCTCGCCTTGCATACCTTCCAAGCTACTAGCCTCGTCTTCCTCTACCTGAGGTCGTACCGTTCAGCATCTTGTGACTCTGAAACTATCGCCATTTAGGGACACCAAACGTTCTCTTAAGTTACGAGGTTCAGACATATTTGAAACAAGTCCATAAGCCATTTCAGTCTATACAATTATCGGTAGCTAAATCCAACGTCTTGTACTCCTAGACATTACTGTCCCCAACTCTCTAACCTCTGTCGTCCTAGACACACCAGTCTCACAGCTCTTCGTCTTATCATGCTAGACACTTAGCTATCACGCCTTCTGCTCAACACGTATCTCTCGATCTATTTCCGTATATGGCATAAACGGCCGCACACGTATATTTTGTCATGCACCACAATTGACGGACTAAGTTCCCGTCCTCTGTGTTAGCAGTTACCCACCAACACTGATATATTCTGCTTCGATAAAAATGACACTGGCCTGGTATTCACGGACTCTGATAGTGAAGGTCTTCTGTCTATAACCTTCGCTATCTGCAAACAGATCTTCGATCCGACCTACGCACGAGGGGGCCCGACCTCGCACTTTAGTCAGTTCTCAGAACTGTGTGTGACGACAAACAACCATGTATTCACCTGGGTACTCGATTACCCAAACGTACTCGTATCGATCACTTCGATCAGACACGCAAGTAGATACGCTTCGGGAAAACGGGAGGAGTATCTATGACCAACGTAGGTAGCCAACAGTAATATTTACGCATCGATCAATTCTTTTTGTCTACTGGTCTACTTGTTATCTCTAACCTGGGTTTTCGACTGCCCAGACTTTGACGGGCTTCTTGGTCAATTTCCGTGTGCGGTATACTGGCCTCACACGCATAAGTTATCATGCACACGATTGACCGTCCTCTGCTTTGGCAATTGTCCGCCAACACCGTAATATATTCTGATACTCGGGAAACCAGGAGGAGTAACTGTGACCAACGTAGGTAACAAACAAGAGAGAACCTATCGAACGAGCATAAAGCCATCAAGAAGAGTTACTTGACTTGTAACCTGAAGGTATCAATCGGCACCAGTGTTTTCTCTTGTTTGTCACGTGCTCTTCTAAAGTGTTCACCCTCCACGTGTAATTCTAGCGGGTCCTTCCGGAATTTCCCCGATATTTCTATCGAACGTATTCAATGGGGAACTTTCCCCGTATGTGCCAACGCTCCACCGGCAGCTCTCTCGGTTTGTACGGCTGCTACTGCGGGAACCTACTCGCTTGTATCTTTTGCGGCCACCCGAATTTTCACGTCTCCGACAACCTGCTGGTATTCGTGAGGAGTAACTATGACCGAACTAGGTAGCCAACAAGTATCTTTCTCGGCCTGCTTGCATCTGTCATATACTTTAGTATCCGATCACCCAGACTCTCACATGTCTGTAACTTCCTTGGACTGCACTTATTCCTCTCATCGTAGGATCATCTAGATACTCGTCACCTAGAGCTCTGACCAACGGTAATGCAAACAGGCACCTGAGGTAAGTGTCACCACGTTACCTCTATGTTTCACACAGACCTGTATTATTATAATCACTTTCTCTGAAGCAATTGTACTCTGTCTCTTATACACTGGAACGAACCACTGACAAATCTTTCGAAGAAGTCCTCGAAAAGAGATTATGTAGTTAGATCTACAAGAAGAAATTAGTAGACGCCTCGCGGGGAAACCGCGAGCCAAGATATTGCAACTAGACAGACAAGTGAATAGATTTCTGGAAAACCGAGAGGAGTAACTGTAACCAACATAGGTAGCCAGTAAGAATATTTACGGAAAGACCGTAAGACAATCAAGAAGACATACTGCGGGTACACCGCAAGTACAGATATTACGTTTAGTAAATCAAGTAAAGATACGCGTGAAAACCGCGACCTAAGACATTGCGATAAGACACGTAAATCAACAGATTGCTGGTAAGCGGGAGGAGTAAGTATGACCACGCTAGGTAGCCAAGTATAGATATTTACGGAAAACCGTAAATAGAAAAGAATATGCGGAGACGCCCACAATTGATCAGGTTTTTGGCACCAAAGGGAACTTTCCCTGTATCGAACGCACTAATGGGGTCACCCTCCCCGTATTTATCGAATGTATTCATGTTTTCCAGTATTTGTCAACGGCTTCTCCGGTAGCTCTCAGTCTGTTTCCAACGGCATCACGGGGCCGCCCTCCCCGTCTTTTAACCAACGTGTACACTGGGGAATTCTTCCCGTAAATTGTCTCAACGGTCGCCATAATCTGTCTCGATATAACGTTCGGTTGCTCGGGGCTTTACCCGATCTCTATTTCTCCCGACCACCGACGGGGTCACGTATCCGACAACCTGCTGGTATTCTCGAGGAGTAACTATGACCGATCTAGGTAGCCAACAAGAATATTTCTCGGCCACCAGAACTCCCACGGTCGGGGATTTTTCCCAGTCTATCTCTCTGTCGGCCGCCGAGGCCTCTCTCGATATATGCGTCGGTCCCTTCTGGGACTCAACCAGTCTGTATCACTCACGGCCACCAACGGGGTCACCATCTTCCCCGTATTTCCGAACAGAACTGTCATTCATTCATTTATTCCTCACGATCGGGTCTTTACGCACTCTCGAACGGTACCCAGACCTGTGAGCATTTCTCACGATCGGTCTTTCTCTGTCAGCCTGTTGACTCCTACGATCAGGGCACGGTCCGTCTTGCGATCGACGGCAGAGGGGCCCACCCCACCAGATCAGCGAAAAGCAGCACCAGCCTGACCGCGAGAGCGGCTGTCACTAGAGGTCGTATTTATATGGCAACACTCAACGATCCCTGGAGCGTTACGAGAACCACTCTACGTATGAAGCAGTACGAACCACTGCTCCACATATATAGCGATGCACCGCATGTCAGGCTATACTCAAGCCAATTCATGCGTCTGCAAGCTATGCACTCAATTAAAAACCGCCGATCGGTCTTCCTTCCTATACGCAACACTGTAAAAAAATATACGTAAAGTAACGCTATGGCGAGCCGATTATTTAAATAAGTCATTCATTCAAGCCTTGTGGCCTGTCCGCCACAATTACATCAAGAAAAAGTACGAAGACAGAGAAAAAGTACGAAGACAGAGCAACATAACTTTTTACAGATACAAATTCTCTGGCTTATGAAATTAAGACCGAAGACTTCTACGCTGATATAGCTCCAGACATTAGAAGTAGGTTCGACACTAGCGACTATCCCAAGGACCATCCATCCGGTATAGAAACTGAGATTAATAAAAAGGTCATTGGCATGTTTAAAGAAAGACGAAGCAGCTGCTAAACAGATCGAAGAGTTTGTAGGTTTAAGATCGAAACTGTATTCGTACAAGATGGCTGGCGTGGTCCACAAGAAATGTAAAGGCGTGAAGAAGAACGTTGTCAAGAAATCTATCACTCACGAAGACTGCAAAGACTGCTTGTTCACCAAACGAGAACAATCGAGAAAGATGAATGTCATTCTTTCACATCTTCACGATAACTACACCGAAGAAGTCAACAAGGTAGCCCTCTCAGCGGAAGATGATAAACGAGTGATTCAGCAAGATGGCATCCACACTTTTGCATATGGGCATTATTCTCTAATATAAAATGAGTGTTAAACAAATCGATGTCGAGGGTATAACGCTATCTAATATTGCTTTATCGAACACGGATCTAATCGAAGCGGCTAAGAAACTAAACATCAATAATTTCAGAGGAGTATTTCTAAGAGACGAGCTGTCTAAAAAACCAAGAGTGAACGAGTGCGGCATCCTTAATCTGGACGATTCTGATGGCAAAGGAACGCATTGGACGTGTTGGATCAAGCGTGATAATGATAAAATTTATTTCGACAGCTATGGACTGCCTCCTATAACAGTGAGCGCATACAAAAAGACGGCCAAGTGTGTTGTGGTCATTTATGTCAGTATGTATTGAAGAAAACGTGCAACGATGGTTGTAAATTTCAAAAAGTCGTTAACGAATTACATTAAATAAAATCGCCTATTTAAAAACATGCCTGTCGATAAATTTGGACGAACTGATACTGCATCAGTTGAAAGAATAGTGTCTGGGGGTGTTACTCTATCTCAGGCCAGTAATATCTTTCTAAAACGAGATGGAACGAACGAGATGGATGGTGATTTGAATATGAATGGTCACTCGATAAAAGGTCTACTGACTGACATTCATCCACCAGTCTTAGCTAGTCAGGCCGCGAGCCTTGGCCAAGTCGAAACCTTAGTCAACCAAGCGATATCGAATAATACTACCACTGATAACTTGAGAGCATTCATGACCTCAGCACCTACCATGACTTCTGATACAACGATAATAAACGGTTTAACTTATGAAGCTAGTGCTAGCGATTATCGCAGTGTGCCTGGTCAAGAATCCCACCCATGAAGGGCTTTTTAAAATACTTATCTCTACCCCCGCATGTGGGTCGCTGAAAGGTCAAGTAATGTTTGGATACAGATGAAGTACCCCATTCCTCTGTCAATGTCGGGATTTTACATCCTCGCCGGCCGAGAGCAGAACGACCGTATTACTAGTTGGGCAGTTCGAGCTAGTAACGATGCAACAGCCTTTACTGAAATTTTAGTTTCATGGGAATTCCTCGATTTTGGATTTTTGAAGAAGATTACATTTCCCCCTTCGTCTAATTATAGATATTGGAGAGTTCATATTATATCTATGAGTCCTAGTGCTGACACAGCTACCGTCTCCTTACTACAATGGATTCCGACGCTACCTGATTACACGCTTGGAAGAAAATGTCAAATCGGCTACGTACCGAGACTATCTTTAGATACTAGTAATTATGGTTTTCAAGCGAATGCCAGTTCAGCACATCTAATTAACAAAGCCTTTTGCGCGTTCAAAGATGACAGGGATGGGTGTCTAACGGTAACATCCACACTGTATCGTGGATATCTATCACATGCCCAGCCGCGGTGAGAATCTGGAAGATCGGTTTGAAAGGAAGGAAAAATAGCCAGGCAGGGATATCCCGCTGGAGTATAATCGCATACAATTTTGAAGGACCAAGGGTTACTATTTACACCGCGCCTTTAGACATTTCTTTAGGAAATACTTACCAAGAATTTTTAATCGATTCTGTAGTCAAATATACGACCTATAGGCTATTCTACTTCCAGACTGAACCAGGCATGCTTGGATTAAGCATGATGCAGTTATTCGTGTACGATGATTAAAATAAGTGTTGGTAATTTTCAATGGTAATAATCATTGAAAATTTAAACCTCAAGTTCAACAACATCGTTATCTGCAGATACTACGATCAACGACTGGATCCATCCCGGCTCCGTTTCTATCCTCGTTTTTGTAAAAGTAAATGTCTTGTTCGTTTGCAACTTGCTGAGCAGGGGCTCCCCCTATACACTCATGTAGTACTCTGTCTCATCTGGCGCTACTACCGTAATCAGGTAAAAATATCCTTCTGTGCCATAATATTATAAATATTGCTTCGTTTTAATAGTAAAAACTACGTCTTCTTCCAAAGTTTCAAAATCTAAAAATTTACGAGCTTCCATTTTAAGTAGCTGGATAAAACTTTATGTTAATATCTTAATCTTGTATCTATTTCTCCATATTTTACCGTTGGAATGACGTATCGTATTCGCGCCAACCTTTAACGCCATGCTCGTCTTGTACAACGATGAGTACGTGACGGCTTCGTTAGTGTCTTTGTCAAGGATTTCAACGTGCATAGGATTATTTCGAATCGTTTTTAGATGCTCGTACTCGGGCGGCATGTCCTTTTTCTCCTTCACCGGCGCGTTCAGTTCTGATTCCAGTAAAATACCCAACTCAATGAGTATTCTTATTATTTGAGGTTTGTTCATATAACTAGACTTTATTCCATGTTCCTTCATTAACGATTTCAGTTGTGGGAGTGTCATGTTCTTTTTATATTAGAAAATATTTTCTAATCGTTGTATAAGACAGTTCCAGCCGGCAACGCTGCATTGAAAGTAGCCTTGATCTGGATGTCTACGACAGATGACTTTAACCGTTCAGATTGCTTACTTACATCGAAAACGAATAGCGGATGTAGGTCTTTGTAGTCAGCTGGAGTGATGTTGCTCTGGGTGACCAACTGGTCCATTCCGTAGAATTTTTCGCTAAAGGTCGCCGCGTCTCTGTACTTCTAGAAAATTGCTGATTCGGGAATGAGAGGTTATAGTCAACCGCTGGATATCTGTCCTGGTTCATCATTACATACATGTTCTTGATATCGCAATGATCGAAAATTGATGGATTAGCTTCTTGATTGCCGCTTCGATTCGTTTGAAATCCATCTATGATGTACCTGGGTTTTTCCGGTGCTGTCTTTACGCTAAGACGCCAGCTAACTGTCGTAGATTGGGGAACCGTTATAGTATCGCAAAGATGGGCTCGATAGGCTACTGGAAACGTTGCCTTTGATTCGATCGTTTTATACAGCTGCATTCTGTCCATGTCAGACGCAATCACGTGCGGCATAAACCATGATATTTTACTGAGGTTGACTTTACCAGCCGCTGCTGTATTTACCCTTAAAATAGCATCGCTGTCGGGTTTACGAACGAGAGTTAAAATCTGCTTCATGCCGTAGACTATCTTATCGTAATCCTCACAGAATCCAAAAATGTGCTTCAGAGGCACGATGAAGCTAAATGTACCCTTTGCAGTTGGTTTCTGAATGAGATACGCTTGTCTTATCGCGAATCCCGTGTTATCGGCAATAACAGCAGTCGCCGCGGTGTCTTTAGTCCATAATTGGTTAAGTCCTTGCGCAAGAGCAAAGTCGTTAGGATATTTCAGCAAGCCCAGCATAGTTGTGGCTTGTCCGGGATGAAGCACGCTTTCTATTTCTTCATTAGACAAGGAATACGACATTTGGCTGAAGAGATGCATCAGCCCGTTGTTAACTAAAGCTGCAGCGTCGACATCAACGTAAAAGGTTCCATCCGCTTTAGTCAGTCTGCCTTCGAAAAGCAGGTATGTAGAGGCAGTCGGCGTTGCTGTGTCTTCCTCGGACGTAATAAGTCTCGCATTTATTCTGATTTTCTAACTGTAAGTCGTCGAAAATCATCAAGTTCTTCTTATCCGGTTTCAATTCTCCCGGATCTGGCACGTCTTCTGCTGATTCAAAGAACTTGGAAGAAATGTCAGATTTTTTATTCAAGTGTTTAGCCATTTCCTCAATTACAACCTCTGGTGAATAATTTTGTCTCATGATCTCGTCTTGAATATAAAATAACCCGATGATGGATTCTTTAGGTAGTTTTTATTCAAATGCTTTTTTAAGAATTTTATACTCTGGTTGAAAGAGAGACCTTCCGAATATTTGTAGATTCTTATAATCTAACCATCCGGGTTAAAGAAGTAGGTTCAACAGTAAAGTCGTCTTACCACAACCAGACTTTCCTACGACTAATCCTCTTATACTTCTAGGTAAAAGAGGATTATTGAATCTATTAGATAACACGCCGCTCCACGATAAATTTTTGGCTTCCATTTTAAATATATCTTATTGTATTTAAAATGTATTGCGTAAAGTGCAAAAATCATACTGAAACTAAAAATGTACAGACTGTTATAACGAAGAATGGAAGGCCGATGCTTAGAGGCACATGCGCTGTTTGTGGGAAAATAAAGACTCAATTCGTGAAAGCATCACAAGGTGGCGATCTAGTTGGATCTCTAAATTCGGTTACAAGCGGTATTAAGTTACCATGGGCTAAATTTCAAGGTGAGATTCACTTGCCGGGACATAAATTTACTGGTCCTGGTACTAGACTGCATTTGAGATTGAATTCCGATGGAACTCCAAAGGATTGATCATGACCCGTTGATAGGGTTGATAACGCCGCGTATTATCATGATTTAGCTTACAACCAACACACTGATACGGCTTCTAGGAATGTCGCCGATAGAGTAATGATTAATGATTTGAATAATATTCCTAATCCTAGCTGGCTGGAACGTATAGAGAGGGCGATAGTCAAACCTATATTATCTACTAAAGCAAGTCTTGGGTTAGGTTTAAAAAAAAGTCCAAAATTACAACCCGATCTGAAATGGACCAATCAATTAGCGAATGAATTGCATAAACCAGTAGTAAGGCATTTTAGAAAGAGAAAGGTGTACGTTAGTGGAATAGATGAGATATGGGCTGTTGATCTAGTCGATATGCAGGTCTTCGCTAAAGACAACGATGGTGTGAAATATCTATTAACCGTTATAGATGTGTTTTCCAAGTATGCCTGGATCGTTCCATTGAAAGATAAGAGCGGAGTGGTTACAGCCAGTGGTTTCTTGAAAATATTAGAGAGCGGAAGAATTCCTGGAAATGTTTGAACGGACAAAGGAAAAGAATTTTATAATAAAAATGTCCGGGAATTAGTTGAGTTATATTCTACTGAGATTGAAGAAAAATCTTGCGTCGTTGAGAGATGGAACCGAACAATGAGGGCGAAAATGTTTGAGTATTTTACAGCTAATTTAACTAGACGATATATCGATGGGTTGGCAGAAATGGTTAGTAATTATAATGAAACAATACATTCTTCCATTAAAATGACGCCCGCTAAGGCTAGTATGAAAGTGAATGAAAGACTGTATTTATGAATTTGTACGGTGATGAGATTTCAGAACCCATTAAGCCTATGTTCTCGGTAGGTGATAAAGTTAGAATAACGAAGAAGAAGAATATTTTTGAAAAGGGATACACGCCTAGATGGACGGAAGAAGTTTTTATTGTATCCCAGATTCAATACACGGATCCGCCAACTTATAAGATTACTGATTGTAATGGTGAGAAAATACAGGGCTCATTCTATGAACAGGAGCTACAGAAGACAGCTCAAGAAAAATTTAGAATAGAAAAGATAATCAGGAAACGGGGAAACAAGTCGCTAGTAAAGTGGTTGGGTTATCCCGAGTCCTTTAATTCGTGGGTAGATAATGAAGACTTAGTGATCATGTGATGATGAGTAATATCGAAACTTTAGAAATTCCTACCAGACATGCGTCGTAGTTCTTCCCCCCTACGTTGTTCCGTCTCGTGATGATGAGTCTACCTGCGTTGGCGTCGAACAAGCGGGCACATTATTCGATAACTCGTGATCGTGAATGTGCGTCAGAGTTCTAGATCTTTCTGGACTTCCGGGACTACTTAATAACTGCGTGTGACTGGGAGTTAGACCGTCACACATCTACTTTTTCGGACGCGTTGTGACCAAATTCTCCTCTCAGACTGTGAATATGGGCGACGAGTTTCAAACCTTCGTTCATAGTCTGGCTAATGAAAGACCCACCAACGTTGGGAGAAAGGAACGCGAGTTGGTGAAGATTCGTGAGAATATTCGAAAAACAAAGGCGAAAGATCGTAAACAGAAACAACGCATGAGAGAGTTGAAGGCGGCCCTTCGTGAGACGGCTGACGAACTGGTTTTCCTAAAGAACGAGGCTGCACGGCAGGTCGAACTGTTGCTGACGCCGCTGCTGGTTGCTAACCTCTCTCTATAAAAAAAAAACAAGATTGCTTGTGAGACACTGACTAATCCACCAACGACAGGATCTGCTCCATCGTTAACACTGTCTAACCCCAAAAGACTGGTATATTTAATTTTAATTTTATTAAATTTTTTTGTACATTTAATTAAAAAATAACTCGCTTTTTATATAACATACCTTATACACCCGTTCGCTGCTGCTGCTTAAGACGGCGACGTGTTAACTGTTTTCCAACTGGCTGATCAATGAACTCGCGTTCTCAGCGGACACTGCTTTAAACGAATAGAATGATCTATTATATTATATCGCTACATACAAACGACTCTTAACGGTCGATAAATGCCCGTCTACGCAACATTGTAGGCCTATGTGGTGTATTTTATAAATCTCTTATCGGAATTCATATTCGCTGTAAAACAACCACAAAGAACTTGTTATGGATGGATGGAAGGATGGACGGATGGTTGGATGATTGGATAAATGAATGCCTGGATGGATGAATAGCTTATTGTCTATACGCTGTGTCTTAATAAGTTCCATATGGAGGGGGGGCGAGACCCAGCGTTGTCTAAATGGCTTGTTGTCTACGACGAAGCGGTGGCGGAGACTGTTTTAATTGGCGCCAGTTGTGTGCTATCTTGTTTGTATGAACAGGCGTATATATTATGACGACGACAATGATGACGACGACTGCGATGATGATAATGATGACGACGACGGTGGTGATGATGATGGTGATGATGATGATGATAGTAATGATGACGACGATGATGATGATGATAAATAGACTGATAGAGACAAAATGAAGGGAGAATGGTTAGGCCTCGGCAGACAGACAGAATGAAGGGAGACGGAGATAGAGACGGCTAAAGAGACGGGCGTTTTCAATTAGTGTTGGCCTCAATTTACGTCAAAACAAAGGTTCACTGTTCTATCGGTTTCATGATATTTTGACATCCGGATTTTATCTACATATAATGATACTATTAGTGTGGCCGGGTTTTTTGGCCTGTTTATGACTAAGTACGAAACTGTTGTGAACTCCCCGTGACCTTTGATCTTTAGGAAGTATAGGTGGGTGTTTTAACCATGCTTATAGGTTTGTGCACGCCAGGTCGAAACTTTTGGAAAGTTCGTGGCGTTTTTTCCTTGTTATTGGTTGATGCTGGTTTTATCCTATGGTTAGGTTGATGTTGGTTTTGGTGATTTTTATCCTTGGCTATAGGATAAAAATAGTTTTTAACCTACTAGGTGAGCGGTTTGGACCTATGGTTAGGTGGTTTGTCTGAGACTATCCAGCCCCCTACTACTAAAGCCTTTTCTCCGGACAGCTCCCTACCAGAATAGTTATCGGTTGCGTAGACAACAATGCCTTTAACGGAAACTACAAGAAGAACCCATTCAACTTTAAACATATGAATCTTACCCAGCTTAAAGTATACTTGGATGGTCAGCAGCAATCTGTGAAACCGGTCGAAGTCAACTTTACCACCGATCAGTTCATTAATGCTTATGTTACCCTGTTTTCAGGGGAACTGGAAAGTGGATGCGAGACGAAGGAAACGAAATTAGCAGAGAGGATTTTCCTGGTGGATATGCTCTTTATGCATTGGATCTGACACCTGATCTTGCGAAGGCGATCATTTCAATCTGATCAAGCATGGAAATATTCGACTGGACATGAAATTTTCTCAAGCTTTGACGAATACCATAAACGTGATAGCATTTGCAGAATTTGAAAACATTTTGGAAATTGATAGGTCGAGAAACGTGGTTTTTGATTATAAAAACTGAAGATGGATGGAGATAGAATAGATCACTTACTGCGTCGAGATTCAAAGTGTGTATCGATGTTTGCTGGCATATTTTCTAGTGATCGTCTACCAAAAACTTTACGAGAACCAGCTCTACTCGTCTGTAATACCGATCCGCATTATGAAGCAGGGATCATTGGATAGTATTATACGTGGAGAATTCTTTGTATGGAAAATATTTCGACTCGTTTGGCAGACTGCCTCAAGATATATTCAGAGAGTTCTTGAATAGCCATTGTGAACATTGGATTTATAATGATAAGCATTTGCAAAGTTCTGTTAGCCATTTTTGTGGGCATTACTGTATTTTCTATTGTTTGCATAGATGTAGAAATAAAAACACTAAAGCCATTACTAATATGCTTACTTCGGACACTGGACTTAATGATTATTTGGTTCATAATTATATTTGTAAGACGTTTGCGAATAAAGTTTATTGAATAAAGTTTCAATCATTTGAATTTTCGCATTCCATTACGCAAAAATTAGGGTTATGATGATTGCAATGTTCCTACAATGCACTGGTTCACACCCTACCGTTGACCAATAGGAATGGTTCTAGGGTTAGAAGCCTAGCCTAAGGCTAGGACCGCCATACACAGTTAATCAATTGGAATGGTCCTGTACTAGTGTCCATATAATGCATAATTAGGGTTATCACAGCCCCTCTTGTCTATGGATAGGGGGCGCGGCGCCAGTCTAGGGTTAGACCATGTGTATTCGGGTGTAAAATAGTGAAAAATAATACACCTGTCATTATATGTCAAGCCATGTCAAAGGGTCAACACAGAAGCAACCCTTAGCCCACTACTATAGGATTTACAAAGGTCATTGAGATAAGCACAGTACAAAGATTGGATGCGTTGGAAGAACAATGGTTGATTGGTACACAACGGCCACTGATAGGACGCCAGATGCCCAGTGCAAAGGTTACCTGCTGTTAGGATTAGCACAGACGCCATTATCTATTTTTAAGGGATGTGAGCTGCCTTCATTCTAGGGTTGTGCAAGGCCTGTTGCTACAGTCTAGGGTTACTTTACTCAATAGGAATGCTGCGCTGGCTTCCACTCCAGTCATCTAGGCCTGCGCTGGTTCCCAGCCAAGGGTTAGAATGGCCGGAAACAAATGAAATTAGGTTTGGCCAGTCCAGAAAGTCTATGGGTCATGACCTAGATACAAAGTACAGGTCACAGAAGACAATGAATGGCGTCATAGGCAGTCACGTGACAGTCCAAAGGTCAGACTGGGGTAGAAGACCTACTCCCACCACTATTGTCAGTATTAAAACCAAACTGCGGCTCATGAAGACCTTGGCGTGGCCAATATCAACGCATGGTTGTGAGGCGTGGTCAATAAAGAAAAGAAGAAGAGAAACGCATACAAGCATTTGAGAACATGTGCACGAGGAAGCTGCTCAGAATTCCATGGACAGCAATGGTGACCACCGAACATGTGTATCAAATGGCGAAAGTTGACAGCAAACTGCTGGGCCACATAATATCCTGAAAACAGTGATACTTCGGCCATATCGTGAGACAGCCTAAAGACAGTATTGAGAACAGTGTGATGTTGGGTTTAGTAGAAGGAAGCCGAAGTCGTGGAAGACCCAGAAACTGCTGGTTCGACAATGTAATGGCGTGGACTGGTTTAAAAAGCACAAGCTTAATGAACATCGTACGAGACAGAAAGCATTGGACATCACTTTCCCATTCATGTAGTCAACCGTCGCGAAGTGACGATGACGATGTGACATGACATGACTTATCGGTCACTTTATAAAGTATACAAAGTGTCCTATTATATTCTAGCTTGCAAACTGGCGACATCAATTAAAATCATTAGGCCTAGATGTAATGCTGTAAAAACATCTAAGCAGCGCAATAGAATGACTGCTACGGATATGAAGTTGTTATAATATAACATATTATGCAGGATAAAAGGTTGTTTTAAATTTATAGAAGTTAAGTTTCTAATAAAAGTATTTTGTTTAATAACACAATCACAGCAGTATTTTAAATTTTTTATAATTAACCATCAAAAACATCAACAAACTTTGCCAGGAGAAGAAACAAAAGCATAGTGCACATTAAATTAAACACCAAAAAACTTTGCACGTTAGTTTGCTCATTTTGCGTTACTGTTTACTTCATAGGTTTGTTTACGAATAATAATAAGCTTTAAAATATTTAAAATAAATTACACAATTTTCCATAGAGACTTTTTCCTTAATGTCTGCGTATAACTATAGAGAGGGAAAATCTTGTTTAAATTACCCATGTTCATAAACAGCATTGTAAATTATTCTCCATGGCAAATCAGGTTAAGAAGCCTCGTTAGCGTCGGTAGTAAAAGCGGGATTATTATTATGAGCTGGGTTGATGAAAACATTTCTTTTTAACTGGGAGCCGGATTGATGATTCATGCTGAGATGGAAGCTGAATTGATGAAAAATCGTGCTTAAATGGCAGATGGATTGATGGAAAGATGCCTTCCTTATGCAATGATGAAAAGTTGCAATGAAGAAACGAATCGGTGGAAATTCATTCATCATTTCGCTTCCACTTAAGTAGAAATCGCATCATCAATCCAAGCTCTTGGTATGCACAATTCTTTTAATCGATCTAGCTCCCAGTTAGAACATCAAAATCAATTCATCACTCCAGCTTGCATTTATGCATGCTTGTTTGTTGAATACATGTTTCAAACAAGGCATTAATTTACGACGCTAAAATACGATAGCTCGTAAGCGATAATTAACGACGTTAAATAAGATTTTACCGAAAGAGAATTCATAATAGGCCTATGTCATTGTCATTGATTTTGTGTTAATATTAATCTAGGCATAAACCTGTTATTATCTGCATTTTCAAGCATTGTACCTACAATAGAATATAATAGTTTTGTACGGGGTTCCGCGAAACATTTTTTGTATCAGAAGGGTTCCACGACCAAGAAAGATTGTGAAACGCTGAATTAGTGTATGCTTGCACATTCTTCAGCATAGACCTGACGCAGGGGCGGATCCAGACCATCTAGTAAGGGGGGGCGATTTTTAGGTTTTAGTGGCAACCGCAGGCAAGCCCATAAATCGTAAAACTTGTTTACTTTTTTTTCTTTGAGTATCATTCTTCTACTGTCTGAATCTATGTAATGTAACTATAAAATGACGTCATATATTGGTAGTCCGATCCCAATAGTCCGATTTAAAATACGCACCGCACAACTTTATTAAAATTCTTACTTTTAAACAGTCTGCTCAATAGACCTCATTTACTTCCGTTTTCAAACACCATGTGTTAGTTAAAAATATAATAAATAGTAAATACAAATTACTTTTAAAATTAAAATTTTTAAATAATTGTGTATTATTAATTTAATATCAGTTTATAATAAAAAAATATTATAGATTGTTGCTATAATCAATAATATTATTAATTAAACAATATCAATATTTCTTTTCGGGACGCTATGAAGACGCTATCAAGTAAAAATCGCTAAAGAAATTTCTTTCCAAATAATATAAGGGGGGCGATCGCCCCCATCGCCCCCCCCCCTATGGATCCGCCACTGACCTGACGAAGGAGGTCTCACGAGGCCAACAAAGTATCGCTTAGTGATGGACCGATACCTGCGGTATAAAAATAATATAAAGTATTGGTCAAGTACCTGAGGAACACCAAGAACATGAATCCAGGCAGACCTGGAAGAGCCACAGGCAATGCAGTTGGTGCACTCTGACAAAAATGAGCTGAACAACTCTATAATATTAATAAAGAATAAATTATTATTATTATTATTATCCATCAGGTGATAAAGAAACCTGAGAAATTGGGTTATCTGGAACAGTTACGTCTCCACCGGTTCAGGCATTATTATTATTATTATTATGAAAATGGTCCATGAGGTTCAATGAGAATACAGAAGTGCGTTAAAGGTTTTCGTCCCCGTCGGGCTGAACGAAAGAGCTTCTGAATGCCACTGCATTAAAAGGTTGTGTACAAATAGTTAGACATTGAAAAAGATGAATTGTTTCGCGTGGGTCTCCCGTTGCCTTTGTCATAAGGCGGCCCAACTCTGGAGCAGTTACGTCTCCACCGGTTCAGGCATTATTATTATTATTATTATTATTATTATAACATGCATCAAGTGCTTGATAATCTATGCAAATGTGCCTCGGAATGCGACGGCGTTATATCGTTGTGTGCAAATCGAAAGGCGCTGTTATAGGCGTCTAGTCTCGAGTAGCCCCCCCCCCGATACAACTGTCAATCGCCGGCCTAACTCAGTTAGGAACTCAGTGCCTTCTTTATTGATGGGTCCCAAAGTTTCAAGTGCAATTGGAACGAAACTGTGCGTAGCGGGGAGTGTTGCGTAATGCGTATTGTGTGTAGTTGCAGTTTTACTTTGAGTGTACAGGGTCTCCGCTCTACTGAGCGAGGCCTGCTCATTGTCCCATTTGCCCGTACAACTACTAAACAGAATCGTGCCTTCTCAGTGGTTGGCCCCTCGCTCTGGAACACGCTCCTATTGGCAATGCGGTTGTCGCCAAGGTGTGTGTATAATAAGTTTATTTAATGACGCATCCATGACAAGGGTCCACTCAGACAACTTTTATACTCGCCTTAGAACTGTTCTTTTTAGCCGTGCTGGGGTCGGGGCGCTCCTGAGTAGCAGCTTTGGTGGGGTACGTGCTATATAAATCTTCGTGATGAATGAATGATGTGTTATTATAACAATGCTTTATAGTCATAGAAATCTTCGGTTATGAGGTGATTAATCTGCATGAATGCAATAAGATGTGCATTGCACTACATATGAACCCATGTCTGTCTGAAAGTAATCATGACTGAGTTTCTAGTCAGTGTTTGATGCTGTTGTGCAGTCCTGTTCCTGGGAAATACCTCATTTCCAGGAGAAACAGAATTTGATAAATACCTGAAGAAATACAAGGGCTCAAACAATGCTCGGACGGATATGGAAATGGTCAGAATCTTTGTTTGCATTACACATTTTCATGTTTAGTTTCATTAAAAATTGCAAGTTGTTTTATTCCTGGCATTTTCTTCATAACATGTTTAAACAATACTGGGTGTTTGTAATAACATGAACAGGAATATTGTCATAATGGTCCTATCAAGCTGCATATTTTGTGGAGTGTCTGTGGATAGATGCTGGCTGATTGCTTATGTGGTGGTGGTGGTGGTGGTGGTAGTTGCAGTTTAATGACACTGAGTGATAACAATGATCATTAGCATTGCCCTCCTCCTTAATCAAGACTTGGGACTGCTCATTATGTGCGCAGTGGCGCGTTTACCTATAGGTGCAGTAGGCGCGCGCCTAGGGCCCCCAAATCTCAGGGGGTCCTCCAAATGATGAAAACATTAAATACATAATAATAATATCTAAGAGGCCCCCAAATGAATGAACATATTTCATATAAAATGGTATCTCAGGGGCCCCAAATGATTTAAACATTTCATTTAAAATAACATCTCAGGGGCCGCAAAAACATTTAATACAAATTAACATCTCAGGGGCCCCAAATGATTGAGAACATTAAATACAAAACAACATAGCAGGGGCCCCCAACTGAATGAAAACATTTAATACAAAACAGTGTTGTATGCAAGACCTTAAACTTCAAGACCAAGACGAGACCGAGACAGTGAGGTACCGAGGCCGAGACAGTGAGGTACCGAGACCGAGACACTAGGTTCAAGACAGTTCGAGGCAGTAAAAGACAAGCGATCCTATATAAAAGGCTGTAAAATACTAATGTATCAGTTTTCGGGAATATGGTTCATTTGTAATTTCAATTTGAAACTTAATTATAGGTTATATTATATTATTATATTATATTATATATGTCATTTATATTATATGAAACTTAATGTATATTGTATCAATTCCCAAGAACAGTTTTTATATTGCCGAGTTTTATCTTTTTTGATATTTCTTCTTCGGCCTATTTTCTGAATAGTATAAAGAAAGCACGTCTGAAATCTTCAAGAGGATTTTAAACAATCAAATTTGATACCAAATACCAAACGAAATTATAAATTTGCGCATATCCTTACTCACCCTGAGAAACTCGAAGTTGTTCCGATCGTTTCGGTTATGACGGTTTTACATCAATGACAAACTAATAGCCAATAGCTATTGTTTGTAAATAGGCCTAACTTCAAATAGCGTAAACGCAAACTTCACAATTTCAGGTACTCTCTCAGACATTTTTCCACTTTAAGACAATTGAATTGATTTCAGTATCATGTGACTCGTTACCGTTTCTCGTAAATTCAGGTTTCAGTTTCTAGCGCAAAATTTTAAGACAATTAACCCGAAACTTATCGAGACTGCTTGTTCGAGACAGAACTAGACCTTCACTTCAAGACAGTTTCTAAAAATTCGAGATACTACCTCGAGACCGAGACAGCAGGCTACCAAGACCGAGACACTAAAAAACTGTCTCGAAACGTCTCGAGACCGAGACACGGTCTCGAGACCATACAACTCTGATACAAAATAATAACTCAGAGGTCCCCGAATGATTGAGAACATTAAATACAAAATAGCATCTCAGAGGTCCCCAAACGAATGAAAATATTAAATACAAAATAACATCCCCAAGGCCCAAAATTAATGAAAACACGTTTGAAATATCATAGATATAATAAATTCTCTATTTCTGCAGCAAAGCATTCACATGACAAATCTATTGTGGTAATTAATAATTGCTTTATTAATGTAAATATCGATATCAGCTCGGTTAGCTGTGTTGGTAAGAGCGAAAGCTGCGTGTTATGGGCGTCTTCGCTCCCAGAAGTTGGCTCACTGTTTATTTAATTGAATGAAAATTTTAAATAAAGTTGCGTATTTTGATATTTGATGGCGTGACGTCACATATCTCAGACTCCTCCTCTTTGTCACAAATCATCACAGATGTACGACTCCTCCAAAAGGTGTGACGCCAATTATAGACGGCCCCTAAGCCTCAGTGTACAAATTCAGAAGGGCCCCAAAGATGTTTGCGCCTAGGGCTCCGCGTTCTGTAAACGCGCCTCTGTATGTGCGAAACTACTCTTCCTCATCTGGCAACCGTACTTAGATCTCCTTCGGACTATCATTGGACAACCCATCTGACTTGACACATTACTCGTTTATAAGCTTGGCTTTTGAGTGGAACTTTAGAAATTTGGAAGTTAAGATTATGATATGTAACCCTTACAATGATAAGCCTATACTAACCAGGTGTTGGATTGCTTAAATCTTTGTGTTTCATTTGAAAAATTCCTAAAATAAGATCTGATTGAGTAATGTCCGTCTCGTTTATCTATGTGCTACATAAAAATGATGTTTTCTTTGCTTTAGACAATATATCATTTTGACATTGTGAGTAAACAAATTGACATTGCTCTAACAATGTTCGCAAAGTCATTTATGGATCCACTTCTGTCGAAAGACGCAATAATGAAAGAAATGAACGCAATTGATGCCGGTACTGTATTTGTCTATTATTTTTCATATTGTGTGTCAAGGGTTGATGTGTATGGTATTGTTGGCCTTCTGCTATTTCCATCAGATTTCAATTCACAGTTGATTTATTGAAACTGTCAATGGCTATTCCATTTTGTTCAATTTGAACCTTCAACGGTGCAATACTTCAGTGCTGAAGAATCTTAAGTCCAAAAATTCATTAATAGGGTCAGTTCCAAATCAGGATCAATTTCTGGTCAGGCAGGTAGACAGAGGATGTTATTCTTCCCACTTGGTATTTTCATCATTAATAAATTTTATGTATCCATATTATGAAAGAATATGCAAGAGGTGTATGGGGCATGTCTGTCGAAAGGAGGAGGAGAGAAGAGCTAAACAGGTGATGTCCTGGTGTGCGGGAGAGCGATGGAGGAGAGGAAGACCGAGAAAAAAACTGGCCCAGAGACCATAAGAGACGACCTAAAATGTTTGGAGATATCGTGGGAGGAGACTGAGACACTGGCTTTGGATAGAGACGAATGAAGGAAGTGCGTTGCCCGATGTGTAGACCTACACAGGAAGGACTAAGTACTAAGTCTATTAATAACTAAGTACTTCAAGAGGTATATATTGAATTGGAATATGCAAGAGGTATATATGGAAATGAAATTTGTTGAATATCTTTTTTGTCATGGTGAAGTTTTGAATCTGCATTCGTGCAACCTTAAGTTTAGCTATTAAAGATCAATAATTAATAGACTTTAAACTAGCATCGAGTATTATATTAACACTTTGACTGTGGGACCATGTATTACCAGAATACAGCGGTCTTTAGGCTACCCTAGACCCAATAAAAAATTATGGGAAATGTGAAGCGATTAGAAACTATTTACAACTGTTTTCAGCAGTAGCTCTGCAATGTTATGAAATGCACAGAAACTGCTAATTGCTCTACTGTACTCTACAGTAACTTTTCTATTTTATCCCCTAGAATGCTGATGTCAGGCATGCAGCTTTGTTCTGCCCGACCCGTGGTGTGGCGGCAGTTAACAACACGTGTTGCTTTTTTCGAGATGTTCACAATCAACAATTCAACATAATAGAAACTGAGAATCAGCAGTATAATTTCCTTGCACACTAGTGGCACTATTTAATCATCGTAGGCCTATACTGATATATACTGTCGTACATTGTGTCTAATAGCAAAATGATGTATGAGTTTGCTCATACCTCGCATTCAGTGTTAAGGGGCCGTTCACAAATTATATAAAGCTCAAGGGGTGTTTTGCTAGCATTATATTGTGTTGGGTGAGGGTATGTTGAAGGTTTCGTTATATAACAAACTTTTTCAGCTTATGCTATTTTGCCTGTTTGCTTGTCCATTGGAAATCCATGTACCACGGACCTTCATTGTTTAATTTAAGTTCACAATACGTTGTAAACCAAAACTAGCACCATTAGCTGCCACCTGGCGAAATGATTTGACGTTCTTACTTATTATTTATAAATCCACTTTTAACTATTTCCTGTTTAAAATTTTAGCAATTTCCTGCGCATAGCTTTAAACGCTCTTAAATTCAATTCTGTGTGCCTTGTTTTGATTCTGGTTTAAATTAAAATTAACTCACTTGAAATAATTATTTTGGTAGGTATTATCAAGGTGTTAGATTTCATTTTCTATAGTATGTGTAAATAGTTTACAGGCCATATGTTTGGTTAAATACCCAATTGTAGTTGTAGTATACACTCTGTATACATCATACGCTATTAAATAGGTAGAGTTGTACCGCGAACCTATAGTTAAATACTGATAGTGCAATATTAAACCAATCCATTCTGTGTGATACTGTAATCCTCATTTCTTGTGCAGAACGGGAGGGAAACTAAAATGGTGTTTTTAGATAGGATTCACATCACTGCCATGTATTATCAGGCTTTATTAGTAAGCCTACATGTAGATACATGATGACAATCATCGACTACCCAATTAGTTACCATAATTAATGCAAGTGAATTAAGCGCCATGAAAAGTCCGATTATTAATATGCAGAGGAGCTCCATACATCCGCATCATTGGCACGATAGAGCACACAATTTTAAGCTGGCTTTTGTTACATAGCCAATTGGGCGCAAGATGATTTTTTTTACTGCAGTTCTTGAAAGGATAATGGCAATTATCAGCTGAATCACTACTATTAAAGTGCTAACTAACATTGTATTGTTATAAAAGTTTCAAATTGTGCAATACAATTATGTCGATTGTATGGTTTTTAATGTGCTTATAGACTGGGGTGGGGTAGGGGTAGGTAGCATATCTGTTATATAATATTGGGGTGGGGGTCACAGCTGCTGTTTCATAACGTTATTAAAGATAGGGCTGGGCCAAAAATTCAGATTTTATGCGTTATACAATATATGAACGACGCCTAAAGCACAAAACAGTTTAATACTTTTTACAACGAGAATTTACAAATTGTGACTGGAAACAAATGCAGCTCATCATTTGAAGTGTTAAGTAATTTTACTTTTCAAATGCCATGATTATATGATTTCCCAGCAGGAGGTTGTTGACAACCTATTCTGTGTTAGATGAATACAATGGCGACTTTGCTAAACAATGATTTGTTTTATTTTCACAGTCGATTACAAAACAACCATACAATACATCAGACAAGAATTGCTATATGTATGTTAGATGAATTTCTTCTTTTTTTCAAAATTAGAGTGGCTTCAGAATGCCAAGGGAGACGATAATGTCAGATACCTTCAAATCTTGGGATCTTTGGCAAAAAATGGTCATCCAATGAGGAAGTTTTCATGGGGTGAGCTATGTATTTTGTGTTTATATAGAGCTGATCGATTGTTAGTCTGGGCCTTAGGCAACTATCTGGACTCTAACATTTGACTAGACTGTATTCCTTAATGCTTTTGCACAAGAGATGCAGGAGTGGTCTTCTCTATGTAAGAGAGTGGATGAGTTTTTTTAGTTTCCTGGTGAAACATGTTTCAGGCTTGTGGCCTGATTTGTTGGTTTGTCGGTTTGTAGTTCTTCTACAGGTTATAGTTACCTCTTCATTATATTAACTAGTCTATTATTAAACTACAAGCATGCCTCGTGTTTGTCTCTATGACCAGTCTTTGTAACTGCTATATTTTATTTTATGTTGCTGTGTCTATGATTTGATTGAAATTATAATTATCCCTAATTCTAACGAGTCTCTGTTCGTCAGATATAGATCACTTCTAACTATATTTATATTCATTCATTTATATACGTAAATATATATATATACATGCATATATATATATATAGAACTTACAAATAAACAAAAAAAATCGTTTATTGACCTCAACTAAAACATTTGATGATTAAACAAGAATATTATAATATGCAAGGTACAATAGGGGGAAAGACCCAAGAAAGGCCGAGGTCCTGAAGGCGGGGCCACCCATGTTAAGAGAAGAAGCATTCAAAGGTCGGAGGTCTATATGTAGATAATACTAATAATTGCTTAACTAGTTAACTATTACTGAAATTACTGAAATGACTATGACACAAAAGCAGGATCAGCTGGTGACAAGTTTTTCAAATGTAACTATTGCTTTTCATATGTATTGTCGCGGGCTACTCTCTCGTCAGCTCCTTCTAGATGACGAAAGTACCACCGGTTTGTTCCTCAATCACCAAGCTCAGCAACACGACGCACTGGATGGTTTTAATATGTATAATTAATAATAGATATATGCACCACTCATCCTATCTACACCTACTGAAGTTATTAGTGTCCTTTAGAAATGTTTCCCTGGGTTACGTTAGAGACGAGGTACCCCAACTATGTTGATTACCCTTGTCGTCAGAACGATCTCACGTCTCCTCCCCAGTTCCAGAAACAAGTTTCAGTTCTTTCCCTTGCTACACTATATGAACCCTTCAAGAGGTGATTTCCTTCGCCATTCCAAACGCAAAATTCGTATCTCTATTGGACGACAGATCACCTGCTGAAGCTATAACTAAACCTGGTTGGTCAGATCTTGGCGCCCCTAGCGTAACGTCATATCCTTAGAGGCGTGCATTAATGTTTGACTAGCGGCTGTTATGGCTGGGCCTTGTCAGTGTCATAGACGGGCAATAGGTCCCAGTGATCGAATTTCATTATTATAGTTATACCGCCTAATTCGTTGCGCGTTCATATCGGAATTGTCCCCTATTCATGATCCGTGTCAACCAGCCGGTTCAGACCAGATCTTCAGCTGATTCATGAATTTCTTGTCTGTGGGTCGTAGAGATGGGAAGGGTAGTCGGCTCTGACGGGTGCCTCGAGGTGTCGGGTTTCATCGCTTGACACTCAGTTGATCTTTCCATATTTCTCGCCGTTTGTATTGAGGCCGTCTGCCTTCGGCGAAACCCATTGATGTCTCCCCTCTTGGGATTCAGGTAGACAATCACATCCGTAGTCCTCCTACGCCTCTGCTGTCGATCGATGACTTTTATATAGCGCCATCGTCCAGAGTTTCGCGCGTGATATGTATCTTTCCATTTTAAAACGAGTTTTGAAGGTAAACGTTCTTTTTCGAAATTCAGGCTTATAAAATTATTGGTGGTCAATAATGGGACAAGGATGACTACAGGGTATGTTCCCCTGCATTACTGGCAATTGAGGAGGAGTTAACGCATGAAATGACATTTGAAGACGTTATATGTGACTTTGGAATGCAGATCTTCCTGAGGTTCATATGATGTAGGCCCAGGCTGTTGCAATTTTTAATTTAACTTAAAGTTAATGTCTTAAAGTTACACTGTTTCAGCACAAGCACAGAAATTATTATAATTTGAAATTTGATTTTTTCATTTCCACAGTAAATTCAATTATTAAACTTATTATTTTAATATCTCATTTTTAGACGTGTGTGCTCCCCGCAAGATTCGTAGGTCTTAGACACAGTGTCTATTTGATAAAATGGTCCTTTCTGACTGGTTGAAGCCAAAGTTTCAGCTAAGGATCAACCGAATTAGAATTTCTTGCCGAGTCCGTGTACTGAGTAATGAGAATTCAATTTGCCGAATCCGAGTCCGGGTATTGAATATTTAAATAGTCTCACTCTTAATTTTAAGTTGGGCAGTTTGCACAACTTTCATGAATTTTTGGTTTTGCTCTAGTTGTGACTAATAAAGAATGATAATATCAGTATTTGGGTTTGTAATTAGGTCGATTGTCATTTTGGAAATAAAAATAACAGTATTTGTGTTTTTAGTTAGGTCGATTGTCGTTTTGTAACTTTAAATCCGATTTTCGTTTCAAAACCGAAAATCGGAAAGATTAATACTCGAATCCAATGTTTGTCTGAGTAATGCTGAGTACTACGAAACTCGGGCGGAGCTGAGTTCCGTGCAGAGTTTTGGTTCATCCCTACTTTCAGCAGTAATGAAGTGCCAAGTATTTTTTCCATACTATGCATTGTATGTCTGCTTGTATTATATACATGCAAACTGTACATCTCTTGTACTGTACGGTGTACATGCTTTTTTGTGTGGTGTGTGCGCTTGTATCTGAGCTTTTAATATTCAAACTTCTTGAAGTTGCTTGGTCTGTTGCATCACCTGTGTGAATATTTGTGTTAGGCAACAGCATATCGTTGCCAGCAACAAAATGTGATGTCGTCCACAAGGCTGTGCGAGACTTCTATAACAAGTTTTATGTGGCTCAGCACATGACGCTTGCCGTTTATTCCAAAGGTTTGTTAGTGAAGTCGAACATGCTTCAAGTTTTATTTACGTTTACTTAGTGTTTTATGTGTTAGAAATTTACAGTGGTGAGTTTGCCTATAGGCGCACTAGGGCCCCAGAATCTCACGGGGCCCCCAAATGAATAAAACCATTTCATACAAAATAACATCTTAACAGATTATGCGAATGAAAGTAGCAGTTGCTATTATGCTATATTGTATAATTCGAAAATAAAAATGTCTTAAGTATCGGAATATAATGCAAATTCTGTGCTGAAATAGTCGCCAGAGAGTTACGTTCGTTAGCCATTCAATTTTTTTGACAAAAAATGTGTCGGCTTTTTGGGTTAGATAACGATTTTATTAATTACGAGTAACATTATTACAAAACATTAGGGCCTACTAAGGATTCCGTATGGACTGGTAACCATAAGAGATTAGTCCTATGCGGGGTGACACCATGAGTGACCACACCGGGTGCAGGGGTGCAAAAAAAACAAGATTGTTTTAAAATCAAGTTGTTTTTTTGGTTTTATTTGGTTTTTAGTTTTCCTTTGGATCTTGTAACAACAGTTTTGTTATAAAAAGCATCAAAGACAGCATGAAAACTTGTTTATACAATTAATCTAGCTCTATTCCGACTGAATAACGCATAATTAGTAATATAATAGTAATATTAGTAAATTAACAAAATATTTTTTTTTAAATCAAAAAAATTGCCATTATTGTTTTTTGTTTTGTTTTTTTGCACAAAAAAACAACATGTTTGCAGCCTTGACCCGGTGACACCAACCCCAGTGACGCCTCTGTCTATATTTAATCATAATTAGCGTAAATAAAAAAAACGGCTTGCAGACGTCAGTTCAACTTTGTGAAGTTTTGCATATGATAGGTTACGCAGCACCAGAGTCTCATAAATGACATCAGGCAATTTAGGACTATAGTTGATTTAACTACCCCATTGTCACACGTCGTCACAAAAGTCATACCCCACTCAAATATGACGTCATGAAGCTTTGCACTCTTCCCGAAAAAAAACAAATGTCCAGAATATTACCTGGACATATATCTTCTTATAATCATCAAATAAAGTAGCGCCTAACTATAACTATACAAAATGCTGCAAGCCATACGGAGAGAGCATAATTATTACGACCCTAATTTGTTCCACAAAATGAAAGGCTGAAAAGCTCTAGTAGAATCATTTTTTAAATGTTTAATAGCAATAACTCGAAACAATTCAAACTTTATGCTTCTCCATTCTCCCATAGCTATGGCGTAAGATATACGTAGGCCTATTATCTTACACCGTGCCCATGGCGAAGCAAAATTTTCCTTCATAGAATAAATAGTGAGAGCTTGGATCGCTTATATGCATTTATGTATGTAAGTGTGTCTGTGTGTGTATATGAACATTTACATAGCGCCCTACAAGAACATCACGAGGGCGCTTACCGAAGCTACCTAAGTGACCTAACAGTTCTGAAATAAATGCGTCTTCAATAGTCCAGAAATGTCTCCTGTGCTACACACAGTGGGAGACTCCGAATTGGTAACGGCAAGGAGTTCCAACGTAACGGTCGGCGACCGCAGGGCCAGTGCAAAGCCGACTGCTCGTCAGACGACGACGGGAATCCTCTCGGTCCAGCGACTTCCAGCCACTTAACGTGATCTACGTGACCAGAGGGGCAGCGTATACGAACGGCATCTGATAGACGAGCAGACCATGATCAGAGACAGACAGTGATTCCATCATGACCGCTATCGACCGGCAGTCGTCTCTTGTTATGACAAAATCCAGGTGACCACCATGATCATGTGTTGGGAAAGTCACATGCTGCAGGAGGCCGAAACTTTTAAGGAGCCGCTTCACCTGGCCTGCCCAAGAACATCACAGGTACCTCCATGTGGGTGTTTAAATCGCCGGTCACGATCAACTGGCTGTTGTAGGTTGCCATCACTTCAAGGAGAGTGGTAAATCCTTGAATGAACGTCGCTGATGGTGGCAATGATCCAGGTCGATATATAGCGGCAACAGTAAGCGACCCCTCAGCCGTCGAGAAGGACGTCAGCAGCAACTCGTAGTGTTGTAGACGCCATCGAGCTCGATGCGCTTCACCCGGAGATGTTGACAATAGAAAATCGCTAATCCACCACCTCCTCTGCGTGGCGCGAGGAGATGTGACTCACTGCGCGGCTGACTAGCGATCTCATGTCCAGAGGGAGCCGATCTTCTCTAGGCAACATCAGCCGCCGCAGACTGATGCCATGTCTCAACCGCAACCAGGATATCCAGCTCTTGGCTGTCAATGGCCTTGACCACAGACGACGACTTATTTCCGAGGCTTCTGACATTCCAGGTTCCAACCAGGGCTGCAAACATGTTCGTTTTTTGATTATTTGTTTTTTGTTATTTTACAACAAAAAAATGACTATGTTTTTGCTTTTTATATATTTTTTAATTTACTAATATTACTATTTATATTACGTATTGTGTGTTATTCAGTTGGAAATCACGCTGAATATTATTAATTATATAAACAAGTTCGAGCTCTTTTTATTGCTATGTTTGATGCTTTGTCTAACAAAACTGTTGCGACAAGATCCAAAGGAGAACTAAAAGCCAAAAAACGAAATAAAACCAAACACCAAAAAAACCATAAAAATAACTTTCGATTTTTAAATTTTGTCTTGTTTTTTGCACCTCTGGTTCCAACCCACAGGCCAGATAGCAGACCGTAGGCTTGGGCGATTAGTGACTTTTATTAATCGCGATTAATAGGCGTCAATTAATCGATTAGTAGGCGATTAATCGATTAACAGGCGAGTAATCGATTAATCGATTAGTAGGCGACTAATGTATTTAATCCAACGAAGTCAAAGTAATATGCTCACGGATTTTTATTCTAAATATACAAACATTTGGTAGGTTCTTCAATTTTTCTGGAAGGCTGTTCCAGAGTTTAGCACCCGAGTATTTGATTGGGAACGTTCTTGTATTCGTACGAGTGTATACAGGCCTAAGAGAGGAGGATGCGGAGCGTAGACAATAGGGTGTGGCCTCAGATAGTGGAGTAAAGTAGTTGTTGAAGATCGGAGGTAGTAAGTAGATTATGACTGTATTTAAACATGAATTGAGAAATTTGGTATAGTGTGATTTGCTTTAGTTTTAGTGTACTCAACTGATTGTATTTAAATATACAAACATTAATCGATTACTAGGCGACTAATCGAGCAATGGCGATTAACCGATTAATCGGTTAGTAGGCGACTAATTGATTAATCGATTAGTAGGCGACTAATCGATTAATTGAGTTTTATTTTGACCCTTGATTAGTTGATTAATCGATTAGTAAAACTCGATTAATCGATTAATTTGCCCAAGCCTAGCAGACCGTATCCAGTAGGACCCGACGAGCACGGCACCTCAGGCCGCGGAATGGATAAATATTCCTTTCAGAATGGATAGTATTCCTTTCAGATACAGCTCTTCTCTGTCTGACTCTGTCCAGCCTACACTCTCTCTATTTCTTCGTTTATGTTTACTTCCATTAGTTCACGTTGCCGATGTGGAGCGACTCTCTGCGGCCTGATGCATTTGGGCTTAATTATTGATTTCTGCTGGTGTGTTACACTTCCAACACGCCAAAATTGACAGCGAGAGTAAAAGCTAAACAATCTAACAATTAGGAATTCGGTAATCTTAATTATAATTATTGTTGTTAAATTGTGGTAGCAATTACTGTTATTTAAGTGAAACTTGTTTAATTGTGTGAAATTTTAAGATAAAGTTGCATATTTTGATGTTTGATGTGATAACATGATCTCAGACTCTCTTCCTCTTGTCACAAATCGTTACAAATGCATGACCCCTTCCCTAGGTGCATGACGTCATTTATTGACGGCCCCTCAGACTCTGTGTACAAATTCAAAAGGGCCTCCAAAATGTTGCACATGGGCCCGTTTTCTGTAAACGTAACTCTGGGAATTTAGGGGTATTTTGAGATGCTTGGTGTGAACGTATTTTGGAAACTGCATAGTTTGTTGTATTAATCGTTGATATATATATATATACGATCGATTTGTAGGCGCTAACCGCAGCTGCTGTATTTGACTGTAACGCACCTGTGCCGATGTCAGATTGCGCGCGAAATTTTTAGAGTTGTTGACTAGCAATTTTGTCGTGCGTTCGTTAGACCTTAAGGAGATCTAGCATTGTGTGCTGTTTTCGCTGATAATTGCAATTCGTGTTGGATGATATTTTGGGTTGAAAGTAATAAGAAAAGTTAAAAGAAATATCAGTTGTTTCTCTAGATTAAAATACAGTTAAAAAGTCGATCGATAGTTAAGGAAGGAGGCGAAATCTGAATGTTGGTCCGTTTGCTGGAGCGAGAGAAAGCGGGTTGACACTTGGGTTTAATATTTGCATTCATAAAAGGAATGATAAAGAACATAGAAGACCTTGCTGAGGAATCTTTCCCTCTAATGGAGAATTGCAAAAAAACACTGTTCAATGATGCCAGCTTTTCTGTAACTTGGTTTTTATATTTTTCTTCAATGATTCAAACTAGTGGCCCGGAGACGTAAAATCTCGGCTCTATGTGCTTTGTGACAGTGAGACCTGATTGCTTTTAGAGCCCCTAGACGACCTGCAGAGAATGATACAAGACAGTTTCTCTTCATTACGACACAGGTAATTGCACTTATTATAATTATTGGTTCACTAAGCCATGGATAACGAAATTTTAAATTTAGGTCACCATGGTTCAGCTCCTTGTGTTGGTTTGTTGGCTGGCTGGCAAACACAGACTGTGTGTGCAATTAACTCATTTAATCAGGGATCCAGTCAGCTAGTTTGCGGCTGGCAGATGGAGGGAATTATGGACAGAGTTAGTTATAGATAGTGGGAGGGTTGGACGAAGGGTCAAATGGATGCACTGAAATGACGGATATAATTTATTGAATTAACAGTAAAGATCAGAATTTGAACATTAACATTATGTGAGACCTGAAACAGCTAAATATAGGAAATATCTAATCACAGCACTGGCCTTAGCCTCTTAGGCGCCCTTGGGCAGTCCTTGACCTCCTTCGCACCATATGATGGAGTTTTTTTTAGGTGACCCTTTTCACAAAGAGAAGATGGTTAAAACGGGAATTCTATGTAACCAACTTGCAGTAGCCGACTTCACCACCTACAAGACCGAATCTGTGTGATCACCTAACAATAATGGATGCCAACATTTTGTGACAGTATCTGAATAGTTGACTTGATGATTGCTTGAAAAGAAATTTTTTAACTTATTTCAGCTCCGAATCGAGGCCAGATTTGAGTAGCTTGGGGGTTAGTTTTCATGAAATTTTATGGACTTTTTTCATTTTAATGATTACATATAATTTAATGATTGATCAAATACACCGCTTGTTATATTCATTGCTCACTAGAACCTGACTGTGTTAACATGCTGGTTTGTTTGAACTGAAATGTAAACGAGACTACCATGAATATATAACTACTAAAAGTTGCTACTAAATATGTGATTATCAATAATGCTGTTATGTGATAAACAATATATGATTTTATTTATGTAAATATTTATCTGGAAGTATAATTAATCACTATTCACTATAAATTAGTTGCCAATTCTTAAATAGCGAATTATTAATACAATTTATTTTTAACTGCCCTACTATTTCATGTCTGATGTGCAGCCATTCGGATGTCATGCTGCCAGTTTCTGTTCACACTATGTCATTCCTAAGACTTGATCTTTTGCATAGTCTTTTAGCCATGAAGTTCATTCAGTTCTTTGAGAGATTCTTATGTTACAGTCATGCAGAGGTGTTGTTGACAACCTTAACTTTGTGCATTGGTGTACTACAGTTGGTTTACCTACAGTAAATGAAACTGTGTGCTACTGACATGTGAGACTTGCGATCTTTCACCGCTTCTAAAATATGCATTTTCGTTGAGAAAAGAAGTATTAACAATGTCACACTGTCGTTCCTTATTGATCAGTGGGTGGAGATTGATTGATATGATAAAATTAAGCAGTAAGCGTGATCGACAGCCTAATGAGAATTAAATTCAAAAAATTGAATTCAAAAGAATTGAGTTCTGCTTTTTCATTTTAGAATCCATTTGAAGGCGTAGATTTTTGCAGAAGATTCAGAAGTATGTGCAGAAATGAATAGTTGTTCAATTATTTAAACTGCAGTATTTATTGATGTACGAAACTATTTATGAATAAAACCTGTGTTCAGCAGTGCACAAGTGGGGCACGGTGGGGTGGCCCTATGTTCTGTGCAATGTTACTGGAGGGTCGCAGGTTTGAATCTATCTCAAATTCTCAAGCCACTGCATGGGACCCTGGTGTTCACTCATCTCATCACCGGCTGGCATAACAGCCAATGGACCTGTCATCGGGCAGAGAACTCATTATCATCATATGGTGGACTGATAGCAATCAAATTGTTGTGTTTCACATTGCAATGTATGCTAATTGTGAACAATTGCTAGTAAGTCAAAGGCTTTGAACTGCTTCAATTATCGTAAGGGAAACGCTTCTGTCATGCTGGTAGTATTATTATCTAGACAGTTTTGACTGAAGCAAGTTACCTTCTGTGATCTTTCTACTATTACACATTATGACATGAGTTGCTTATTCAAAATCCTTACAGGCCTGCCAAAGCTGATTGCTGCTATATAGTTGTCTTCGATCATTCATGTATATATATAAACATATATATATATATATATATATATATTGCTGTGTAAGATGTTTTTTGACTGTCAAAAATCAGTGGCTGCACTCACTAAAAGTGATATAACTTTTGTTCTGTGTGAAATATTGTAGTCAAATTTGGCGATTGTATGTAAATATGAATTAGCTTAGCGCCTGTAAAATGTTATTTACTAATCTCTACTTATGGTAATAATATTGGCAAAAAATCTGATTGGTTACTTTTTAATGGCCCACACTTTATACACATATTTGGTATATTATGCCATATTAATAATAATAATAATAAAAATAATAAAACAACTCCGCTCAAGGGCGCCGTACAACCTAGAACGAGTCAGCAGACAGGATAAGGATAAGCCTTAGAAAACAGAAACCTTATCAATTTAGTTTAAAATGAGTCTACTGGGTCGGCCAATCTGACAGTAGGTGGGAGACCGTTCCAACACCGCGGACCAGCGGCCGAGAAAGCATGGTCTCCGAAACGCGACCTCATCCTCCGCACACGGAGATCGGTCTTCGCAGATGATCTGAATCGCAGACCGGACGCGGAGGAGTGAGTCCCGAAGCAGAAACCGCGCACATACCTGGGAGCTAATCCATGTCGATCTGGGGCGGTATTCACAAGACAGAGTTAAGGTAATACGGTATTAGAGCCTAGTTCGGGGTTAGCTATACTCTGGCTAAAACTAACACGTGGTAGCTATTCACGAGCGCGACTTAGCGGGCGGAATAGTTAGTCTGGGTATAAGTACCGTATAACTGCAGATGACGGGCTACTGCGCATGCGCAAGTGTCTATGCGCTATGCTACCGCTAAAGATAGTAAAGATAGGAACGTTCACTAGCATAAAGAATTTTGTTGATCAATACGTAAACATGAACGACTGCTCTACCCGCTTATTAAAACTGTATTTGTGTGGAAATTGCCTAACTATCATCAGTGACTTAGGCTCAATAAATGATATTCCTCCGCTTCCCAACTCTCGCCTTAAAGTTACTCTGACCCCTCTGGAAACTGGACCTTCCCCATTATCGGAACTAAACTTTAGGACAACACCTCCGATTAGACGTAGCGTTCTTGAATAAGCTGGTGCTACGCTGTAGACTTGTGAGAACAAACCAATCCCAGCCAATAGGCCTGTTATTGTACAGTGCGCTACAGTGGCGACATTTCGCATGCAATTATGGTCAATTTTAAACATTTTTGACCCAAAAATTAAAAGTGATATAATTTTGGCGCTCAGTGAAAGAGGCGAGTAAATCTAATACCTCTCAAACACCTTTAAACGTCTAAATCGACGTCGAATGCGACGAAGCGCAAATGCTGCCATCTTGTTTTTCGCCTTTAATCTGGTATTAGCGGACTTAAACCTACCTCCAAGTGGGATTAGACTTAAGCCTATACTCCGACTAGAGGGCTAATACCGTCTCATGAATAGCGATATAACCCACTAGTCGGGTATAGACCATATTTAATACGGGTATTAGCGTTAACTGTCTTGTGAATACCGCCCCAGGTAGACGAGCAAGCATAGCTTGAAGCCAATGCCGTACGGAACAGGAAGCCAGTGCAGAACTTCACGAAGGAGCGGCGTAATGTGGTCATATCTCAGCATGTCATGTATATACACACATGCGCGTATGATTACATAAGAGTTCATTGTGTCATGTGTGGGGTCAATTTGCCTTTTGTTTCATTTAACTGCGTTTATGTTTGCTGTTTGACAATAATTGTCTATGATGTATTCTAGATGAAGCAACACTGTCCCCGAATTAAATCCACTATAGTTTCAGTGTTGCTCACCTTGCTTCTAGTTAGAGTTCGTTAGTTAAGATTTATGCTAGTAGGCCTACAATTGATTTTTCTGGGTGTAAACAGCCGCTTTGATTTTTGATTCTGAAATCCCTATTTCTACTTTATTTTCCTTTATGTTACGATTTACCTAGGTGGCCCTACTTAGCGGGACTATTGTCCTTTCTGGGTCCTCTGTTGTTGCTTAATGACGAATATTAATTATTACATTTTGTTCTCAATGGCTACAATAAAATGAATTGAATTGAATAATTATGTACTTTATTTCAGTAATTCCAAACAAAAACATCACACAGTTGCGCCTCACGTGGTCTCTACCGAGCCAACTAAAACACTACAGGTGAAGACTGAATTACTCTCAGTGTAATGGATATGTGATGGAACATTACTTAAGTAAGTTTAATATTAATCATGATCTGCACTTAGCACAAATGCTTGAAATTAATTCAGATGAGGTTATGTTCATTTGATTAAGCTCAACATAGTGCCATTTTGGTTCACTAGAAATCGATTTTGCTTATGTCATTTTTGCTAATATGCATGTGCCATTATTGTAAAGAGAAGGTTTAACTGTTTATGTCTTTTTATTGTGAATATATATATATATATATATAATGTATATATATATGGTTGATGGACAAATAACCTATTGAATGATAAAAAAATCTATTTTTCGCCCATTGTATTTGGTTAAATAGAAGTTGGATTGATAATAATAATGCCTGCAAATCCAGCTTCTTGTTGAGCAAGAACCATTTTTGTCAATTCAACTTCTGCTTAGGCAAATATTCTTTTCAATGATCGAACTTTTTTCAGTAGGCATTATGTTCATCTAAATAGCATCTGTTATGGAAGAATTTCGTTCACCCATCCAACTTCTATTCCAGCATCATTAAAATCACCAATCCAACTTCTATTTAAACGAACACAGTGGACCACAGTGCACAAACCATTAATTTTGTCGTCGACTTAATATTTATATTTTATTTTATTACCGAAATTTGACGTCGCTCTTCTTCCAACATCTTTTGCTCAGAAGAGAACACACACGCCTCGAAGGCGCAGTTGTACTGCAGAGCAATTGTGCGCGAAGGACTTGCTCAAGACCCCTACACGGTGACACCTCGGACGAGGGTCGAACCCGCTCGCTCAGCGCACGCTGAACGTTACGGGCCGACCGCTCTAACCGATCAGCCACCGCGCCACAATATATTGGTGCTCTACCTTTGTAATCTTTAGTTCTTAACTTTTTTACACTGGGGCCGTCCACAAATGACGTCACGCGTCTATGGAGAGGGGTCACAAATTTGTGACGATGTGACAAGGGAAGAGGGGGTCGACGAAATGTCGACATCATCACATCAAAATACGTAATTTTATTAAAAATTTTGACTAATTTAAACAAGTTCCACTTATCAGCAGTAGATGTTACCACAATTAAACAACATTAAATATGATTATGATAGTCTTTCATCGTGAGGATGCATAAGATTGTAATCATTATAGGCTACTTAAATTCTTCAATTTTTCTTCGTTCTACTATTAAAATTTTAAATATTTTATTGTTACAAATAAGTTTTTTGATAATTATAAGAAAATTGGTATTACATTACGAACATCTGGTTAGATTTTGACTTCCTCCAATTGCTGATACAGTAACAGTATTTCACTGTATGCTTAGAATAAAATCATTAGAAAAAGTAGTTTTAAAAATGTCTGTGTCACGATCGTTCTCGATCCGTGACGGTTCGTTTTCCCATCCACCAAACACGAACAACGACGCTTCTTTGATGTTTAAAGAATATATTAATATCTTACATACAACTATCTAAATAACTATAACTATCTATCGTTAAAGCTTATCCTACACATTGGTGGTCCCTTTCTTGAATTATTGTAATGCCATCCGGGCGTCAAACTATCCATCCAGGCTAAAGCGTTTAGTGACTCTCCAAAAGAGGACAATTCGATTTATAAATGGTTACCCTTCCCTTATAAGGATTGACTACACAAACATGTATAAAAAGTTTGGACTATTAAACCTGGAACAACTAACGAAGTACCAATTAGCGGAATTTATGTACCTATTCGTGCAAGAACGAACACACGAATGTTTGCAATTAAGTATGCTGACCCAAAAGTTTGGAACAGCATTCCTGATAACATAAAACGTACTCCATATATTCAGAGGTTTAAAAAAAACTTTGTGATTATATGTTAAATATCTTGGCCTAGGAGCCAAATGGGTCTAACATCCCAAATAGATGTCACGCTTACAACGAGGCTCTGATGACTGGCCGACCAGATGTTTGACTTTATGCTGTCAAGGATCTACTGAAGTGCCCGTTGTCACGATTAGCTAAGGTGTCCATTTGAGTGTCTCTGTCTGAGGTTTCTTCAAATTTTCTTAAGTAATAAAAAACCTTGTTATATACATTTATTTGTTAGTATCCCAAAATTGTCATTTGTTATCTTTTCGATTGTTAATTGTGCACTATTAGCCATAAAAAACATTGACCTTATTCTAATCCGTTCAACTACTAGTTAAAAAGAGGGTGGCCCCGCCTACAGGACCTAGGTCCTTCTTGGGATATCCTCCCTATTGACCTTGATATTAACGTCTAAGTCTTCGATTTTGTTTGTCCTATATGGAGGTCAATAAAAAGAATTTGTCATTGTCATATCTACACGTAGCATTAGAATTTAACTATAGACTGAGGTCGACTTGGTTTTCGAAGATCGTCACGTCCTACGCCCTGTTGTTGATGGCTCTCCGACGTCTTTCCAAGTCCAGAACGCTCTATGTTGTAGCCCAACTTGCTGCAACAGATAAATTCCGTTCTCCGCCATCGCTCATGTGATGCGGACTACGATCCTGCTGTCACATTGGTCCACCTAGACCCTCACTTGCCTACCCCTCGACGCTGATTCGTGGGATGTCCCCTCTACTACTAAAGCCGAGTCACTTATAGTATACCGTAAATGGCGTTTTAGAGGTCCGTTGAGATTAAAGAGATATTTAGCGTCAACGGAGATCATAGGTCTCGGGGATTAAATTCCTGCTTAGCTGTCGACCCATTAATATCCTAGGCGTCGCTACTCCACTCTGCCCTCGGTTCATCGGGCGTCAGAACCAGTTGAGACCGGTTGCTTCGGTCTCATATTTCCGAGCGCTGCCCTGACGGCTGGAGGACTCTCGCCGATGAACCATCGTTAAAGTGACCGCAATTCCTGGACGAACAGCTAAGGGCTTAGATTCAGCCTCTGGCGTCGAATTTCGTCTTCGTGGCGATTCGCATGGATGACCCCTTCGACGCGGTGAATTGACGCCGGTCGCTCCTTTAGTGCATCTCGAGAGTCTTTGAAGGCGTATATGGTAGATGTCCCCCGCCGTCCTCCCTCCAATTCGTCGTTAGCTGTCCTCCATGCAGCCTCTGAGTTCCGATGCATTTCTTTAGCGCCTTTGCAAAACTCCAATCATGACACTCTGGTAAGAGTATACCGGTTGTTTTAAAGTTTTTGCATCACATAATTATGTTATTGCAACTTATTGTAATTTCTAGTGATATGTACTAATACACGCGTGATATTGTTTGAATGTTACAGGATGAGACCACTCGAGTACCTAGCTGTGATTTTGGGTCACGAAGGGGAAGGCAGCATTTATGAGCAGTTGTACAAACGGTAATCAATGATCTTCCTGTACAGCTCCACATTCCAACTATTAAAAACATATGCATAAAGTCATGTAATGTAGCAATAACACTTTTTTTAGGCACCTCTCAAAAGTGCTGCTTGCAATTTTTTCTAGCTGATCTAAGCAAGTTTGACTTTAGGGAAAACCAGAAAACATGTGTTCATCCTAATAAATTGAAATAGCATTCATTTGTAAAGGAAGCTTGTTCTAAGTACATGGTCCAATGCAAGTGGAAGGCCTCTAGATGCCTCTTGCATCATTGTGTGAAAATGAAGAACCTGTGCATCTCCATGGGCAGCAGTGTAGTGATTGGTAACCTGGCTAACCCTTAACTGGAATACAATGCTCTGATGTATACCTGTGTAGTAGCAACCATTGTGGATCATCCCTATGGAAGAATTTTGAATCTAATCGATTCTTCCTCAGGCATCCTGCACCAGCTATGTGTTGTGTTTCTTGCCGATATTCAGATATTCGGCATGAAGATCAACTGGACAATGCTGCTAGGATGGAGTTCCAATAGTCAATTCGTGTCAATATGAATGTATGAATTGGGCTTACAGTCATTGATTATGGCATGTACACAGCATTTTGCATGCACAGTACATAAGAGGTCACCAAAAGACACTATTAATATCTTCATGCATAAATACTTTTTCCTATATAGGTTACATACATATCTGGAACGAACACATAAAAACTCCACCAATGCATGCTTGCACTTTGGCGGTGCCAGTCCAAAGCCTGGATAAAGGAGGATGGCGATGTAATTGATCCTTGTTATCAGATGGTGTCATTAAACTGAGGCTAATATGAACACAGAACAAATAGCACTAAACTAGCAAAAAATAGAAAGTAGTGAGTTTGCTTGTGCAAACTTTTGCTAGATTAGATGTGCTGGCCCAGATGAATAACACAGTATAGCCCAGTACCTTTGCAGTATCTCAAATTTGACATTATTTTAACATCAGCTTCACTCATAGGTTATAGAACAAAATGAATAGTTGGGTTCTTTTCCCATTTGCTTTTGTTAGTCTTAGTTAAGGTTTAATGCTTTATGCTGGTATGTTATTATTTGTACATTTTATAAGTTACACATAGTGGCAATGAATTAACTATGTCAATTTTTAACTATCTAACAACAGTCGACGTATACGGGTGACCCTAGCCAGCGGCACCTTGGTCCCTCTGGGTTTTCATTTGTGACCAAAATTGCATAATTGTTCTTAGTACGGCGAAATGTTACTTTATTTATTTCGACCAATAAAGTGTTGGTTATGGTTATACATACATGTATGATTGTTGTAAGAGTGATTTTCCAGGTTTGCTTATTGTTGATGGTGTGGGTATAATTTCCGTTAACCATCACAGTTGGATGTTGATGTTGGACCATCTATGTCTGGTCTATTGCAGCTGATATTAGTACTACTTTTACCCTTTAGACTGTTCCTTATCTCTATGGTTTGAATGGGGTTGCTATTGACTTTGGCTTGTAGGCCAGTTGTCCTTCACTTAGAAGCAACTTTGTGAACTGATGCCTTACACATTTTAATACATTTATGCTGTAGATTGGATATAATAATTATTTGTAAGACCCTATTATAAGGTATCTTTGTGAATGTATTGCATTCTTTAAACAGGTTTTTGACCTGTCTTATAAAAATTAATCAGTAATTACTTCTCGAATGTAGGGTGAAGAAGCTGCAGTGCTGACAATTAAAGATGACAATGATCAATAATTATGAATAACCAATGTCTTGTAAGCTTGTGAATAAGCTGGTTCCCACAACTTCGCTTTTGTGGGTGTTGTAGAAATGTTGAGATTACAATTAAGCTTAAATTAAATGTGAGTCCAGGGGGTCGAAACCCCCTATTGTTACAAATAAATATGTCTTCTTTCAATATCTGAAATTAAAATTGTTTAATTCAAATATTTAGTTGGAGAAAAATGACTTTTTATGCATGTGGTGTCAAGATTTGCTAAATATGCATGTTTTCAGAGGTGAACCACCTAGATTTCATATGCCGACCTGCCATAATTTGCAAAGTAGGAAACAGATTTTAATGCACTGTGCTTTATTTCATACAGAATATAACCCTGTATTGCCCAGCACAGTTGCGGAGTAATATAGTAATGGTTGTGGAGATCTTTGATGACACGAATATTCTGAAACTTTGTCTTCGATTTACTCAGTTGTTAAGATTATGCTATTGAAACAGTCAAACGAGTATAACTTAAGTTAGATAAAAGCTGTTTCGATTCTGTATAAAATATATCGTGAAGCAGATGCATTGTAATCAGTGATTTAACAAAAATGTCAAAAACGACAATTGATGGGTTTTGACCTCTGGCCTCACAAATTGATTTGGGACATGATTGACATCGAAAGAGATTATTACAGGATGATGATCTTGGTGAGATATGGGGTATCCAATATCTGTGGTTTAATGTCTCCTAAGCCCACTTTGAGTGAAAACTAAAGTTTTGCTATGTAAAAGATTGCTATTTTGTGTTTTCAAGAAAATGGATAACAGATATTAAATGTGGAACATCTGACAGCAGTGAGGAAAATAACAGCTGTTGGGCCAGTTTTGCAATTACCTTTCAACTAACAATTCACGGCCTTCAAAATGTAAATGAAGTAAGTCGCTTCGATTCTATTTTTTGTGTAAATGATTCAGCAAAGTGAGATAATGACTCTATTATCAGATTAACTATGAGTGTTCCATTTCATTTATGTCCTGCAGCATTTGGTTATATGCAGCAAGTAGTTTAAAACTGTCCTTAATGTATGGACTTATTCAGAGATGCCAGATTTAGTCTCTGTTATATCATATCATTATTACATTTTTTAATATATGTTTTATTAGAAAGAAACGTCATGCATGCAGTGCTTTTCTGAGGTGCTATAGGTGCTATAAGCACTATATTAGTGCCTTGATACATACCAGTGGTCACGTGCACTATTCAGTAAGTATATAGTGAATGCACCAAATTACCACTTTGCCAAGTTTGTTGCACACATTGTTGCATAACCCAGTGTTAATATTTCTGTTCTAGACATATACAAATACAGACTCGGTCTTGTTCAGTAATTTGCAGAATTTCTATTCTTGAAATTTATACATAGAGGCTCAGAAGACTTTGTTTATGTTGCACAAGTTAAAGAGTTAAGCATTTCATAGTTTTCCATATACTCTTCCTATAGTTTGTCTGACAGGTCGTGCAAGCTGTAGACTGGATATATTTGTAAGACCCTATTATAAAGTCTTTTTGTGAATGTACTGGCATTCTTTGAACAGGCTTTTGGCCTTTTTTCAAAAATTAATCAGTTGTTACTTTTTGAATGGGGTATTAGGGGTGGGGGGGAGAGGCAATGCTCTACAATGATAAACAATCATGAACTACCAATGTCTTGTAAATCAATTTCTCGCAGGCTCAGTGAATGCTTAGATTAAATTGGTTTGAGACAAGATTGAATTGAAAGTGATTATGACAGGACAATGACTGTTGTGGGATGGTGGTATATTCAGTAGTTTGCAGCATCTGTTATCCAATGTCTGTGGTTTGATGTCTTCTGAGCTCACTTTCTCACTTTGTGTGAAAGCTAAAATTGTGTTTTGTAAAAGATTACTAAAAAAAATTTTTCTCAAGAACTGGGTCACATACATTCACTGTAGAACCTTTGACTACAGTGAGGCAAATAATAGTACTTACCTGCTGTAGTTTCGCAGTTACCTTGAAATTGACAAATGATGGTCTTGAAAATTGCAGATCATTGAAATTGTTTTCGAGTACATCAGCATGGTTCGGTTTGAAGGGATTCAACCATACATATGGCATGAAATGGAGGCTATTCAGCAGAATGACTTCTTTCAGCTGGAGTCTGTAAGACAACCAAATGAATCATAAGATTTCCACTACAAAATGCCTGTAGTAATGTAATACATGCATAACATAATAGTAGGTGTATGCAGGGGTTCCCCACCAGGGGTGCACATGCTCCATGAGGTGCAACATGTGATTTCAGGGGATGCAGCAAAGAATTAAAGTATGAATTATAAGAATGCATTGATAATACATTTTGAGTTGATCAGCATTGTAAGATTATCAGTTTATTTCCATGTAACGTTGTAAGCCAGTGAAGGCTTGTAAGTTCCACAAGTTTAAGCAGTATGGCGATATAAAATAATGCCATATGAAAACTAGTCATATGAAACTATATATTCAGTTGGTTGAGTCAATTGATGTCTCGAGTTGTAGTCAACTCATGACATTCATGTTGCATGACTGTGATGAATCAATTAATAAAAAAATAGGAATCACCTAAATGCACATATCTATGGATTACAATCAACAAGAATGTTCAACTTTTCGAACAATCATGCATGAGAAGCAACTACAAAGAGGTCGCTGAAGTCTATGTTATTGTTGGGAGCTCTTGACTTTAAAAAGTCTTGCAATTTTTGATTTTCAATGATAGGGATAGAACTGTTAAACATCATCACTCAAGTCACTGATTTAGTTGTGAATTGCATTATTTGTTAAGAGTCCACGGAATGCATGTCAATCTTCAAAATGTTACAATTTCATGTATGCATCTTCAAATGAGATAACACATATTATCCCAACTTTGTTGGAAGTGTAAGCAAGCATTGGTCAAACACATCGCAGTGGTGTGAGACCAGTAAACTTTAGTAAATATTGGAAGCCTTTGGTGTGATGCTTATATGTGCTCATATAACATCATGAGTATAGAGTAAATTGCAAATGTCAATTATTGGTTATGCAAGTGCAGTGAGCAGGCTTTTTGTTTCCTTTCTACATCTGTCATCATTTATCATTTGTGAACCAATTAGGTCAATACTGCATGGAGATACAAATTATAACAAATTATTATGCAATGCTTTCATTGTTCATGTTACAGGCATTTTTTTACTTGTAGTTTACTTTATTTACTTATAGTAAAATATTTCTAATGTAATTAATCAGCAAGCAGAAATAAGAGGAAGAATGACTGTCCACTGTGACAATTGTGAAGGTCGTCTTACCTTACTGTTTGTGATCAATGTTCACACAAACTATGCAAGCAGCCTCAAGTTGAATTTTGAATTGACCGATTGTCATGGACTACTGATTCTGTCAAAGGAGCCTTATGTATAAATATTGTACAAGTGAATGTGAGTCTTTAATTCACACCTTGTAAGAACCATGCGAAAGCACTTTTTGCGAGGCCCTTTCAAGTGTCAGTCGCATTTGCAGCTAGCTGTTATTCTCGGTTTTGCTTTAGACGCACTGAAGCAGGCTGATTGTTTTGCAGCTATTCTCCCTCTGTTATTTCAGAGTTATATGAGAGCTGTAAGATATAAGTCTTGTAATATTGTGCATATGTCTGTTGGAATGCTGAAATGGAACATTGATTGATGTTTGGATTGTAGATCGATCCGCAGGAATATGTGCAAGAACTATCAATCAATATGCAGACATTCAGACCACAGGACTACATTTCAGGGAACAAGCTTCTGTTCAAGTTTGATTCTGAGGTTCTTATGTGTTTCATGCATTTTTGACCTATGGTACATTGCAATAAGATGGTATGTGTGTGTGTGTGTGTGTGTGTGTGTGCATTTGTGTTAGAACAGTCACAATTTCCTTGGAGACTGAAAAATTACAGATGAGGAGTTTAATAGTAATAGGTGTCAAAAATGCTGACAATTCGTAGCTTGTGGACTGTACTAGCAAATTAAAAATGCATTGAACTACTGCTGTATCAATTGTTTACAAAGTATTTGCTTTACTTTAGTGTTCTGTTTTAAGATCCAACTATTTTGCTTTTACATAATAGTCTGTGCAAATCAGTGTTGTAAGAGACAACTAAGTGAATGGATCAATCATCTTGGTGAGTGGTTTGTTTGTCATCCTTCGCTAGCTGATCGAAGATTCATTGAACAAGTTGCTGCCTGAGGCTATGAACATTGCCCTGTGGTCAAAGTCTTTCAAGGAAATGTATGGTATCCACTGGATGGAGGAATTCTGGTACCAAACCAAATACTCTGTGGAAGGTATTTCTTTAAAATAAAGCCCGTGATTACGAGCGTTAAGATATATCGAACAAGTTGCAATCATACAGTAAAGAATCATACAATAAACTTACTCACTGTAAATAGGGTTTCGAATCACACATAAGTGGTCTCTTTTCAAGGGTCTCTTCTACGTACAGTATCACACACCATATCAGCGTTTTTGTCACTCTTCTCAAACTGCTATGCTGTATTTGAGCTGACCAATTATGTACTGCTTGTCACATGTCACGTGCGAAACTCTGGACGATGGCGCTATATATAAGTCATCGACCGACAGCAGAGGCATGGGAAAACTACAAATCAAGATGTGTTTACTTGAAACCTCAGAGGGGAGACATCAATGGGTTTCGCCTGAAGCAGACGGCCACAATACAGACGGCGAGAATTATGCAAAGATCAACGAAGTGTCAAGCAACGAAACCCGACACCTCAAGGCAGACATCAGAGCCGCCTACCCCTCCCATTCTGCGACCCACAGATAAGAAATTCATGAACCAAACCAGCTGAAGATCTGGTCTGAACCGGCTTGTTGACACTGATCAAGAATAAGAAAAAATTCCGATACGAACGACGCAACCTATTAGGCGGTATAACTATAATGATGTAACTCAATCACTGAAACCTATTGCCTGTCTATGACACTTACAAGGCCCAGCCATAACAGCCGCTAGTCAAACATGAACTGTACGCCTCGAGTGATATGACGTTATGCTAGAGACCCCAAGATCCGATCAACCAGGTTTAGTAATAGTTTCAGCAGGTGACCAGTCGTCCAATAGAGATACGAGTTTTGCGTTTGGGATGGCGAAGGAAATCACCTCTAGAAGGGTTCATATGGTGTAGCAAGCGAAGGAACAAGGACCTCTTTCGGAACTGGGGGAGACGTTAGATCGTTCTGATGATAAGGGTAATCAACGTAGTTGGGGAACTCCGTCTCTAACGTAAACCAGGGAAACATTTCTAAAAAGGACACTAACAATTCCAGTAAGTGTAGATAGGATGAGTAGTGTGTATATATATCATTAAATATACATATTAAAACCATCCCGTGTGTCGTGTTGCTGAGCTTGGTGATTGAGGAAAGAACCGGCGGTAATCTCGTCATCTAGAAGAAGGAGCTGGTGAGAGAGAAACCCGCCACATCACATTAACTTAGAGACATTGATTGATGACTTATGCATTATATATACTTAAATACATAATATATATCTTCGTTTATTGAGGCCAAACCAGATGACAAATTGCATCAGAGTAAAATGTGGAAAGAGTTAAATGTTATTTGTATAGTTTTGCCTGGCTCTTCCTGATTTTCAAGTTTGGTTATTGCGATGGTTATTGTTTATAATATTCTAGATAGATAGTTTCGGTCATCTTTAAGGGAAACTCAAAGTTATGAGGTCTGGTACCTAGCTCGTAGTGTCTTTAAACCACACCAGGAAATCATGCCACATAGAATGTGGTGCCCATTCCATTTCACAAAATAGAAATTTAGATAAGAAAAAGTTATTGAAGTTGTTTGCCATAGTTCTCACTAGATCATTTGGGTACATAAAGTGTTTTGGTCTGTAGTCTGAGACCCTCTTATAGAGAAGGAATAATTTGCGCATTTGTTCATTGGGTTTTTAAGTAGCACATTGAATATGTCTGCAGAGATATGAAGAAATACAATTCTGTTTTGAACAAACTGTAACAAATGATTCCTTCTCTGTCAGAGGACCTATGACCAGACTGTAATTGAGGGTATATGCTGCACAAGGATACAGCGTATATTCAACTTTAATTATTTTGTCACTGAGACCCCCACTTTCAGTAAACTAACCTGTAGTTTGGAACAGTAACCTATTGTTCCATGTACTCACCGCTAATTATTTTACCACTACTACCCCGCTTTCAGGAAAATAACTTATAGTATTGGATGGTAGTCTGCTGTACCGTGTACTCGTCTCTGAATTTACCACTGCAGCCCTGCCTGGGACTACAAACCTGTCACAATGGGGGATAACAAATGATATCGGAAGGCCTAAATTCGAAGCAGAACCCCACCAGCGCATCGAACGAGGACCTGGGTCAAATCAACAGCCTGGGGCGAAACACCTGTACGGAGACAGGGCATGATACCAGAAAAGGTGATAGACCGGAAATCCCGCCAGAACTGAATGTAACCGGTTGGCCTGCCGTCAACACAAGATAAGCGGAACAGTTATGAATAGATGTGTGAACTATGAAGAGACGCCGACGTGATTTATGAATAGACACGGTCGCTAGGACCGATCAAAGGAAGCAGACAATGCAACGGCCCTTTGATGCGAGACTTCAAAGGCCCCTTAATGACGCAATGGGATCTTAGGCACGGGTATATGTATCAGGCGGACTGTGCATTATGGATCTTTGAGCCGGTGTAGAACTGCAGACATGGTCAATGTTTGCTGTCGATTCTGTCAACGCTTATAATCAACGATATTTCAGTTGTACATATGATTGTATCTTACTATTAAAGTTTCCTTACATTAACACCGGTTTGAAGCGAATCGTCTGGAAAGGCCTGTCCTTGAAAATCCAAACAAGGAGGCAAGTCCATGACAAAACCATGGCATTTTACCTACCTAAATAATCTAGTGTGAACTTTTGATGAACAACTTTAGTAATGCATAAGGCTTCAATTAATGTAATAGATGTGATTGTTTCATAATTATTTGGATTTGCTTATTTCAGATGTTCGGCCAGAGTGTCTGTTCAGATGGAAAAGTAAGTACAAGAACTAAAGCTTTAAATACAGTATGCTCATATTTGTGTGAATAAAATATCTCTAAATCAGTGGCTCTCAACCGGTGTGCTGCGCTGGTGTGCCGCAAGGCACCGCCAAATGTGCTGCGACGCTAATATAAAAATCAAAATCAACAAAAATTATACTCGAATGAAGCTAAAATATAATATAACCATTTTAATGAAAAGGAAAATGTTCAGGTTATTGATTCAGGTTATTGTTGAATGTGTGAGATGTTTTGTCTGCATTAATACGAACTACAGTTTTGGTTGCTGTTGCTGATGTTGGACAATGTTGAATTTTTACTCACATTAATTTCTTTGACAGATATTAAACTTTCTTTGTTGGAGGGCAGCGTATCATATATATGAGTCAAAGTATGAGTTCTTGAGAAGATGAAGTTTTGGGTGGAAAGCTCCGACTTGATAAAACTGATGATCAGGTAGAATGGGTTGGATGAATCGTGATGATTTTGCGAAGATATGTGGTCTGATGTATTGTAGGGAGTTGTTGTTTAGTGAAAGTACTTCAGCACTTTGAACTGGATTCGAGATTGCAGCCCGAGGAAGACTTTTAGGGCGGACACATTGTCACGCCACACTGGCAGCTCAATCTGTATTCGGAGGTCTCCATTCCACAGAAACTGCCCTCTAATACCTTCTGTCAGATACATATGTAACCATTAACCAATCTCCTAGAGCTCTCTATATATGGACTCCTTTTGACATCTCTTCTGCTTTTGATATGGTGGACCATGAGATTCTGCTTCAGCAATTGCAGTCGTCCTGTGGTTTAACAAAATTATTCGTGCCCACTTGATTCTCCCTCACACTCATGGAACACACATCTAACCTGACCCGCTGCAGCTATGTTCAACCGAGACTCAAGAGCTATCAGACAATCGGTATTTCCCTCTGTCTTTACCACCACAGTTCATGGGGTCTTTGCATAATTACGCAACGCTGAAAATGGACGTTTTTGACCCACCCACTCTGTAACGCATCGTAACGTTTCCACAGATCCACCCCCTGAGCGTTATGTATTTATATTTGAAAAAAACTCAGCGTAGTTTACCTGGACCTATAGGCCCTAATCCCAGGTCTACAAATATAACCTCCATCAGTGGTAGATAATATTTAATATTATGTATTATGTTTGAACTCCAAATTCAGCGCCGTGGGTAGGCTTTGAGGCTAAACACTAGTTTAGTGTAAATTTATACGATAAGCCTACTAGTCTTATTATAGCCCAGCTTCGCTTGTGACTGAATTTTGAACTAGGCGGTTGTGCCGCTGTGCCCCGATTGTGTCTTTCTTACCAGACCTTTTTAGGAAGCGGATCCGCCATTTCGCGCGATAGCTCCGTTCGTTTTTGGTGCTCCTAACTGGTACCCTATTTGCATGTCAGTCATCACAATATGTTTAACTAATAATCTACGTCTTCAGATGATTCGATTGGAAATGGCGGTTGTTTTAATATCGAATCAAAGTGTCAAATTTCGGAAGTTAAATGAAGACAAAATGAAGACGATTTGTCGTGTCATTTGTTTTGACATAATTTAGCTTGACTTTGGTTTGCTTTGACTTGAAGCCATCGTAAATCGTAATATTGATGCATAGCAAACGGACTTGATTTGCATAATGAATTTCGTCCCGTTTTCGTATGACGTTTTAAAGTAGGCCTAATTCTGCCTTTCTGAAAATATTATGTCTGTCTAGTTGGACGTCACTTTCATTTTTACATTCATATTCGCTGGGTGAGTGATATCCCCAGTCAGGCACACGCTCAGGGTATACACTGCCACACAAGTAAAATCTTACTCTTAGACGCCTCACAGAAACAAGCCTTTAACACCACCAACACACCACAACGCCACTTCCCAAAACAGCAAACCGATTTTCAATACATTACCAAATGTTGCCGTGGCAACCCATGAAGCATTGCTCTTTGATACACTCTAATGCAATAGGCCCTAACTTTGACAGCAAAAACTAATGATCTTAGACGGCCTACAGGCCTAGGCATTTCGCACCAAATATACTTCAGTACCACCTATCTCTAACCTACCAAACCGCTAAGCATTTCATTACCCCATCTTTGCGCAGCTACCCATCAAACATTAATCATGAATACACTATATTGACTGCGCAATGCAATAGGCCCTAACCTTTACAGCAAAAGTAATGGTCTTAGACGGCCTACAGGCCTAAGCCTTTCACACCACATATACCCCACTACCAGCTCTCTCTAACCCACCAAACTGCTAAGCATTGCAATACCCCATCTTTGTGCAGCTACCCATCAAGCATTGCTCATGAATACACTATACTGACTGTGTGTTACAATAGGCCCTAACTTTGACAGCAAAACTAATAGTCTTAGATGGCCTCTACGCTTAAGCTTTTCACACCCCATATACCCCACTACCACCTTTCTCTAGCCCACCAAACCGCTAAGCATTACATTACCCCATCTTTTCGCAGCTACCCATCACACATTGCTCATGAATACACTATACTGACTGTGTAATGCATCGGCCCTAATTTTGACAGCAAAACTAATGGTCTTAGAGGGCCTACAAGCCTAAGTCTTTCACACCACATATACTCGACAAACGCTGCTTTTCAGAGCTCCTGTATCAAAGCTAATGCGGCAACGATGAGTGCGTAGCCATTCCATCTCTAAGTGCGGCTCAAATACCTGATCAGAAACCATAACCCGTGATTTAAGACTAAACCCCTCCCAAGTTTTTAAAGGAATCGTTGACTCCCCAAAGCACGTATCTCGGTGCCGTTTGCAGCTAAAAGAAACCATCTCTTACTGCCACTTCAGCTGCGCGGCGAAGAACCCGTCTAACTGTTGCTGAAATTGTAGACTCGCATCGGACTCTTGGGTAGCCCGAACTCTGCTGGTTGGTCTTCGACGATCATCTTGCTCGGACATTTGGTGATAAGCGCTCAACCGAAGAGCCACCCAGTATGCCTCATCGATTGTCTTGGGCTCCCTCTCTCGAACTTTTAGGGATAGTTTGTGATCGCAGTTAGCTTCAAATAAGGCCTCCCAAGCGACGATCTTGGTGGTCTCGCTTGACGGCACAGGATAAGCTAGCACAACCAACCTGCGTATGTCGTGCAACAAATCGCTTAGGTTCTCGTCAGGCCGCTGACGACGATAACGCAGCTGGGCGCGGAAGGTCTCGGCTTGGTCTTCCGTCCATATCTTTGTCGCAATCGTGCCACCAACTGACTGTAGGTTTCGTTATCTCGCGCTCCAAAGTCCCACAGGAGTTGAGTTGCCACTTTATCCAAAGTACAAGGCAGGAAGTCCACTTTGTCGCTGTCTGTCAACTTATTAAGACGGGCATATACCTAGAACTGCGATAGAACGACTCCAACGATCCAGTTCTATAGAATTTTCCGGGCTTCAAGAGGACTTTATTCCGATCGATCAGACGACTGACATCTTCTAGAATATCCCGGTGCATCTCCGTCGCGCTCGGGGTCGACGCCGTTCTCTTCGTTCCCCGACTCTCCGCCGAAAATCCCCGAGTGTCATTCAATACTTTTCCACAGTCTCCGAGATTCCGATCTGAACTGCTCCAGGGCTTCTGCTGCTTCTCTCATGGCAGGCGACGTCGGGCGAACAGACGGCGAGGCAACGTCCACTAACGAGGAGGCGTCCTCCATCTTCGAAAACTGCAATCACCATGTCCGGAATTTGTTCAAACGGTATCCAATGTCTGAGTTAAATCGATGATCAAACCCCACTTCTACTACCAGTTATTACGGACCATCCCTTGGGGCTAATCCTCTAGTCAGTGGAGTATCAGCACAGAGCCAGGTGTCGCCTGAATGACGACCAGGAAGCCAAGGATACCCAGCTCTGTCGACGGGATCTGGCTACCGAAGTATAGCTGTAATCTTTCGTCGTTTCAACAATCCTTTATTCCGAACAGAACCTCTGACTATCCGTCAGTAATTAATTGCAGTTTGTAGGCGTAGTTCAATGTCAGATCAGTCACTTCACCAACCGTCCAATTCAGCAAGCTGTCGCTGGATCAATCGAAGACGACGAATATACTCGACGACAGAGTCCGTAAAACGCAGAACAGCCGCCAGCGACAGACAATTCGCTAACGACAACGACGACCGGCACCTGGCGACGGTGTCCGTGAACGCAGAGCATACATAAGAATGCCACTATGGAGCAAGTACGCAGGTCCGTTCAACGCGGTTGGCCTGAAAGGCGACACTCGAAAGTGAGCCCCTGGTGTCGAATTGCTCATGAAACCGGATGCATACCATTGTCCTTGTGGTCAGCTCGACCGGACAGTCAGATGCGTGCCTTGCTCCAGAGTCTTTAGGGGAAGGGCTTCTCTCGAATTTACATAATCGGATCCGCAGAGCAAATACCCAGTGATGAGTGTTGCGGAAATTGAAGCGCAAATTTGAGGTCATTGAAATTGGTAACATGAGTATCTTACAAAGGCAGTTAGTTCGCTGCCAGGATGTCAACTGGAAGATCAATGGCACGGGCACTAGGACCATCTAATGGCTGGTCCAACCATGTGTGCGGCAGCTCCGTGTACGTGAATTGTTCCACCGTTCAACGGATCTCGTTGGTGGAACAGCAAGGCTTAGCAGTGGAGGCGGAGAGGTTTTCCCGAACTCCGAGGCTGGTATAACGCAACACCCCATTTTTGTAACGACCTACGTCGCCAACTTGTGACTAAAGTCCCAGCAGTCTTGCACACACATAGGCCCATATTCATAAGGCCTTGCTTGCCGACACCTGTTACCATAGGAGTGGTTGGAGAGTGGACCGCGCAGGTTAGGACCTTATGGGAAAATAATTATATAATATACTAAATATTAATATAATATCAAACATTGGTCATGAATACACTAGAATGACTGTGCAATTCATTAAGCTCTAACTTTGACAGCTGAACTAATGGTCTTAGACGGCCTACATGCCTAAACCTTTCACAGCACATATACCCCACTACCACCTCTTTCTAACCCACGTTGGGGTAATGTAATGACTAGCGGTTTGGTGGGTTAGAGAGAGGTGGTAGTGGGGTATATCTTGTGTGAAAGGCTTAGACCAGTAGGCCGTCTGAAACCATTCGTTTTGCTATCAAAGTTATGGCCTACGGTATTAGAGTGTATCAAAGCGCAATGTTTGATGGGTTGCCATGGCAACATTTGGTAATGTAATGAATAGCGGTTTGGTGTTTTGGGAAGTGGTGTTAGTGGTGTTTTGGTGGTGTTAAAAGCTTGTTCCTGTAAAGCGTCTAAGACTAGGATTTTGCTTGTGAGGCAGTGTATACCATGAGCGTGTGCCTGTCTGGGGATATCACTCATCCAGCGAATAAGAACTTGAATGCGAAAATGAAAGTGATGTCCAACTTGACAAGACATCCCACCCGATTCTGTCTGGGACCATTAGTTAAGCTGTCAAAGTTAGGGCCTACTGCATTGCGAAATCAGTAGTGTATTCATGACCGATGTTTGCTGGGTAGCTACGCGATGGGGTAATGTAATGATTAGCGGTTTGGTGAGTTTGAGAGAGGTGGTAGGGGGGTATATGTGTTGTGAAGGGTTTAGGCCCGTAGGCCGTCTAAGACCATTGGTTTTTGTGTCAAAGTTAGGGCCTATTGCATTGCGAAATCAGTATAGTGTATTCATGACCGATGTTTGCTGGGTAGCTATGCAATGATGGGGTAATGTAATGATTAGCGGTTTGGTTTAATCTTCGGGCTATCGAACCTTCGGACTATCGAACCTTCGGACTATTGTAACGTTTTGTAGCACCCCACCCACGCACCATCAAGCGTTACGTAATTATGCAATGACGCCCATGCGTTTGTCTGTTCCAGCCTGGACTACTGCAACTCACTTCTTAAGCGCCTCCTGAAACAGAGTCTTTCAGTCCTTAATGCCTAAGCTAGAATCAGCCGACTTCCTTGCTCTGCACATATTTCTACATATATGCTTAGAGTGTCTTACGCTGTCTTACAATCACTGCAGTTTTCCACTAAGCATCCTCTTTACCCTGCAGTGTCCAAGGCCCCGAGATAGCTCTCTGACTATTTGCGAAAGCCACTATCTGCATCTTCATTTTGTCCTCGCACTGTGTTGATCGTGTTGATCTTTTTATTCAGGACTAGGATGATGACTGCTCTGACCTAACACTGGGTGTTTGCGTATTGGTCCCATCTACCTTTGTTCTTTTCCACTCAGTCCTTTTGAACCCATGTCGTATCCTTCACAACTCTCTTGCTGCCCGTAAGGTTACCCAATAGAACTTACAATCTAGCTCACATGACTTTACCCTGCCTAGAGTTAATCATTCTATTGCAGACCTCTATATGTCAATTTGCTACTGTGCCTTGTTTAGTTTAAGCAGCTATGAGCAAGGATAAATTCAGGACTTCTGCTTCTTTTATTTTAGATCGCGGAATGATACATGGGCTGCGGCTTCCTGTGCCGAACCCGTACATTGGTATGATGATAACTGTCTGCTTTTCTTAATATAGTTGAGTATGAATTTCTGAGTAAAAACACTATCAGTGAATAGTAGATGAGTAAGGCGATGAATAAGTGAGGACGAATTCTTGTATAATTTCTTTTATGGCATTTATTCTTGGGACTTGGACTATGTGGGCTTAGAATTTAAATCAATAAGCCCTGTTTATGTTTGCTTGCATTTCAGTTTCACTTTTCAGATGTACATGTAAATGGACTGAAACTTACACTTTTGTATAGTTCATCTCCTTTTATTTATTTTTAGCAAAAGATTTTCGAATAAAGAAGTCTTCTGACTGGAAAAGAGATGTGAGTTGTGCTTTGCACTATTTGGTGTAGAATATTCGAGTCACATATTTTATTACTGACTGCAGTTCGACATGTATTCAGACATATTAAACCAGTGATTCCCAACCTTTCTCGACTTGGGGCCACTGTTATTTCTTTAGAGGACATGATAGGCCACAAGGGTAAAGCTAATTATTTTAAATTTTAACAGATTTTTATTTTAGAACAGAATCATATTACACATGGATAGATTCCGGTTTAATCATTTTAGATTGGTAATATTTATTTAAAGTGTAATCACTTGATAATTTAATTGTGATTTATGTGGCTCAATCATGTTAGCAAGATTTTCAATGTCCAGTTGAAGATTTGACAGAGCCAGAATCATTAATTAGTCCAATCAAATTGGAATCATTGAGTTGTTAACAGTTTTCACTTTTGATCAATTTCATTGCAGAAAATGACTTCACATCTGTATGTGCAACCAAACCGACAAATATAACACTGAGCTAAAGATCTCAAATGTTCAAATTCACTTTCTGCATGGAAGCAGTTGCCAAAATGATATCAAAAGTATATTGGACATAGACCAAAGAACCAAGTGGCACTTATGCAAGAAAAGAATACTTAAGTATTAGCGGCTGCTTCTGACATAGACTAACTTCGTGACAAGAGACTAAAACGTAAATAATTGTTAAAATTGAACTACACTATAGTACATTTGATGTTACTTACAAGCGTCAATAAAATATAATAATTTATAATAGAAAATAAATATTCTCTCAAATATTTTTTTGCACATGTATTATTTCATCTTTGATAGGTCGAGGACACTTTTTGAGGCCGGGCAGGCCACTTTTGGCCCGCGGGCCACAGGTTGGGAATTATTGCATTAAACATATTCAAATGTCAGACTGCAGACAAGCCATTTTGTGCTGTTCATTTAGTACCGATCTCAGAGGAATGAGTTAGTGATAATGTCTATTTAAATTTTGATCTTTTATGCTTGCTTGCAGGATCTACATCATCATTGTCATCAATATTTTTGCTTGGTTATCATCTTTATCATTGTACCACAGACTGATTCCAGTTTCAACAATAATTCATGTATAATGGAATATCTGTGTGCTTTATAAAGGTTTACTTAATTTGTGCTGCCTTTTAACATTCATGTTAAAATGTGGCACAAAAAGAATGATAGCCTTTTCAGACGAATTTGAATGAGGTCGATCAGGTACTGCATTGCAAGACAAACTGTTCATTTTTACCCTCTTTTATTTAACTTGGCTCGTAAAGTTTGTCAGTTGGTATGGGTTGTGTAAAGTTTGTCACGGTTGTTACTTGTTACCACATCTTTCAATTGTTTTTTGGGTATGTTCCCGTCTACCTACAGAGCTGAAATTTTGCACACATTTCAGGCTTGCATGACAGTGCAACATATTTAAATTTTACGAACAAAACTCAAAAATTGAGAAAAATGCAACAAATTAAGTATCGTTTAACCACTCAAACGAGTCCTCCTTGACGAGCTCCACTCCGGCAAGTTTTCATCATCAATAATTTGTAATCAGAAATCTCTTAAGGAAATGGAACGATTACGCCATCTACCAGATAAAAGAAAGACCCGAAAAACCCATGTTTTTACTTTAACTTGTTTCAGTTCAAACAACCTCTTTCAGACTCTTTAGTCAGTCGTCTATGGCACAAACAGGGCGACTTCCATGAGCCACGAGGTAAGATAAACCTGTGTTTCAGGCAGATGTTTTAGTTCTTCTTAGTGATGCTACTTTGTAAGCTTCTCTGCTTACTAAATTAAGTTATGAGCTTTCAAGATCTGTTGTATAATCCACGATGATTATTATTACAATTAAATTTGTAGCGCATAAGTATGAATCTGAGGTGCAGTAAGTCACCACCCTGGAGAATGTGCAGTTAAATATCCAGGTGCTTGAAAAAAAAGAGAATAGTGAAGTTTTAGCTACTTTGTGAATGAATGTCCCAAGTGAATTTGAGCTACAACGAGAGAAGGAAGTTGATTCCATTAATTTAGTGCAGAAGCATGAAATGCATGCAAACCCATAACTATTCTGCATTGTGGCTCAGCTAAAGTACATGTACTTGATGATCGCTGGCAACAGAGAGATGTATGGAGTTAGTAGCGATTGAAGATAGGGATTTGCACTGGTGCTGACGGCTTTGTAGATCAAACAGTTTAAATTGTATTCCATTGGAATAGAACTGATCAGAGGAGCTTGTTCATAGTGGAATACGCTGCACTATGCGAGCTGATGAATTCTGGATGTGTTGCATTCTGTTGAGTTCAAGGAGTGAGAGTCCCACAAAACCGAATTACAATATTCCAGGTGAGGCAAGACATAAGAGCAGACTATGGTCTTGCATCATGTGAGAGGTTCTGTGAAATGACATGTCATCAATGTACAGTGTATTGTTGGTCAGCCTAACATTGGATATTTACAGTGTTATTCAATCAATCAAAAATACCGTACTTGATATAGCGCCACTTTATTTAAAATTTCTACTCAGAGGCGCTCCCGGCCTAACCCTCGGCTGAAAAGGACAATTTTAAGAGGCGTAAAATGAAGATGAGGAGTTCTTAAGTAGGAGCTCTATGGAACGTCCATTCCAGATGGTAGATCCCACGACTGAGAAAGCCCGTTGCTGCATTATGGAAGTGTGTGCAAAAGGGACGATCAGGTCGCCATTAACTGCAGAGCGAAGTGGTCGTCAACCACTACTGGCAGTGATAGGGTGACAGCTTCTGCAAATAAACAGGCACAGTACTGCCAAGGCAGCGCCAAACAAAGGTAGATACCCTAAATAAGATGCGCTGGGGTAGAGACAACCAGTGCAGGACATCCCGCTATTGACCACTCTCAGGTCACCCTTTAGCATTGCTCGGTTGATCAGTTTCCTTTGGCCTTACTAGCCAACCACTGTAGTGTATCTGCTCGTTCTTGGGCGAGTGCGCCTCTTGCATCATCTTTGGGTCTTCCAGGTCCAACTGGGCTCTCACCCCTTTTGGGATGCCATAGAGGGCTGTTTTGGACCCTCTACAGTATGTTTTATGCACTTATGAAAATGGAGTGCTCTTATCTTCCTGTGGGGTTATTAATCAGAGTTTGCTGATGACACACAGGCCTATGTACATAGTTCTGCTTCTCAAGCTACCGCCCTTGTTCAAATAGCGATTGACTCACTAAAGCCCTGGATGTCTAGCAAACGGTTCCAACTCAACTCTGCCTAAACCGCATTAATCAGACTTGAGACCCAGCAACAACTGGTAGAGATTGACACAGGTGCACTCTTTGCTGCTATTCCCTTCTTTAATATTGCTACAATCTGTGTGCGATTCTTGACCAGGAGCTCTCCTTCACTCAGCATGTTAACTCAGTAACTCACAGCTGTTTTTGCCAGTTGTGTCAACATCGAGTTGTATCCAGTTCCCTCTCTGCCAGTGCTGCAGCTACTCTCGTTCACACTGTCGTCGTGAGTCACCTTGACTACTGCTCTGCCCTATATGCTGGCATCGCATGAGGTAGATTGGGAAACTGGTCAGAGTTCATCGGGTGTGTGCTCGCCTGATTGGGGCATCTCCAGGACTTGCCGCATGTCTGCTTATATGCGGGATGTTTTACATTGGTTACCCCTCCCCGACGCATTGCATTTCTAATCTTAAATCTGTGTTCTTTAGCCAATGTTGGAATGGAAGCACCTCTGAGAAGATATCTTGAAAAGGTGTTAAATCAAGTTTCATTGATTGATTTATCGATTGACTGATTGCAGATAGGAAATATGACCTTCATTTTACTTAGATGTAGTTTTGGTTTTATGATTAATAGTCTATTCATTTGAGTGTTTTCTTAAATTTATTTTAAGGGCATATCAACGTGCATATGAAAAGCCTGGTAGCAGATTGCTCGGCCGTCAAGTGAGTCTGAACGAGAACTGTTGAATGCTTCCTAAAGCTGCTATTCTTGTATCCATATGCATGCACATGGATACATGCCTACATGCATACTGATACATTTGTCTGTACATATTTTGCATAAGTTTTTATGTGCACTATTATGTGTGAATTATAAATTGATAGTCAGCTTTGACCACTGTCATATTTTGATTGTGATGGACTTGCCTCTTACCTGCCTAAAATTACTTAAATAAATGTTTAAATGTGCTTCACTTTAAGTATTTGAGTGATAGATTTCATCAACAGTTTCAATCTATTGAAAGTAAAGAGTATATTAGGTCTTGCAAGGTGATGATGCCTACTGAAGTGTCCCACAGTTATGACTATTTTATCTATGTTCAGTTCATACTTTGATCTCATATGAACATAGGTGCTGTTTCCAGAGGTGTGACAAGGTTTTGAAAAGTGGGAAGGGGCATAATTTTGCATGAAGCGGAAAATTTTTTTTTCCCTGCCCACTTTTTGAATTTTGCCCCCCAGAAAATTTAAAAATGGGGGCACACATTATTTTAACAGAAGTCATCTTAAAAAGCCATTGTAGAAACATGGAAAAAACGATTTGGGGGGCACATGGGGGGCATTGAGCACTGAAACTGGGGGGCTTTGCCCCCAGTTTTGAAACTGAGAGACCGGTGCCCCCCTGCCCCCACTTGTTACACCCCTGGCTGTTTCATTTTGACACGCTTCTATTCCTTCTGACGGGCTGTTTTTCCAAGCAACTAATTGTGTGGAATGGTGAAACATGCCTTCAAAATATACTAGCATAGGTGGTTGTCCAATTTTTTAATACTTTATTTGAGATTCCAATGGTTGATCATACAGCTGAGTAGAAGACCTGCACGTGTAGCACATGCGAATGCACTTGTGTGTATTATCCATTTTGAAGTGCTCAAGTGCCTTGCAGGTTGTGCGCCATCCAATTGAGGGAAGCTAAGCGTTTTGGTTTCATCTGTACCTGGCCACAGATTGCTTCGCTTAGTGATACATGATGATCTTTCATAGCGTCTAACCATGGTGTTTTCTGATTAAATGTTTTCTTGAAGAATCGCTATATAAATGTGCGTTTTTTATTAGGATTGTTATAATTAGAAGTGCTTATACTGCTAGCACATTATGTTCATGTCACCAATCAATATCACTTATTTGTCCATATTAGATATGGTACAAAACTAATGTAAGACTTCTGACCAATTTATCTCCTGATTCAACAACCATTGCATTGAATTCTTGGGTTCTAACTATTGTGCTTGACACAAACCTATTATTTTTCAGCATCTGCTTGAAGGAGTTGGCTGTGGTGATGTTGACTGAGCATCTCAGACCAGTGTGCTACCAAGCAGAACTGGCTCATCTGAGGTTAGAGTAAAACATTATTATGATTATTTGTGCAGCTCTTTAAGGACACTACTAGATGTCAGTTTTTCAATCCAAATATCCTCTCTTAAGGACCTTTGAGTTTCGTGAAACTCTTCTACATAAATGTTGAAATGAAAGTAACATCAGTTTTTATAAAAATTCATAGGCGCTGTGGTCCTGATGTAGACGTCTCCAACAACCTAGGTGCATCTCCCTAGCAGTTGTTCAATTGACTGCTTACTTTTTACAGTTTCAACTTGCATTGATCGTTTATGGATGGTCATCCATCTAGTGATCATTATATTTTACTGTAGTCTCGTATTCTCATATCGTGATGAGGTGCTCTATAAATATGTAGGTACAAAAATTGTAGGTACGTGTTCAAACCAGTGTCGTATGCAAGACCAAGATGAGACCGAGACAGTGAGATGCAGAGACCGAGACAGTGAGGTACCAAGACCGAGACACTAGGTTCAAGACAGTTCGAGACAGTAAAAGACCAATATGAAAGGGTGTAAAATACTAATATATCAGTTTTCTGGAATAAGGTTCAATTGTAATTTCAATTTGAAACTTAATTATAATGTATAGGCCTATCGTACCAATTCCCAAGAACAGTTTTTATATAGCCGAGTTTTATCTGTTTCGATATTTCTTTTTCGGCCTATCTTCTGAATAGTATAAAGAAAGCACGTCTGAAATCTACTAGACGATTTTAAACATGCAAATTCCAAATACCAAACGAAATTATAAATTTGCGCATATCCTTACTCACCCTGAGAAACTCGAAGTTGTTCCGATCGTTTTGCTTATGGTGGTTTTATATCAATGACAAGCTAATAGCCAATTGTTCGTCAATAGGCCTAACTTCAAATTGCAAAACGCAAACTTCACAATTTCAGGTTCTCTCTCAGACATTTTTCCACTTTAAGAAAATTGAATATACTTCAGTATCATGTGACTCACGCGTTAACCAGAATTACCATTTCTCGTAAATTCCTGTTTCAGTTTCTAGCGCAAAATTTTTAAGACAGTTAACGCGAAACTTATCGAGACCGCTTGTTCGAGACAGAAAAAGACTTTCACTTCAAGACAGTTTATAAAAATTCGAGACACTATCTCGAGACCGAGACACTAAAAAACTGTCCGAGACAGACCGAGACACTGTCTCGAGACCGAGACACTTTCTCGAGACCGAGACACTGTCTCGAGACCGAAACACTGTCTCGAGACCGAGACACTGTCTCGAGACCATGCAACCCTGGTTCAAACATATAATATTATCGTCACTTATTGAATACAATATCATCATAGTCCTTTTCAGCCGTGTTTGGGTCGGGGGCGCCTCTGAGTAGATATCTTGAAGGGGCGTTATATCTAGTATTTTTGATTGATTGAATGATTTATAGTCAAAAGAGTAGTAATACGAGGGATTACAGGGAGAGTACAAATCCTAAAGGACCGATTGGTTCCACTAACAAGGCCTACCCTTTCCAATTTAGCATTGGGCAACAGGTATAGAAAATTAAAACATGATTCATTATCCTAACTAGTTTACTGATGCAGTCTGTGCACAGACTTACATTCGGATTTGATTGAAATTTACTAAAACAAATTTATGTACCTTTCAGCATGCGACTGCGACCTGTGAGTGGTGGTATTGAATTTCTTCTGAATGGATTCAGTGACAAGCTCCTGGTAAGCTAGCAGACCTTTGAGAGTCAACGTCCTGTATAAAATGTAATGCTATATAATTAGTTACTTAAATGGGCATTTTTCACAAATTGAGAAAAAAATAATTGAATAAAAAAGATGATGCAAAGTTTAAAAAAAATTTACAGATATATTTTTATGGGACTGCTGAAGCAAACTTAATATCGAGCGGTGCTTAAATTTGACAGAGTTGGCCTAAAATTTAATTTGGGTTTTTTAAATATTTTAATTTAAATACAACTCCGTTACTTTCATTTACCATTACAACTCCGGCATTTTATTAAAAACATACTGTCCATAATTTACAGATAGGTTTTTTGGAACTGCTAAAGCACACTTAATATTGAGCAGTGCTTAAGTTTGACTGAGTTGGCCTAAAATTTCATTCTAGAGCCTTAATAATTTTAATAAAATACAGCTCCGTTATGTTAGATCAGAGTACCTTCAGGATTTCACTTTAATTTACATTGATGTATAACTTCGTTATTTTATTTAAAAATACGCAGTTCAAAGTACTGTAACTGTTCATAATTAGTGTGATTAGTTATTATTAAGTGGGTGTAGCCATATGATACAGCAACCCAATTATTCTAATGATAAATTATTTCATTTGTACTATGAACTAATCTCATTTATTTAAAGTCACAGAGTGGTAAACTATGATCAGCTATTCATTGAATCTTATCTTGAACGCATTGGTAACATTCAGGTACCAGAATGACATTCCAATCAAAATTTAAAAACCTTCCCCTTAACACTATCCAAAAGAACCGTTTCTGTTTCCTTTATTTAGGTCCAATTACTGTTTCTTTCTTCCCTGTGCTCAGCTGCTGGTTGGCTTACGTCCTCTCCGAGGTACAAATTATAAACCCAAAGTGCAACGCCAATTCAAAAATCGAAAGTTCTCAATTTATTCCACAGATGGCCAAAGACTCTCAGTAACGGTGTTGTTAACAAATTTTTAGGACAGAAGTTTAATTTAGTTTTTAATTACTTATTAAGTTAACAAGTAAATGAAAACCGTATAGGACACTGACACTCACTATTTATAGGTTAAATATAAAAATCATTAAAAATCTGTAAAGCATTCAACTTTCAATATAACATAACGTTGTATCAACTCAGCAAGGGAAAGGACAATGAAATTTGTTATATTATTGGGACTTTGTTATTTTTTTCCATGCTAATAAAATAAATACTATAATATACATTTGCATTTTTCAAGTCATGTATACCATACAAGAATATAAAAAATAAGAAAACCAGAATTTTACCTTTTGTGTAGGCCGGCCAAAGCAAAAGACCAAAATTTCTCGTATTTGAGCGCTGTTGTGAAAGTACCCATATGGCTTTGCTAACAGCAATGGCAATTCACTAGTTGGTGCTTCGAGTGTGAGTACCTCATGAGAAGAAATAGATTTTGAAGAGAGAGGTAGGAACCGATCTAGAAAGATTGGAAGCATGTGAAGAGCGAAGGGCATTCAAAAGTGCTCCAAGTTCATGGGACAGAGATCGTTCCAGTCCAAAGAGTGGTGATGTCAGAGAGAAGCTGCAGAATGCTATTCTATCTGTTTCAAAGATAGACACTTGCAGATATGATAATTAGTAGAACTGCTTCAGATTTGATTGTCACCTCATTTATCCCATGAAACTTTCTGATTTTGTGGTTTATGATTGAGTTTTCTGTGAAATATAGATCTTTATGTTCATACATTCTGGTAATGCCCTGTTCATAGTTATCACAGAATGTACAATCATTTTATGCATGTGGACATTTATGCAGGCAGTACATGTTTTCACAGTTGCTAACCTTTTACATCTTGCTTCTGTTGGCAGTCTGACAGTGAGTTGTGGGGTTTTAGGGCAATTCGTCGCAGGACAACTCGTCGCAGACAATTCGTCGCGGTCAATTATAATATGAAAATGATGGTAAATGCTTCATTGAATAACCACACAAATACACCGCAATATTAGAACTGAAATATAATACTAGACTGCAAAGTTTTTCAAGCTATTTTGGTCTAATATCAAGTTTTTATGAAATATATATGCTCTAATAGGGCTTATGAAATCCTGAATCTGATCTAACATATTGTCAACTAAATAATAATAATTTTTGGGAAAAATCCTCTCCGAAATTGTTCGACTTTTTAGCAAATCGTTACGATGGGTTCACCTTTTAATCCATTAAATCGAAGAGAGCTAACTACCCTGCATTGCCACTATAGATACACTGATATTTACCGCGATGAGCTGTCTGCGCCGAATTGTCCAATTTTCTCCGTCGAGTTGTCCGCGCCGAATTGTCCTGCGACGAATTGTCCGCGACAATTGTCCGGCGACAAATTGTCTGGCGACGAATTGTCCGGTCACCAGTTGTAGGTATCAGAAAATTATTAACTGTGGCATGGATACCAAATCTGGAGATTTTGGAAAATGTCCTTGACGTTATAAAATGGGCATTTGTTGACTACTTTCGGGGAAGTTTTGGTCTGTTGTTATTAGTTGCTCCAATTTATTTTTGTAGAAGTTCTTCAACCAATTGGTTGTCAGAATTTGCGATTTTGCAGTCACTGATGATGTTTACGAGCAAAGTAGAACAAAGCTGCTGAATAAGTATCAGGATTTAAATGCAGAAGCTAAAACCAGGTAATCATTCCTGTACTCAGTATTAGTAAGATAATAGTTGCCCATTTTTGATGCAGTCATTTTTTATAATCTGCTCATTGTGAGTTCTCGACTGATGGCTTATAAACCCATTCAACAGTGGTTTAATAACTAATTTTAAAGTAGTGTAGTGTCTTATTAATTGAAATCTATCACTACTTTTGTCCATAAGCCTACTGATACCAAACTTGATTATGTGCAAAATCTTTATCACTAAGGTGTGCTGATAACTTGAAATGTCCCAACTGGCATGACCCTACACTCTTTGATTCTCATTTGCAGTTTGTCATATTCTGTTGGATTATTGTGCGACAGAATGAAAGAACCATAGCCTCTAAAGTAAGGGTTTGGTTGACCTACTGATTAAATAGAAACTGAGAGAAACCAGAAGATGGAAAAGCAAAATACAGAAAATTTGCTAGATGCAAATTTATGCAGGAATGGAAGGAGGTATCCAGTTAGGAAGAAAGTTCAGTTTCTTTATTAGTTTGCTTGCTTTTACTTGTGATATGAGCGTAAATGATCATGGTTATCTGAACAATTTGGTAAAATAATGTAATATGTGCAGGTGCTCACTACTCGGCATGCACAGTAAAATGCTATTGGGATCATGTCTTTAATGTTGTTTGGTATGGGAGCCATCCCTGATCAATTAATCCCTTTGAGTTGGTGATACGAGTACTTTGTTATTCCCAAAGACACAAAGAAATTAACCAAACCTCACAGCAGTGCAACATATATGCATTTAACTACATTTAACATGTATCCAACTATGCAGATTTATTACTACAGGTTTTGGCACATGCTCAAATTTGACAGATGCAGTGCTACTATTTGTTTTGAAAGTAGGGAGATATTCTGAGATTTTCGTTAGAACTCTTTATGTACTAGGCTTCAGTTGAGGATTAGCTGATTACAGCTGATTGAACTGAGGGGAAAATGTGCTCTTTTTGGGCAAAGTTCAGCTCAGCAGTCTATGGTAACTGAGAAATAGCCAATGGTTCAAATGCAGTCTTTAAAAGAGCAATGCATTTTGTGCAAAGTAATCTTCCTATTCCTATTCAGAAGTCCTTATGTTTTTAAAAGCATTTTAAATTACTTGCCATGTATTACAAACGAAAAGGTCAAATTTGGTCATAAGAAATGGAGGTTCTATGAAACAGATAAGAGCTCATTTATTTGAAGTCTGAGTTATGAACTTATGATATTATGGCAGGGCTTGCTTTCTGACTTCTAGTAACATTATCTTAATGACTTCGATTGGTGGTTACTTACATTGAAAACATTGTAGTGAAACTGCAATCAGCTGGAGAAGCTCAGTCAAATGATGCATGGTCATGGAATGATATCTAACTCTCCATGCAACTTGAGTGGTGTTTCTATTTACAGAGATTTAGTAACTGCAATAATTCTAACAAAACATTCAAGCTATGCAGAAAAACTGGAGCTGCTTGCCAACGTCAACAAGCATATGGTTGCAGACTTCCTAAAAACATTTTCTAACAATGCTTTTGTTGAGTTGCTTGTTGAGGGCAACTTAACTGACAATGTAAGAAACTTCAGTCTTTTACGAATTTTTAATCTAGCATGTGTCTCAGCACTAGGACATTCGTTATTATTGTTCTACAGATAGACAGTCTTCACAATTAGTATGAGTTTCCATTTCTTCTGTTCATCATTTTCATTCTATTCAATTCAATTTTCATTTTATGAGAACATCAAGCTGTCAAAACTGCAACTTAGTTTACTACTGCATACAATCTAGTACAACCATATATGCATAAATATTTATATATTGATCCAGACCCGGCTGTGCGGCCAACATCATACTCATTGTTACTGTTCACTGTATCTATCCTATGTCAGTAAATGTTCTTGTAAAGTAGCCATGACATAAAATTCCAATCATCTTTAGTTGGTAAGGCAAATTCATGTGGCCTGCTTCTTAAATTGTACTTGCTATTCCTAGGTGGTGGAAGGAGCTTTCTTAGCACATGATTAGTATCAGTTGTTAGGGCTTAAACAGTCTATTATCCGCTTCATCAGCCATAGTTATTGCTAATGGTGCGGTAGATGTTTGATGTTTCTCATCAGTGGAAATATGTCATTCTGAACAATAAAACAATTTTTTAGTTTTATCTATTATGCACCATGATTTAGCTAAAACACTACTTAAGCATATTTATTGTTTTTTAATTCATCTTTATCTTCACTTTGAATTAAAAAACATAGCTGCTGCCTGAACTTTGGTTGATCAATTAAAGTTATTGTGGATTAGGAAGCAAAAGAATTAACGAAGCGGATGGTGAAATCTCTCGGCCTCGTGGCAAGAGACAATGCAGAACCTTTATTCCAAGTGAGTCAATTATTGTTGACTTAGCAATTTGATAAAAGGGTGGATTGAAGACTTGTGTTGCTGATAATGCATTATCATATGCTAATCAGTCGATGGCATGGTCAGTAGGGCATAACCAGAAATCGCCTCGGACATTCGCCTCGGCCGATCATTGGTCTATTAGGAAGTATTCGCCTCGGCAAATATTACACCCACAAATAGCTGAAAATAAGTTTTCTTGATAAAATAAAATTTTTTCATCAAATATATAAGTTCATTTTGTTGCATTCCCCAAGGTGGCAACCAAATCAGTAATTTTCCTGCTTGAATTGGCTCCACTCACTTACCAGTAAACATTAAGGAGTAAAGACGTCATTGTTAACTTCATATTTAAAATTTTATAACAAGGTTTAAAATTTTTTAACAAATTAAGTTATTAAATAATAAATATATTGCTATTGCCTAGAGTGCGACGATATGCTATATGAAGGACATTGCTACAGACTCTGCATTGAATATAGATAGTTCTCCGTAGCTGTGCACATGGCAGGTTAACTACGCTTTGCCTACGGATGGTATTTGCTGAGTCGCTGGCCAGATTTGTCGCTACTATTCGGTTCGTACCCGGATCCGGCAAATAGTGCATCCAAATACTCGGATTCAGGACTCGGTGGAAATTGTCTACTTGGTTATGCCCTAATGGTCAGTCTATATGGGTGCATTAACAAATTTCTGGGTTGGCTTTCTACAGCTTTTGTCATGCACAAAATCTTTTTGTCTAGTCTAGAATTTGGGAACTGCTATAGTGCCACAATCACATTGCATAAGGAGTCAAGAAATGGCTCTGCAAAACTGGTTTCCGATTTCATGATCATTGAAGTCCAGCAAAATGCACACACCCTTTTTAATCTGTATTTAATCTGTATACTTCCTATCTGTATATATTCCAATCACAGAAAATGAGATATCTTCATATCTGAAGGAGACAAGAACTTGGACCAGAAACAGACAGTAATACTATAACCTTAGATTAACAATTGAGAAAATCTGTTCTCGAAATCTGTTCTCGTGCAGTACGGTTGGGCTCAATTACAGTCTTTAATTAAGTGAGGCAAATATAACACTGCATTGATGTTTTCTTCTAATGCACTAGACGCAGATAACTGAGCTGCCATGCGGAACGTGTGCTTATGAGGAGCAGAATACAGATGAGAATTCTGTCATCACAAACACTTACCAGCTGGGTCGAGGAGGATTGAATGATCAACTCTTGAACAAGTTGCTGCTTGTAAGTTATTCATAACATAAAAATTCTTGGTAAGTATTTCCTTAAAAAGTGGGATTAGGCGATATGTAAATAGTAACCTCTTGTCCTTCATAATTGTATGCTGTTATGCACCGTTGGAATATCCTTTCGGTGTTTCTATTCCTTCCCCTCAAGCCGATCTTCCAGATTCTCACTGCGGCTGGACACCTGATAGATATCCACGATTCAGTCACAGTGTCAGCGCTAGTGTCAAACACCCTTTCTCCTTCGTCTTTAAACGCATGAAAGGCTTTGTTATTCGCAGATACAGAATTAGTGCTCGCTTGGAAACCATAATTACTAGTGTTTGAAGTTAATCTCGGTACGTAACCGACGTGACATTTTCTTCCTTGTGCGATATCAGTCAGCGTTGGAATCCACTGCAGCATGCAGATACCAGCGTATTCGGCACCAGGCTTCATGGATATAATATGAAATCTCCAATACACGTAATTAGACGAAGCGGGAAATGTACACTCATTCAAATATCTAAAAAGAAGGGTAACCCCCTTTAAAGAGGTTAGAATATCTGTAAATACTATTCCATCGTTACTAGCTTGAGCCTTCCAACCAGCAATATCTTCGTTATTAGAACGGCCCGCGATGATGTAAAATCTCGACATTGAAAGAGTAATGGGGTACTTCATCTGTATCCAAACATTGGTTGGTGCTCCAGAGACCCAAATATCGGGGTAGTGAGAAGCGTTTTGAAAAGCCCTCCATGGACCGAATTCATGCCCAAGCACACTGCGATAATCGCTAGCACTAGCTTCGTAAGTTAAATCATTTATCACCGTTGTATCAGAAGTCATGGTTGGAGCCGCTGTCACGAATGATTTCAGGTAATCAGTGTTATCTACTTGTCCCGATATCGCCTGATTGACTAAGGTTTCAACTTGACCAAAGCTCGCGGCAAGGCTGGCGATGACTGGTGGATGAATGTCAGTCGCTAGACCTTTTATCGAGTTGCTGCACACTTCCAAATCACCGTCCATAGCATTCGTCCCATCTCGTTTTAAAAAGGTGTTACTTGCTTGAGATAGAGTAACACCTCCAGACACTATTCGTTGAGTTGATCCAGTATCATTTCGTCCAAACTTATCAACAGGCATGTTTTATATATATTATTATTATTTGATACAAATCGTTCATAACTTCTTGAAATTTACATCCATCGTTGCTTGTCTTCTTTAATACATACCGTCAATTTGTATCCGTTCGTTGTTGTAGAACAGCGGTCTTCGTAGATAGTTTATCAATTCAGTAGGAGGAGGTAGTCGGTAGCTGTTAAAATAAATCTTATCATTGGCATGCTTGATCCAACATGTCCAATGTGTTCCTTTGTCGTCAGAATCGTCCAGATTGAGAATACCGCACTCGTTCGCTCTTGACCCCTTCGGTAACTCGTCTCTTAGAAATACTCCTCTGAAATTATTTATATTAAGTTTCCTCGCCGCTTCGATTAGATCCACGTTCGACAAAGCAATATTTGGTAGCGTTACGCCTTCGACATCGATTAGTTTAGTCCTCATTTTATATTTAGGAATAATGTCCATATGCTAAAGTGTGAATTTTATCTTCCTGAATAACTCGTTTGTCGTCGTCTGCTGAGAGGGCTATCTTGTTTATTTCTTCTGTGTAGACATCGTGAAAATGCGATCGAATGACATTCATCTTTCTTGATTGTTCTCTCCTGGCGAACAGGCAGTCTTTGTAATCTTCGTGAGTGATAGATTTCTCGACGACATTCTTCGTCACTTCTTTACATTTCTTGTGGTCCACTCCAACCATCTTGTACGAATACAGTTTCGATCTTAAACCTACAAACTCTATAATCTGTTTACCAGCTGCTTCATCTTTGAACATGCCAATGACCTTTTTATTTACACTAATTTCGATGCCAGAGGGATGGTCTTTAGGATAACTGCTAGTGTCGAACCCACTTCAAATGTTGGGAGCTATATCGGCGTAGAAGTCTTCGGTTTTAATTTCATAGGCTAAAGAATCCGTATCTGTAAAAAGTAACCTTGCTCTATCTTCAAACTTTTTCTTGATGTAATTATAATGAAAATCGTACATTATAGTTTTACTCAAGTCTAGAATGCACATAGCAAGATATATAGGCTTATCGTAATATAGCTTAGTCCGTTTCATGTGAATGGCAATTAGATTTTCGTCAAAAATAGTTCGAGTGTCGTACCTCGTTCTCGCTGCTAGCTTAATGGCATCCTTCTCACTGCAAACCAGTTTTATGTCTACACGGGCTTTTATGTTTTCACATGTCTTGCCAAACACACTATTGTTCATTAGTTTGAAAAAGTCTTTCTCGAAATCAGTGGTGGCTTTGATCCTCAGGTTGGTATTTAGATCGATACACTTTTTCAACCAAGCACTTTCTTCAAATTTAATTCCACGTTGAATTTTGGTTATCTTCAAACCTAAGCTTTCATACAGCTTTAAATAATGGACTATGTACTTTACTTTATCCTTAAAGTTTGGGATAAGTTAGCACAACCGATCCTTCGACTTTAACACTCTCTGGAGCAAGAGGATAGTCATTATGTAGATCGTGCAAGTTCCTCGGATTTTCCAAGTCGACTTCTAATATACACGGTGTTCCTCTCCAATCATTTAGCTCATCGTTGCTCATCCACTGGCACCCATGAGTTGGTAGATTTTTACACATACTCCATCCATGCAAATTGTTTTCGTCTAAATAGGTTATAAATGTTGAAGGCTTGGCATCGTTAAATGCTTCTCCCGTATACTTATTGTTTGACTGTCCATAGCGATGTGAAATGGTGCTAACACCACCTCTTATCCCATGCTTAACCATTAGTATCATATCGTAATCACTCAACAACTCCAACCCTACTCCAGTCAACTTCAATGCGGCGTCCCAAGCAAGACCTGGAAAAGTATAATACCAAGCGGGATCTAGACCATACTTCTCACTACATACAACTCTAAAATTCTCAAATACATCAGCAAGCAGGAGAACATCAGTCACATTATATAAATTGTAGTATTCTCTCAACGTCTTGAATCCAAATTCATTCCATACCGTCTGCGCATGGTTGTAGTCATCGTCACTAATATCTGAGTCATTAAGTATTGAATAGAACACTGATTTTGGTGGTAGTTCTGTTTCGTTCAAGCGATCGATAGAATTAACATAATCGTAGGGATATAATCCTTTTCTAAGCAAGAGATCGAGCTGATTACCAGAATAGTGTTTGCTTATATTCTTACACTGATCTTTGCATAGGTTCCTCGATAAAGCGTCAAGACTCGATGCCATGAATCTAAAACTGTCGATAACACGTTTTACTCATTTTACTAATATTTCCACATTTTCTTCATTCGTAAATTTATCGACCACGACCTCTCTGCTAAATAAGATATACTTTTCTTTGTTGCTAGGAATGCAGTTAATCTTTTCGTTATCATCACCTCGTAATTTCTTTACGAATAGATGACTGTCATAACTGGATAGATTATGGAAAAATGGCTCGAACTCGCTCATCACCCAATTCATCCTCGCGTATGTGACAAACAGTAGCAGAGTCGTAAAGGGCCTGTTCCTTCTTTTCGAATATCATTTTCTTTGGAAATTTAAATCGATTAAAAATATCTTTTATATTATCTATAAGAGTGTCTACAAATATCTGAGCTACATCATCATCTTCGCTCTCCGCTGTGAAAGTCACGGGAGCTTGCGAATATAGATCGTCATCAAAACATTTTATATAATAGCAGAAAGAACTTCGGACGTGTTTTTGATATCTGTTGGTGTAAGACATGCTGAGATCTGGTTGACAGGTGTCTATAGGTTTTATGAAAGATTCGAATTCGGCGAACACGACAAAGGGAACTCTCATCTTTCGAAAATAATTTATGAAATACAACATAGTTCCTGGTTCTGGAAGTTCTATCTTTTGAGCGGCGTGTTGGGAACAGTACTCGGTGTGTTTATTTAATGACTCTATATCTCTATATCCCATCAGACATCGTTTATAATAGTGCATCGAATGAACGGAGTTTTCTGTTTGAACTGCCATCAGTCTGTTGAAATTCTTTATCCAACAATAATGCTTCTTTTGTTCATCAAAAATGAGTAACAGGTCTACACTGATATCGCTCTCGTGCTTGGATAAATATAGTGGGAAGAGACTAAAATCTTTCTCGTGACTAAAACCATTAATACTAATATTATTATTTCTCTCAAACTTACTTATCACGTTAGTATCCGCTGCGACTGGGAATTCAGTGCTGGACCAATCAAGTTCCTCAGACTGCTTGATTAATTCTTTCTGAATTCTTATCAACCGGATTTAAAGCTCTCGTTACACACCACTTGAAACATTCTTCGTCTTCGTTCTTAATATTAACAATAGCCTTGTTACTCGCTAGACATTTCGGCAGTGGAATGTAAGAACTACTCTTCAGCGGTTTATAAATAACCGTATTGATGTCCAACTTTGTTACCGCTCCGAGTCTACAGTTACTACCTCACATCTGGAAGGTTGACATCGATTCTAAGATTTTATCTTTCGCATTGTTATAAATTTCGCTCGTATCGGTAGAATCTAGAACCACTTAAGTCTTTGAAAAGAACGGAAAATTCTCGTTATCTACTTGCCCCGATTTCAGATCAACACGCTCCATTATGCAGGTAACCATGCAGTTGACCTTAGTCTGTCGATTTTTAGTCAACAAGTCTAACGCCTGTGTTTGAACAGTGTCAAGAAAAGATGTGGCTTCGATTCCGTTAGCTCCTCCAATCGTGTATTGTTTCGTGAAATCCTTGATTGCTGAGGCTGTCTCTCTAATTTTGCGTGTTTTCATAAGAATGTTACTGAATATAGAATTCTCTTTAGCTTTCAGTGCTTCTAACTTCTCGTTCACCTTTTTCTTTGGTTCTTTGGGTATGTACCCTTCAATCCACTGCGAATGTATTAATCGCAGATTTAGTCTTGATGAATATTTTTCGTACTGTCGTAGCTGGTACAGGAACGAGTGTTGGGATTCCAATCTCAGGAATGGGTGCATTGAGCAAACTAGCTTTGGATGAGATTGGTGTAAAATGTGAGGAGATGAGTGTTTGAGCTCCACGAGCTTTAATTTTACTAATCAACTCTGCTTTACGCAGTCGCTTATAACAAACCATACCTTTCTGTTTCGCAGTTTTTCTTAGTTCAATAACAGTCTGCTTCCAGTATTCCATTTTATATTGGAATGATATTTCTTTAAGCTGTGTAGAAATATTTTCAGAGCTATTCATTTTATGTATGCAAGATTTTTTTATTTGTTTGTGGGACAATAACTCATCATCGAAACTATTGGAAATTCTTGTGACTTTGACCTATAAGTTGATGTTTGACCTAGGGCTTTTTGGTTTGTGCATGACTTGTGGAGTGGGCTAGAAAATTATAACTCAACACATCGCGTGGTTTCATCTCGTCGGGTTGGTTTATCGAAACTGGGACGGTCCGTCCAAACTAGATCGGTCTGTCACACCTAGGACAACTCGTCACAGCCAGGTCAACTCGTCACAGCCAGGTCAACTTGTCACAGTCTTCACTCTGTGACGGATGTAGTGGATCAAATGACTGCCAATATTCGCTAAGGCCCGCCTCTTGTCAACTGATAGGGTCTGCGATAGCCAATCCCATACCACGATACGTATAACCTCTATAACATCTATAACCAATCATTTCATCATGTTGCGCAATCGCCTAACTTCATCGGTGTTCCATATTTTATGTTAGCTGTATTTAGTTACATCCTGAACCAGCTAGAGCATAATCATAATTAGGCAGATGTTGTACAGTTAGAGCATAATTCTACGGGGAAAACGAGACAGGCAGCTAGTGTTTAATTAATTGCATCCGGCTAAGGTTCGTTCATGATGTATACAGCAAAATATCGCATTTACCAACCAATAACACAGGTTCTTGTAGTTTGTAAACCTATGTTATTGATTCGTTTTGGAGATTTCAGCTATAGGTTAGTGTTTTTAATCTATATATTGGTTAATGAGCTAGAATATCCAATTCCCTACTACTTTGCTGCAGCCAAGAAAAAAAACTTATCCACTCCAGTTCCTGCAATCCTAGACACCTCTGGAGAGCTATCAATTCTCTTCTTCATCATAAGTCTCCCTGACCACTGCCCAGCTCCATCCCCACATCCTCTATCGCTGACACCTTCTGCTCTTTCTTCTCAGACAAAATCTCATCTCTTCGTTTCACACTACAATCTCTTCTAGACTCCAGCTCCTCCAGCACTGTTCCACTGATTTCTCCCAACCCTATTCCGCCTTCCCATCAGTCATCGCTCTCAATTCTATCTCCTGCCACTGAAACAGGGGGAACGGCATAGGCTAAACATGGAAACTGCTATAACTTTTGACGAGTTGGTCCGAATTAAACATATTTGATATGTTTGGATTCAGAATTGGTATTTGCAGGCAATAAAACAAGATGGTGCCTTTTGGGCGCAACTACACAGAAATATTGGGGGGAAACGGTTTACGCAACTTTGGGAAAAGCTAAAACTGTTAACGTGTTGGTTTGAACATATTTTGGGTGTATGGATTTAGAATCAGTATTTGCTGGTAATAGAACAGGTTTATTATCCATAAAACGATGATGGTGACAGTTTTGGCGCATCTGCACTGATATATTGGGGACGGCTTAGGCGAAATAGGGAAAATGCTATAACTTTGAATAGTTGGTCCGATTTGAACATATATGATATGCATGGATTTAGAATATCAGCATTTGCAGGTGATACAACAAGTTGATGCCATTATTGGCGTATCTACGCTGAAATATTGGGGAACAGTTTAGGCGAAATATGGAAACCACTATAACTATTGACGTGTTTGTCCGATTTCAACATATTTGGAATATATGTATTAAGAATCAGCGTTTGCAGGTGGCACAACAGCTATACAGAAAGAGTGTACTTGAATCAATTCAAAAACTCCTTACGACATCCATCAAGCGAAACAACTTATTATTGTTTGACGAGAAGAAAATGCAGAAGAAAACAGCAATAACGGTGAAAATGCAACCCTACAAAGATCACTCAGAGCTTTATGGGCCAGCTCTTCTTGTATTGGACAGCCACGGTGGGGATTTAGGGGAAACTTTTCGTCATGAATCATCTCAATTTCCACCTTCACTGTCACCCGCAGGACACTCTTCACTCCTGTACAAAGTCTGATTTGTTGGTTTATATCCTGGAAGACAGTTCAAGTAGTGACTATTCTGTCGACGAGAAATCATAGTTGTTGACGGTGTAGTTCTGATACATTCTGTTCCTTGTACATATATCCTACGCATGACCTTTGATGCCTATTTCAACAAGTGCTTCTGTCCAAGGATTCATCACGAATTGTAACGATCATTGAGAGTAGACATTGTTTGGCACCAGTATCGTGCATTGACAATCAAAAGAGGGACTAGGGAAAAATGAGGAACAGGTATCCGACAACGAGTAGGCCTGTCTGCTTCTACCAAAATTGGCAAAGTCCCTGGAAACTGGCAGAATTCATGGCAAACGTTCATAACAAGAAGGAACTGTTCTCATTACTGTCGGAAATGATTTCTGAAGAAGCATTTCCTGACAAAAAGAATTTTTACATCACTGCATGAGTGCAGGTGATGAAGTTCTTCGTGTAGAAACAATCCAATGGAGCAATGCAACCATGAAGAAGCTGACACATATGTTCTACTACATCTCTTACATGCACTGCTAACACAGTCAATTGGGAAGGCCCATACGGGAGATACTGATGTTGTCGTAATCTTGTTGAGTAACCATTATCATATAATCGTTCAAAGCAGGAAGGAATGATCTCCCTGAACCCTACCACCTCAAACCTGTTAACGACAACATGCAAAGTAATGGCACTCTTTCATGCATTCGCAGGATCAGACAGCACGTCCTCGTTCAAGTTCAAAAGTAAGCGATTTGCCTACTGCTGCAAATTGATGCATGAAGTGCCATTCCCTAATGGAGGAGTTTTCAACTGTCATGCCAAGACTGAAAGAAGTGGCAGCGAAATTCGTCTGTAGGCTGTATTCTAGTGACTCCAATGAAGACACTGACGTTGACCTCGTTCGAATGAAGGTGCTCTCACAGAAGACTAGAGACATGGAAAGAATTCCCCCAACAAATGATGCGTTAGATCAACGTCTCAAGAGGAGTGTGTTCCAACCGAGCAGGTGGACAACAGCTCACATGTCCATGATGCCTTCCAACATGCCTTCAACCATGGTTGGATGGAAGAGGAAGGCAAGCTGCTTCCCGTTGGACATTGCTGCCCCTGTCCAGGGATATACTCAACCTAGATGTGAAGTGCTCTTGCACAAGCACCTGCTATCTCTGCAAGTGAATGAATGCCAAACTGAACTGCACACGTCTTTGCTAGTGCAAGACAAAAGCAACTTGCATTGGTTACCTATAATATTATGTGCATTCTATTTGTTCCTTAGGCTGATTATTTAGCAAGTTTCTTATGACCATTATCTATATCTGGTGATATCGAAAGGCTTAGATTAGGTGCAGAACCCCACCTACGCATCGAACGAGGACCGGGGTCAAATCAACAGCCTGGGGCGAAAACACCTGTACGGAGACAGGGCATAATACCAGAAGAGGCCATCGGCCGGAAATCATGCCAGAAGCGGACTTGACTGGTTTTCCTGCGGTCACAGGGCAAGCCGAACAGTTGTGAATAGATGTGTGAACTATGAAGAGACACCGACGTGATTTATGAATAGACACGGTATTTGAGTTGTACATATGATTTTCACTTACTATTAAAGTTTTGTTACATTAACACCGGTTTGAAGTGATTCGTCTTGAAAGGCCTGTCCTTGATAATCCAAGCAAGGAGGCAAGTCCATGACACCCCAAATATGTTCCAATCGACCAACACTTTAACAGTTTTATCGGTTTTCATATTTTGCCTAAACCGTTCCGCCCGATATTTCTCTGTAGAAGCGCCCATAATGGCACCATCTTGTTTTATTACCTGCAAATACTGATTCTGAATCCATACATATCAAATATGTTCAAATCGGACAGGCTTGTCAAAAGTTAGAGCAGTTTCCATGTTTAGTCCAATAATGGCACCATTGTTGCTTTTATGGGCAATAAACTTATGATATGGCCTGCAAATACTGATTTTAAATCCATACATACCAAATATGTTTAAATCGGACCAACCCTCCCAAGGTTATACCAGTTTACATATTTTGCAAAGGTGGGGAGAGGTTTCGAGCCCAACGCCACAATTCTTTTTGGATTACTTTCCCCTTGGACGAAAACTGATCTTCAGATCATTACCTTCAATTCGATTCCAAAATACAAACTTTTGCATCAACTTGAAATGACTGGACCAAAATGCACAGGCATGGAACCCCACTATTATCTATCTTTTATGGAATCACCTGTACAGCATATTGTCAAGGAAAGTTCAAATTCTATTATCTATCCATGGTTGTTGTGTTCTTTCAAACTTGTTGCATTTGACATATTATATATGATGCTTAATGCTCGATGGTCGGAAATCGTGCAAGGTAAGGGAAGGCGATCTACCATTAATTGCTTTACTCCATCTAACCATTGTTTACCAAGTCACTGTCCTTGAATTGATGGACAACTGATGCACAATAACAGTTCTTAAACCAGACAGCCTATGGATACTTATTAAACTGCTCAATGAAGAAGATGGTGCATCAGGATTTGAAACCTAGATGCAGAATTAAAATGCAAAGTTTTGACCAATCTGCCTTGGTGGTCTCATAATCTGTTTAATATTCCAATGTCAGGAAAATATGGAAGAGCCTTGTTATTCAAAGCTACGAACTGTTCAACAATTGGGCTATGCTGTTTACTGTGAGGAAGCGACCCTAAGGGGTATCATTTTCTTCCGAGTCACAATCTGCAGCCAGATTAACAAATATTCGTAAGTTATGAGACTCCTTCAAAACTTACAACATATTAATTCTGTTGCTTTGTGTGACTAACAACTGGTGTCAAAGCTTACAATTATTGAGTTTGCTTCCTGGTATGAGAAGTGAAGAATAAGCAGTTGGCAGATTTTTATTGTAATCTTCATGAGAATTCAAAGCTACTAAGTCTGGCAATGAAGAACTCTATGCAATGCACCCGTTTCACTGTTCCGAATGCATGCATTGATTCTGCCAATGTGTCCTAATATATTGTGTAATTAATTATTTAATGGTGTTATGTGAAATTACATAGCATGTCAACTTTGGATAAAAAAATAGAAGAATTCATTGAAGAATTCAACGACAACGTGCAGAATATGACAACAGATACTTTTGAAAAGCTGGTGAGTAGTTTTTATCATTGCATTGCCATAAAGCGTAACAACTGATTTCCTATCATGTGGAGGCGACAAGTCGTTGATGAGAAACATAGACCCAAGTTACCTTAGTTCATATAACTGTATGGTTGACTGCATGTTTAGAGATACCATATAGCGTCTGTTAGGATCCTATCAAATGCATTGCAAACATGGCTATGTAACTGATCTAAGCAAGTGTAAAAAATTTGGTTGTAAATGTAAGTTAGAAAGAGCAATATTAATCAGTAAGTAAATGCAAAGGCTTTTTCAAGAGGTCAAGCACAAGATAAAGGATGAAGGGCAAAGCATGGTACCAGCAAAGCTGCATGGGAAAAGTGACACAACTCTTTTATTGCCACATAACCATCTAGTTGGCTAGACTGGTTTGAGTGTATGCTTTATGTGCCTTTGTGATGGCTCCCATAATGGTTGAGGCTTAATAGATGTGAACGTCTGGCAATCACACAATGACATGAGAGGTATTCACATTCAAACAGGCAGTGTGGTAAAGGATCTCATCCAGTCATCAAAAGGTAAACAGGGTTGAGGCCATATACAAAAACATGTACACTTCCATTTGTGTATGGTTGGATAAAGGTTGGTGACCCTTTTATGATGGGATTATCTATCTCACCTATTTTGAATGTTTGCTATTTTGAACTGTTAACGATGGCCATTGAACATTGATATAAAGAAGTTTTGCTGTATTTGTACATCATAAAATAGGTACTTTACACTGATCATCTTTGTTATCAATGAGCAAATTTTGAACAGCAAATGAAGGCCATTTAGAGTACCACAAATTATAGCGTGTCATCATCTTTTTACGCATGCAATTTATTCCACATCAAATCAACACAGTTTTAAATAAAATCTGACATCACCAACTTGGATTTTGTTTAAATTGACAGGGTGTTTAGCCTTGACAAAAATTACCATAAAATTTTTTTAATTTTTTTGGTCAAGAGGTGTTCGAAATATGGGATATTGAACTTTGACCGAATGACCGCAACTTGCAACAGTCAAGATGCTGTAAGTTGGGTTCTATAGCACCTAGAAGAGTGATATTTATATCAAATTGAAGGTATTTGAAAGCTCTATTTGGGCAAGGTAACTAGGATTCTTTTTTTAATTATCAAATTATTATCATCAATCTACATCTTTGAACCCAACCCAGGGTGAGTTCGTACAAACATTCTTGATATTTTTTCTGTGTATTTTACACAATGTAAAGAACATGTGGTTAAACTTTCAGAATGGGCTCTCTTATAGTTTTTTTGCAATACATTTTTGAATGTTGCTTGAGATTCACGAATGGCACCAGCACAGCATAACAATTCAACAATTTGGGTTACTATGTTGTTCCTCAACCTAAATTTGAAAATTTTCAATTTACACAGTTACTGTTATTATTTGATTGAAATATATAGGCCTATGGCTTAATTGGCATTATTATTATTTGGCACAAAGTCACAAAATATAATGTGGTTGAACATAGATATCTCACTCAAGATATTTGCTGACATATTATTTTGGCTATTAGTCATAAATGAAATGTCCTAAATAATGGTTTTAAATAATAAATCTATTTTCAGAACCAAGAAATAAGTGTATCATTTGTTTACTTACTTACTGTTGATCCCAATTTTGGTTATTGAATTAAAGTCATTTCCTGTAACTATAGATCACATGTGGTGTGGCACAGTGGCCGATCGGTTAGAGCGGTCAGCTCGTAACGTTCAGTGTGTGCTGAGCGCGCGGGTTCGAGACTCGTCCGGGTAGTCACTGTGTAGGGACCTTGAGCAAGTCTTTCGCGCACAATTGCTCTGCAGTACAACTGCAATTGTGCAGTCGAGGCGTGTGTATGCACTTCTGAGCAAAAAAATGCTGGAAGTAGGGCGGTATCAAATTTCGGAAATGAATGAAATGAAACATGTGTGTAGTTTTATTTTATTCAAAACTGGTTATAAAGGCCACTTAAGCTTCATAATTATTTATCAAAAGTTCAGAACAGGTAAGCATTAATTGCACTTGTTTTAAACATTATGTTTACAAATATTTGATTGATGACATAATTTATATAAGTAACATTTTATTTTTTCCATCAATTGAAAACCCTAACATACATACATGTGCTGTATGAAAAAATAATAAAACATTTTTAAGGTTTATTTGCAGCTACATAAATATGGCATCTAGAGATGTCGGTGATTGTACCTGGGTGACTAACCGGCATAAGAGGTGTTTTGATCCTTTTAATGTCATCAATAATGGAAGACTTGTGGTTTGCGAGAAGTTAGTGAAATGGTTATAAATTCAGACTCATCTCTACAGTTTCAGATAGGTGACAAACTCTGTACTCAGTGTCATAAAAAGATTGCAATTTTAATGCCAGAGGATGCATATGAACCCGTATGGAAAGTTGCTGCTGAAGAATTTAAAGCACTGGAGGCAGAAAATCAGTCTGATGAAGATTATGGAATCCATAAAGAATTTATCTCTCCAGGGCACCATCTATCTCAACTTAATTCCTCATTGTGTGTTCTTGGTGAATCTCCTATACATCATAGAAAAGTGCATACTAGAGTGAATTACACAACTAAAAAGCTAAAAAAATTTCAAGAAAGTTTGAAAAGAAAACTAACAATGATTGCAGGAAGTAATGGGCCAGCTGACAGAACTGGAGGAAGATGATGCAGAAAGTGAAATAATAAGTGAGCTAAAGGAAAAGTTCAAATTCTCTTCAAAAGCAAGTGTAAAGGTGAAGATTCTAACAGTACTACCTAAAAGCTGAAGTACTAGGAAAACAGAAAGTGAATTTAATGCATCCAACTATATGGTACGAAAAGCAAAGGAGCTGGTTAAAGTAAAAGGTATTCTCTCAACACCTAATCCTCGATCAGGCAAAACTTTAGCAAATGACACTGTTGATAACATAAACAAGTCTACTGCAGTGACATGATTAGTCGACTTATGCCTGGCATGAAAGATTACATTTCTGTGACACTTGAGGGCCTGAGACAACACGTGCAGAAAATCTTGTTTTATGTAGTCTTAAAGAGACATATCAACATTACAAGGAAAAATATTCGGACCAGACAATTGGATTTAGAAAAATTTGTGGACCTGAGGCCTAAAGAGTGTGTTCTCGCTGAAGGCAGTGGTGGCAGTGCAGCTCAATATAAAAATCAGAAAAGCTCTGCTAATTTATGTTGTAACGAAAGGGAATTTGGTATGCCTGCAGAATGTAATTTTTCGCAACATCACACGGCAAAGGACCATGCGATGGGGTAGGTGGAACAGTAAAGCATTGCTGAATGAGCCAGCTTACCGAGACTGTACGAGGACCAAATTATGACACCACATTAGTTATTTCTTTTTGCCCAGACAGAAACATCTGTAACATTCCATTTTGCCACCACAGAGGAATACGAGCAAGAAGCTGCCCTATTGACCACCAGATTTGAATCCACTCGTGCCGTTGCTGCAACCGACAAACTGCACTGAATCCATCCAATTTCAACAGAATCAGTGGAAGTCAGAAAATTTTCTAGTAGTATTGTGTTCAGAAATGAACGTATTCTGCATACTTCTACTAACAATCAAACCATTAAATTTCCTCAGACAAAAGGTAGCATTACAGCAAAGTATGGTGAACATTGGTGGCTTGGATGCATTATGCAGACATTCCTGGAGCTTAATGAGGTTGAAACTAACTTTCTGCGTCCACATGGTCCAGCTCAACCATTATGCTGTTCAGCCTGTGACAATCTAACAATATCAACTGATGACATACTAACAACAGGTCTCCAACCAACAACAGTGACTGGAAGGACATACTCACTGAATGTCCAGGAAATGAGAGATGCCACCAATGCCCTAGCAAGAAAAGAAAATATCATTTAAGACTTGTTTTCTAAGTTCTCACACAGCTTTTATATATGTATATTTATATATATATTAAATATGGAACTTAATACTATATCATATTGCAAATGATTTAATTAATTTGTTTCCAGAAGGAATTGAAACTGGTCAGAATTTTGAACTTGACACTATCTATATCTTATTGTATATGATTTAATAAATTTGTTTCTGTTTGATACTGGTCAAACTGTCTGCCTTGATTAAAAAATGTTTTAAAATTTAGGTGTCAAAGAGGAATAATTTAGTGACCCAAATTGTTAACTTATTATGCTGTGCTGGTGCCATTTGCGAATCTCAAGCAACATTCGAAAATGTATTGCAAAAGAACTATAAGAGTGCCCATTCTGAAATTTTAACCACGCTTTCTTTACATTGTGCAAAATACACAGAAAATATATTAAAAATTTATCTTTTTACGGTTGGGTTCAATGCCATGGATTGATGATAATTTTTTTGATAATTAAAAACAAAGAATCCGAGTTACCTTGCCCAAATAGAGCTTTAAAATTTAAACTTTAAATTACCTTCAATTTGATATAAATATCACTCTTCTATAGAATCCAACTTATAACATCTTGATCGTCGCGAGTTGTGGTCATTTGGTTGCAGTCATTTGGTCAAATTTCAATGACCCATATTTCGGACATCGCTTCACAAAAAAAATTTTATGTTAAAAAAGTTTCCCATCTAGATTAAGCACCCTACCAATTTTCAACAAAATCGAAGGTGGTGATGTTGGGTGACTGTGTTGATTTGATGTGGGATGACCTAAAATTAACACTCGAGGATGCCATTCACGTGACATGACTTGATCTGTAAGATGTCATCCATCCATGAGGCTGCTTCTACTGCTCCATCGATGGATTACCCACCTACTAATCACCATCTTGCCACTCTCTGTGAGGGCATAAGTGCTGAACTATGTTTACATGTACTTACTTCTGCTCTGAAAACTTGCGATCTTGATCCTGGCCTCCTTTCTTGGTACAGGAATTCATCAAAATCATCCTGCTGTTCCTCACAATGATATGTGGAATCGTGAGGCACAGCTACCAACTTCACAGAAATGGTCAATTCCACACTGGCTCGTATGCGGGAGACCTGGATCAAATTGATCATACAAATTATATTATCTCCAGATTGCCAACGCAACATTCTTCTACAGTCAGTGGTGACCATCCTTTTTTCGGTGGAGAGTCGCAATGCCAAATTTAGCAACTTTTGGCAGCCGCCATGGTTTTATGAGCAAAAATGCAGTTATTCATCTAATGGTGCTATTCATTACTATAGCAACTAGCATCATCAGCCTCTAGTTGTTACTATAATATATATATAATATGTAAGAAAATTGACAATTCAGCACCAATCAAAATATATGGGCCCTATGTAATAAAATAAAACAATTCGCATATGCACCCATGTATTTGTCTTCATCATGGTTATGAACTAATGAGAATCTGGTCCAGCATTTTTACAACTAAACTTATGGCATATAAATACCTTTATCAAGTTCTTTAACCGACCCATATCCACCACCGTAACAATCTCACCTCTGAATTTCGCAAATTTTTCAATTATTCCATCATCAGCATTAGGCTCCTCTTTCTATCACCCAATGGGCTTTCCGCTCCAAAGCTGAAGCGTCATCTCGTCCAGAACTCAGTTCCTTACTCTTCAGATCCTCTTCCTCCCAACTCTCACCATATAAGACACCTGCCTTAGCAGCTACTCGATTCCTTCTGGAGACCGGCCCTCAAACACTCCTGGACTACCATAACCATAACCAACAATTTTATAGACAAGTCATCTGATTCGATGCAGCACTTGTGAATTAGCTGAAGCCTTGCACTTAGCTTTCTATTGGCGCTTCAGAAGTTTCGAGATTATAATTACGATTAGTTGAGCCAAGAGATTCTCGGTCGTTAACTTAGTCCTTAACTTTGATTTTGAAAGATTTTGTTACTGAAAAAGTTTTTTCCATAGATAAATTGATCCCCACAATGAAGCGAATTTAGTTGCAAATTATGAACCGAGCAATGTCAAATTTTATTGGTTAAGATGCACTGTGATGTCACTTAAAATTGCCATATCCAGCAACCACGTGAGGAAGTTCTAGGGATTTCTGCCTTTACTCTATGTAAAATTATTTAATGTTCGGCAACAGTTGAGATTCTAAAATTCTAAAAAGAAACGATCCAAAACTTTTCTTTGGCAATTTTATTTCGTTATATATAAATGTCATTTTCTGGAAAGCTTTTGAGAGCCGCCACAGAATTCCTTGAGAGCCGCATGTGGCTCCCGAGCCACGGGTTGGTGACAACTGCTCTAAAAGATTCTTGAACGTATTATTACTAATCAGTTGATTGTCTATTTTTATGCTAACGATCTGCTTCCTTCCAGCAATCTTGGTTTAGAAAGAACCACTCTATAGAGACCCTCTTAGTTCTGCTTCTGTCTAACCTCTATGGTAATACGGATGCTGGAAATATCTCGTTCTTGCTCTTTTTGATGTCAGCTCAGGAAAGTTAGAATGGACTGAGCCAAGATCCGAAGAGGGGTTAAGCCTGCAGGGTTAGAGGGAGCCTACGTATTTCTCCAGCACCTCTCTATTTCTTTTGATCTGTATGATAAACCACTCCGCTCTTTTTGTCAAAGTTCACCAACTGTGTTGCATTGGCTCTTCCCGGTCTGTCTGGATTCCTGCCCTTCTTGTTGCTCCTCAAGGCTTGGCACTTGACCACTACTTTATATTATCTATATCTCAATTCCTCGACCAAGCAGTGTTGCGCCTTCTCAGTTGCTGACCATGTCACCTAGAACACACTCCCCTTAGAGATGCGACTGTTGCCAAGAAGTAATGCACCTTTGTTTTACAATTTGCTTAGGACTGATTTGTATCGCAGTGCTTGAGCTGGGAGCACCTCCAAGTAGACCGCTTGAGGAGGCACTATATAAATCTTAGAATGAATTAATAATATTCATGTTTCTTCATGCAAAAGACTATGAATAAACTTTGGTTTTAGTCAACTACAGTGGTCCAACATCTGTCAAGTACTCCTATTGGAAAATGCATATATACTATGTTTGACTGCTTTACGTTACAGAGGTTGTCGGCTATAAGCGACCGGCAAGGAAGTCATGCCAGCTTGTCAGATGATGTGAAGAGCAACTGGGTACAGGTTCTTCAGCAGACCTACCAGTTTAGCAGTCACACTGAGGAGGTCAGTTTCATCTCTCCAGTTAACAAAAACACAGAAACCCTAATTATATCTTCTTACCTCAAAATGAAGAAGTTCAAAAACTCATTATGCCAATACATGTATGTGTTGTACATTCTTGACTGCTGTCATAATATTCAACAAGATTTAGAGTCAAATGTGATCACACTAGAGGGTAAATTTCTGGCTTTAGTCATAGTCAGACCAGTGTCATTCTGTTAAATATGATCATGTGTCTGGCTCAGTTTCAATTATTTGCAATGCCAACTGGCCTTTTTTGTTGTCCCAATTATCTTCCTTTGAACAATGGAAACAGTGTCAGTTACTAACTTATTTTTCTATGGAGGCCTTCTGAACTTGAAGTCTGGAATGTGACATTCATTGCTTGTGTTTCTATTTATGATTGTTATTCCTGCATGTATTGAGCTCTATCGTGGGCCTAGCCCAGTCATTGAATTGTTAGGGGTTGGGAAGGTTCATTTCTCAACCCCATCAGCTAATTCTCAAAAATTATCTTTAGGGTCAAGCAAACCCCCAAGGTCAGCTTTCATTGACCAGTCTAATATATCTTAGCGCAGCTTAGAAACAATTTCGTGCACCGAAAACCGACATATACCCTCTACAATTAACCTGTATACAGGTTTAAGGTTCGTAAAAATTGCGGTCTGGACATGTGAACATTTTTCAACCCTTCTCCAGGGGTGTAACAAGCGGGGGCACCGGCCCCCAGTTTCAAAACTGGGGGAGGCAAAACCCCTCCAGTTTTAGTGATCAGTGTCCCCCCAAATCGGTTCTTTTTATGCTTCTCCAATGGCTTTTTAAGATTACTTTTGTTAACATAATTTCTGCTTCCTCATTTTTCAAATTTATGGGGGGCAAAATTCAAAAAGTGGAGGGGCAAACAAAATTTTTGTGTGCTTCATGCAATATTTTTTTCAATTATGCTCCCCACTTTTCAAAACCTGCTTACACCTCTGCACCTCTCAGTTCAAATTTGACAATTCTCACCCTGGTCTAGCCCCTTCATACTTGCGGGAGCTACTCCACTGCTCTCTTTGCTCAGCTGAACTTATTGTATCCTGTTTGCAAGCTGCTATCTCCGTGGTTGGTCCCTCGACCTGGAGTGGGCTCACTAACACGCTTTTGTAGTGGTCTGTCTGCTTTGTTTTCCACTACCCTCAAGACTCTTCTGTATGACTTGGGTTGAGCTAGGAACACTCCTGAGTAGACAATTTGTCCTAATAATAATTATTATTATGCACCAAATATCTGATGACCAAGCATTAATCAACTGAGCTAAGCAAATGTAAGCGATGGACTTGTTCAGCATCCCTACTCACTGACTGACTAAGAGAGGCTCTATTCAGCTCTTTCTGCAATTGCAAGCTGAGAGCTCTAACCAATCAGCTACCCTATACTAAATTATTGCAATGACTTTAAATATGTAAAATGTTTCAAAAGCTTATATGATTTACTGATTACTTATTGCTCTAGCAATGAAGTTATGTAAAGTTGCTTTTTACCTACTAGAAGAAGAAACAGTCATAAATATATTTGGAATATGCTGCTAATGCATCTGGAAATTACTTTTTCTTCAGATCAAAGAGTTGCAGGTGATCACTTTGGACGACCTGAAGAACTTCAGTAAGAAAATCCTGCATCCTGTCTCCTATCGCAGAAAGATGACGGTCCAGGTAATCATTGTTAGGGTAACTAAAGTTCTGATGCAGGAAGAGAATTCAAAAATTTTTTTAGGTCTGCATATGCACCAAAAAAATTAATTCACCCATATACACTGTGTCCAGAAATAAAGGAACCCCCTAAAGATAATATAAAAATAAATAGTAAATATTTGTCAATTTAAAAAATTCCAAAACTTTTTTGATCCTGACCTATTTATCTACAAGTTTGTAATTTATCAATGTCCTGGTTAAAAATTTACATCATAGTTAATGCATGGGAGGTTTGTTATCAGCTGGTCATTGATGCTACTATTGGCCAACGACGCACGCATCTAGAAGCGTGTGTTGAGGCTGAAGGCGGACATTTTTAATGCACCTTGAAGTCTAATATTATTCAAATACAAGAAAAAATGTTAACTAAATTTATGGCAGTTTATTAATTACATATTTAAAAAGTTGAAAATTATCTTGATGAATTATATTGTAGTGTAAGAACACTATATCAATGCAATTGCTGCAGACCATAATACTTAAATTTTGATGCAAATGACGCCATTATGACGTCATTAATGGATGACAGGAGCTATCATATTTGCTGGAGTACTAGATAAATATGTTACGATTAAAACGGTTTTGGAATTATTAAAATCGACGAATATTTATTATTTATTTTCGTATTATCATTATGGGTCTCTTTATTTCCGGACACAGTGTACAACTTTTCTAGTTGAAAAGTTTAATCAGTTGTACCCTGAATTTCTAATTGTAAATTTGATCTGAATTCGAACCGCAGATGTAGTATAAGTTGAATGCAATGACAATGACTTTATGTCAGTCCTTAAACTTGGTCATCTTTTCATTAATACTGTTCCATAATAGCAGGTTTCATACTTCATCATAAAATTTGTGAATAGTGTTTTTTGGAAATAGAATTGCCACAGATTAGGGCAAAAGCATTCAATACTTTGTACTTGTAGGTTGTTGGCAGAAGCCCTGGTCGGAGTAATTCCAAGGCAAAGAAGCAGAAAACAGGTGCATCACAGATCACAAACATCGAAGACTTCAAGTCAAATGCCAAGAAGTACACCGTAACCGGACATGTAGTGTAATGATCATGGCTACACCAAGGAATTTAATTGATGTGACCTTTGTTATTGAGATATTATTTATTAATAGACTGTCTTCGACCTGGGGTGGTTTCTTGCGATAAGAGCGAAATACTATGTAGTTTGTCGTTTTATGTTTAAGGGTAATTTGTTAGCTGCAAACCAATTTTCCACGTATTTTAGTTCGCGATTTAGCAGCTGAATTAATTTGTCATACGATTTATGGGATGCAAATATGTTAGTCATCTGCAAATAGAAAGAATTGGAGGACAGAGGACGCATTTGGAAGATAATAGAAAGAGTAGAGGGTCAAGTGTTTTAAACAGTTTGAGCACCTTCTCAGCAACCAATTTTCAGTAATGTAATAAAGACTGGTGTAGCTGACTCACAAAACTAGCCACTCCTTTCAATAGTTCTCCTTTCAGGTCACCTGGATTTGTACCATCATTCTGATGAGATTGATCCTCATTGGAAGCAAATCTATCTTGAGGCCAGTCAAACAATATATCATCAAACCGAGTAACACCTAAAAGTCAATTAAACCTGTTATCAAAAATTGAATTAAAATTATAAACTGATCTCAATAACTATATTGTATAAAGTATCAATTTTTCTAAAGCTGATTCAAAGCCTTGATTTTGCCTGTAATTGGCATTACCAATATCCAAAGTTTCCCATTTAAAAATAGAAGGTAGTCTGAAAGTCGGCTTCACTGGATTGAGTAGGCTAGTCTAACGCGATTGACATCAGGAACTTTTTTGTACACCATATCTTGTGTATCGTATTCGTATCAACCTAATTTATATTACTCTAATTAAAATAAAATAATGGTCTTGCTCTGGGTTCCTCTTGAAGTCTAAAGTGTAACTCATTGAGAGATGACCGACGTTGCAATGCTTTCTGCGAGGCGAGCGATTTACTGTTCGATCAGTTCGCGAGCAACCAAAGACTGACAAGCTCTATCAGCACCCTCCCCATTCAGCAATTTGGACATCCTGGGCAACGAGTGTTAACAACTTAAATTATTCTAAGCATTGAGTATATGAAGGGTCATCGGTTCTATTTTTCTTTAGTGTGAGGTCAGCACAGCCGAGTTAGCTGGAGATGCTGATGAGGCAGAAATCTAGACACAAACTTCTGTCCTTGTGGGTATCTCAAGCTTAACATCTCAGTTTACAGTCCAGTATGCCATTAATATATTTTATACTATTATGTAACCCAATCACCACCATCAATAGATGGTTAGAAGTCAGTTGCTGTTTAGCAAAAAATGTATCACAACAAAGATGATTAGAGTCAACCTTCTCCTTCTTTCTCCAGGCTTGGTAGTGGCACCACCACCGTACAGACAGCAGTGGATCAAATGATAAAATGCTGACTACTTAATGGATTGGTGGAGAAATCCATTTCATAGTCAGAACCATCACTTGCAACGGCTTCCAAGTTGATGATGGCTGAACTGTCTGTCTCCTAAAAGCACAGAAACAACAGTTAACAGTAATCAAGCAGAATAAACAACCTTTGGTAGGAGTCATCATCATCTGTGGCTCCACAGATTATACACCTCACACAAGCGGATGTGTGCATAGTAGTGGGGCTTGATAATGCGGGTTGATACCACATATAGGTCAGACAAGGGTTGACATTTATTTGTGTAAAATTAACTAAATATTAGACTGAAATTACAAATGGGCAATTCTGGGTCTCAAAACTCTGAATGATAGAAATGGGATATCCTATACGCATCATCAACTTGTTGACAAAGTTATATGGCAAACAAAAAGCAAAAGTGAGAGTAGCGGGAGGCATGTAAAATGATTTCAGAGTAAGAAAATGGGTTAGACAGGTGTGTATAATGTCACCGTATTTATTTAACATCATGGCAGAAATGGTGATGAGAGAGGTACTGGATGGCTGGGAAGGAGGGGTACAAATAGGAGGAAGAAAATTAACGAACTTGAGATATGCGGATGATATTGTACTGTTAGCAGAATCTGAAAAAGAGCTACATGAAATAATCAATCGTCTGGATAAGATCGGAAGTGAGAAAGGTTTAATCATCAACATGGATAAAACCAAGACCATGGCATTAAATGGTAAACATGCAACATCGTTAAGAGAGCAGACTGGAGCAGGTGGATACGTTTCAATACTTGGGATCATTGATAACATAAGATGCAGAGTGTAGCGGAGAGATAAGAGGAAGGATGGCAAGAGGACAAAGTGTTCAGATAGGGATGAAGACAATATGGAGGAGTTGCAGCATAAAGTTAACCACCAAAGTGAGACTAATGAAAGCATTGGTATGGCCGGTGGTCACATATGGCTGCGAAAGTTGGACCATCAAGAAAAGAGATGAAGAAAGAATTGAAGCTTTTGAGATGAAATGCATAAAACAGATTCTAAGGGTATCATGGACTCAAAAAAAAAACGAGTGGGTATTGGAGGAAGCAGACATGGAATGAGAGCTACTTAATCTGATGAAATGAAGGAAATTAACATACTTTGGACATGTGGGGAGAAAAGAGGGAAACTGTCTAGACAAAGAAATCATGCAAGGCACTACACCGGGAGCAAGAAAACGAGGAAGACCAAAGACACGATGGATAGACAATGTGGAAAAATGGACTGGTAGATCAATTGACAACTTACTACAGAAGACGAGAGACAGGAAGAGTTGGAGTAGACTTGTCCATGAAGTGACCAACCCTTGGATCGAGGATGGTTAAGACAAGACAAGACAAAGACAAATGAATGCATATATGGCATGGAGCTTGAACAGATAAGCAAGCAAGTATATATAAGTGAGGCTATGTACCAAAATTGTATGACCTAGGTGTTCATTATAAATAAATAAATATATCTTTATCAAAAAAACAACAATTAATAATTAGAATAAATCATAGTTGTATGGTCTCGAGACACTGTCTCGGTCTCGAGACGTCTCTAGACAGTTTTTTAGTGTCTTGGTTTCGGTAGTCTGTTGTCTCGGTCTCGCATTAGTGTCTCGAATTTTTACAAACTGTCTTGAAGTGAAAGTCAAGTTCTGTCTCGATAGCGGTCTCGATAAGTTTCGCGTTACTGTCTTAAAAGCTTGTGCTAGAAACTGAAACCGGAATTTACGAGAAACGGTAATTCTGGTTAACGCATGAGTCACACGATACTGAAATCAATTCAATTATCTTAAAATGGACAAATGTCTGCGAGTGAACCTGAAATTGTGAAGTTTGTGTTTATGCTATTTGAAGTTATTGACAACATTTATTTATTAGACAAAATTGATAGCTAGGTATAGGTCATAATAGCTATGGCGTGCCATTTGTCATTGATGTAAAACAACTATAACTGAAACGATTGGAACAACTTCAAGTTTCTCAGGGTAAGGATATGCGCAAATTTATAATTTCGTCTAGAATATTTCAGACGTGTTTAAAAAGGCTTTCTTTATACGATTTAGAAGATACAGTAGGTTGAAGAAGAGATATCAAAAAAGATAAAAACGTGGCAATATAAAAACTGTTCTTGAGAATTGGTACTATATAAATTATAAGTTTCAAATTTAAATTTCAAAATAATGAACTTTATTCCCGAAAACTGAAACATTAGTATTTCATAGCCTTTTATAAGATCACTTGTCTTTTAAGTGTCTCAGTCTTGGTACCTCACTGTCTCGGTCTTGGTACATCACTGTCTCGATCTAGGCACCTCACTGTCTCGGTCTTGTCTTGAAGTTTCAAGTCTTGCATACAACACTGGAATAAACTAGACTGACCGACGATGTTTTGGTACGCAAGTATCAATTCAAAATCGATTCATAGTCAATACGTAGATAATATAAATTCACTTACAATGCTTATTTCTGCATATTCCGCTACACAACATTACGGGCAGCCATGATCGTATCATGATCGCAGCGCCGCCTATCGAAATCAAATAAGCCTAGCCAAAAATGCTATATGGCTAGCATAAGAGTGCACACACCTGTATAGGCCTATCTTACACTGTGACCCAGACTAGAGGGCTAATTCTGTCTCATGAATAGTGATATAACCCACTCGTCAGGTATAGGCCATATTTAATATAGGTATTAGTGTTAACCCTGTCTAATGAATACTGCCCCAGGGGGCCTCTAATGATTGCCGTGAATTAAATTCGACTCCAGCAGTTAAGTTTATAGGCCATTCATGCAAGCACACTTTCAATCATCTGAAATGGAACAGAAATAAGCTGCTCCCTCCCCCACTTCAAATTTTGGGGGACCGTATCCTGATGTTCCCCTCCCAAAAGTTTCCACCTCTGCCAGAAGTGACAATAGTGGCGCGGTGGCCTTGAGAATTTGGTACGCAATACGCACATAATGTTCATTTTAAAAATATTGAAAGATGTAACATAATGAAACTTTTAATTGTAGTATATTTTAAATGTATAGACCACTAAGACCAGTATGTAATATGCCCAAACTATAACAATAGCAAAACTCTACTGACTATCACATTATAGCAGAAAGTCCACAAATAAAAGTGTCCCTGGGTATATTTATTTGCAAGCATCCGTAGATCAAATTTTTCTTTCTCAACCGATGGGACTCTTAGTGCTGATAGTCGATCTAGTTATAAATGATTTCAGGACAATACTTGTCCTGAAATACAAGGCGTTTGAAAGGGCGTTTGTTACACGCCCTTTCATTCTTCACAACTGTCAAGAACAACGTGAGCAGCAAACGATATAACGTACATGTATATACTTGTGGGAAATCTTTATCATAGTCGTTTGAACATATCCAGTCAACAACATCTGCAATCGACTTGTTCTGTTTCATAGTCTCCTCACGTTCATCAACGCCTACTTGGCTTGATGATATAATATCTGTAAACTACAGAAGAGCCTGGGACTAACATTAGTCCCAGGTAGGCCCTACTAAACTTCAGCAACTTAACATGTCAGCACAACTACATCTAACGGTATCACAAAATTGAAAATAGAATTCAGAAACAAATTTGCGATTTTAAGCTGTAATTTAAAAGCAAAATGAAAACAGCACGTGTTTAAACACTAAATGTTCCATTATCGTCCGCTATGGAAAGGCGGTAATATATACATAAGCTATTTTGAGTCTGGAAAAAATAGACCGCAAGTAGGCATAGCAAGTAAGTATGTTCTTACGAAATTGAAAATTTTATTCTATTTACAAATTATTTGGTTAAATATTTTAATTTCTTTTAATATGTTAAAACGTTTTGTTTAAATATTTTTAGTGATTTTTTAGTCCTTTTTTCGGGACGTAATTGCGTATTTTGCGTCCATGCAGCGTCGCCACTATGTGACAAAATTTAGTAAAAGCATGGTGTAAGAGTAGATGGTGTGTGCACTTGGTTGTAATATGTGGCAAATAATTGACAGTTCGCTAGATGGCGACAGCGATGTAATTTGCCGGACATCGCCCATAAGGAAATATAATAACTAAATGATTCTGCAACACCTAAGCATTGAAAAATGGAACAAAGGAATTCAGAAAACGCTGTTCAACTATGCATAAAATCATAAACGCAGACATTTTTTTGACAAATTTATATATCTTATAATATCCATGTTGATCACATCTACAAGCATACAGGATAATCTATCGCAACTCGCTTCTTCCTGGCATCAATAGGTCTGACATGTTGAATAGACCTCATTGCTCTTTGGCTAGAGCCATAACTAATCAATTAAAATACGAACATGAAATGTAGTGGAGCATTTATGTAGCGCCCCTTCTAGATGTCTACTCAGCGGCACTCTCTACGCTGGCCTAAATGCTCTGCGCTGACCTAAATTATGTAAAACGTCATGGTGAATGAGTACAATAAGTCTTCTAGCAAAACTATGTATGGTAAGCTGAGAATAGTCACCAGTGGTGGGCTCACGCACAAACACGGAGCCAACCAATGAACTCCCGTTGACAACTGACCGATGGCATGGATGTTCATGGTCTATGAGCGTCGGTAGGGTAGAGCGACAACTCGTCGCGTGAGAATAATCGTGGCGTATCTCCAAAATGGAAAATTCCAAGAAAAACGAGTTTGAAGCTTTTGGCGGGAAAGCGTCGCGTGAGAAATATCTTGGCGTAAATCCAAATACGCAGTACAAACTACACACAATTCTGGATGTATACGATAAGCAGTGCACGTGTCTGGAAGCAGGAGATACGACAGTTAGATTTTGATGAATATCTTTAAAACGACATGTTGTATCTGTTAGTTATTTACACCGAAGAAAGAAAACATACTGCCCGCTACATATAAACTCTAAACGCATTTTCGAAAAAAGTGGAGATATGACAAGATAATTTTTACGCGACGAACTGTCGAAAACGATTCGCAGACACATGAACGTCAAAATTATGTAGAGGTCGATCGATCGATCGACCAACATGGCCGGATGACATGCCCAGTGATCATATAACCGCTGTTCTTAAATATTTGCAGTCAATTCCAGTACGGAACCGGATCAAGCAGTTTATAGAAAACGGGGCCCTAGGCGCAAACATTTTGGGGCCCTCTGAATTTATACACTGAGTCTGAGGGGCCGTCTATAAATGACGTCACGCAACCATTGGAGGGGTCATATATCTGTGACGATTTGTGACGAAGGGGAGGAGAGTCTGGGATTCGTCACATCAAATATCGAAATACACAATTTTATTTTAAAATTCAACTCAGTTAAACAGTGAGCCAACTTCTGTAAGCGAAGAGGCTGATAATACGCAGCCTTCGCTCTTACCAGCACAGCAAATCGAGCCAATTCATATTCCCCTTTACAAAGCAATTACCACAATACACTTGTCATGTGAATGCTTAACTGCAGAAATAGAGAATATACATTTTTATATTTAAAACATTTTAAACGTGAGACATGTTATTTTGTAAGAAAGTTTTCATTCATTCAGGGACCCCTGAGACGCCATTTTTCTTAATTTGGGGCCCTTTGAGATGTTATGTTGTATTTAATGGTTTCATTAATTTGGGAAATACCTCACATGTTATTTTGTATGAAATGCTTTTATTCAATTGGGTGCTCCCCGATATGTTATTTTGTATTTTATGTTTTCATTCATTTGGGGGCCTCTGAGATGTTATGTTGTGTTTAATGTTTTCATTTATTTGGGAGCTGCCTGAGATGTTATTTTGTATTCAATGTTTTCAATCATATTGGGCTCCTGAGATTTTATTTTGTATTTGATGTTTTCATTCATTTTGGGGCCTCTGAGATGTTATTTTGTACGAAATGTCTTCATTCATTTGGGGGCCTTTGAGATGTTAGTGGGCCTTTAATGTTTTCATTATTTGGGAGCTCGCTGAGATTTGGAGGCCCACAGCAGGAGGATACGTTTCTCACAACGGCGGGAGCTTTGCCTTCCATGGCATGCCGTAAGGTTGAACAGTGGCAACTTTCTTGTGTGTTTTGGGTTGAGCAATGGAGACCAGCATGAAGTCAGTCTTGTAAGCAGTGATGGAACTATCTTGAAATCTGTTGATGCAGGGTTGGATTTGAAACGTCCGGTATACTTATCTGTCGATGGAAATGGCTTTTTGATGATTGTTGACCAGCTGAATAGCAGGGTTTTGTTGCTTGACCCAGATCTGCAGTTTGTGAAAGAAATTCTTTCAAAAGTGAAAGACATATTGCGAAATCCATGGAGGGTTTCATTGGATAAGCCAAACAATCAGCTGATTGTGGCAGACAGTGTCAAAAGTGGACGTGTCCTAGTTTTTGATTTGAAATGATATAGGAGATATACACTTCAGTATAAGCTTCCAATTATTACTTGACTTGTTCTCAACTTAGATAAGATGTTTAAGTAGGAATTTATTTGAAAACCAGTTTCAAGTTGCTAAAGAAGTTTTTGCCGGTGCTTACTGTGATGCGCCCCTCACCCGTGACGGTGTGAGATCGTTGGTCTGGCTCAGTCAAGGAGCCGAGCCATTGAGCCCAGCCTTTCACAAATGCAGCCCAGCCTCAAACATTAACAATACTTAACAAGGAGCTGCGCCATTGAGCGCAGCGTTTCACAAATTCAGCCCAGCATCAAATATTAACAATACTCAACATCCTTGGACGTTGGTCTGGCCCAGCCAATGAGCCAACCATTGAGCCCATCCCTACAGAAGTGCAGCCCAGCTTTCCATTCCAGCCCAGCCTAGCCTTATTAATTACAATACTTAAGAAGGAAGTGTTGAATTTTATATAAATGTTAGCCTTGTGAATAAACTTTTTCCTGTTGAAGAAAGTTTCTTTTGGTATTTTAGATTAGTAATGATAAGTTGGAAGTACATTTGAGTACTGTTGTACTGTTGCTTGACTTGATTTTTGGAATGCTTAATAGTTTGATATTTGCTGCTGTGTGATTATTTGCTGCTGTTTGATTATTCCCTGCTGTTACAATAAGGAAAGTTTCTTAAACTTCGAGTTGGTTTGGCTGAAAAGAATAGGCTCTACTGCATAAACCAGCTATTCCCAACCTGTGGCCCGCCAGGCCTCAAAAATTGGCCTTTGACCTATCGAAAATATAAAACAGTATACGTGCAAAAAATGAATATAAATTATTATATTTTGTTATAAATTATTATATTTTGTTATAAATTATTATATTTTGTTGACGTTTATAAGTAGCATCAAACTTTTGTCGTTCAAATTTAACAATTATATATGTTTTCATTACATCTACAGTCACAAAGTTAGTCTAAGCTTATGCCAGCAAGCAGCAGCTGATGCTCAAGTATTCTCTCTTGCTAGGTTCTTTGCAATATTATGTCCGACACATGCATACATTTGATTCACTAATTAGCGATGTAAATTGTTAAACAAAAACTAAGTTTGCGGATTAGCCTGCTATAGATTCACTTTTAGTGTCCTTGGTTGACATACCGACGTGAACAGTCATTTTCTATAATGAAATTTATTAAAAATAAAAACTGTTCATGGCTCAATACATATGATTCCAATTTGAATGGACTTTGAATTTGATTCTAGCTATAACCAATCCTCAATTGGATATTGGAAAACGTGCTAAAAATATTAGGCAAAAAGTCGCATTAATGATTTAATGAGTAGGCCTACTAAGCTGAATCAAATCATAATGCTGTCAGAGTTTGTCAAGAATAAAAAAGGCATAGGCCTTTTAGGAATCAATGATACTGTTTTCAGTGTTGTTCATTGAAACATGTTGCACATTTAAAATCTGCATTGTCAAACTGTCAATGATCTACTGCAAATGAACTGTAATAGCACTTGACATCACAGCATACACCTGATTAGATTCCACTTACTGTGGAATCTAATCTTCATTGCATTTAGGATGTTTTGTATCAAAAGTACAGACAACCACAATTGCTACATTTCCAATTCTCTTCTAAAACCTTGTTCTTAATTGTAACAGTCACTTGGGTCCATTTTTTCACGGTGATTTTATTTAGTTTCATTGCTGTTTTGGCTTCCGTTGGCTTTTTCCATCTTATTTTTGTTTTTCACGATTGACATTTTCTTCAGCCTGTTTCAGTTTTGACTTGTAGGCTTCTACAGATGTTAGTACAAAATATTTGTCTAAAGTTCTTGCACGCTTGCTAGTTTTTGTAGAAACAACTGGATAACGCATAATGTCTTTGTCTCTGTCACCTGGTTATGATGTATTATTGAAAAGAATTATTGATGGCTTTGATACAGGTGGTGTCTTGGCAAGATCCGATTCAGCTAAAACATCAGTTGGGCTGGTGACAATGCAAACATCATCAGATGTTGTGTCAGACATTTCAGCCAGAGTGCTGGTTATTACATCATGACAATCTGTGGCTACAACATTACTTCAACCCTTTCAACGTTTATACATTAGATCCTGGCCAATATCGAAATCCCTCTCTGGTAGCAATAATGGAAGCATTCCAGTTGTTCTTTTTCCAACACGCTTGCCATTATTGCACGTGCATTTGATCTGAAGTCTGGATCAGCATCATGGCAAAACACTGCAAAGTTCTCAAAATCTATAACAAGCAGTGACTCCAATGTCACACCTAGGACCTGATCAGTCAGTGTTGTGTCTTCAAAAGCTACTGATACATTTAAACTGACTTCAAGAATTTCGAAGAACTGACTGAAGAATAAAGTTCACCCATCCAACTTCTATTCCAGCATCATTAATATCACCTATCCAACTTCTATTTTGAGGAACACTGTGGACCACAGTACACGAACTTTTTGTCGTCCACTTAATATGTTAGTTCTCTGCCTTTGCAATCTTTAGTTCTTAACTTTTTGACACTAGAAGCCTAAGAATAGTTGGTAGGGGCCGTCCATAAATGACGTCACGCGCCAATGGGAAGGGTTACAAATTTGTGACGATGCGTGACAAGGGGAAGATGGGTCGACGAAATGTGACGTCACATCATCGTATCAAAATACGTAATTTTATTAAAACGCAATCATTTAAACAAGTTCCATTTAATTAGCAGTAGTTGTTACCACAATTAAACAACACTAATTATGACTATGATAATCTTTCATCCTGAGGAATGCATAAGATTGTGATCATTTTAGGCTACCTATTTCTCCTCCATTTTTCTTCGTTCTGCTATTGTAATTTAAAATATTTTATTGCTATAATAAAAAGTGTTTATAATTATAAGAAAATCTGCATTACATTCTGGACATATGGTTTGACGTCATATTTGAGGGGTCATGGCATTTGTGGCGACGTGTGACAAAGGGGAAGGGGTGAAAAATCGTCCAAAATTGCGTGACGTCATTTTTGGACGGCACCCCTAGCGTCCAGGCAATTCTTTTTTTTACATTTAAGCACTGCTTCAAACTCGTCAAATTAATGAAGTTCCCATTAGGCCATAAATAAATGTAAATAAAATAGAGAAGTAGAGTGGCATGTATTAAAAAAAAGAGAGAGGCCAGAATGAGATGGTACGGTCATGTAAAGAGAAGAGAAAGCTGCATTAAAAGAATTATGACAGCGATAATTAGTCAATGGACGACGCATTCGGGGACAACAGAAGACGAGACGGGAAGATATGATAAAAAAATACCTGAAGATTCAAAATTGAAGAATAAAGACACTCGTGACAGAGTGAAGTGTGAAGTGGAGAATATAAACTAGATCCTGGGCCTTATATCAGGTCTAACAAACGTAGGCATAAGGGCCCTAAAAAGGCAATGGGTCTAAGCATTAGACCAAATGGAATTTGGTTCAAGCCAATTTGGTCATATCGCACAAGCAGTACGCCTAACAAACTAAACATACAAACCGTAGGCAATAGCAATGCAGATCGAAAGTGTGCATTCAAATATCTATTCATTAGAACTCTGTCCACGGTATAATAGAATACATACGGTACTCTGTGTCGGATTTGCAAACCGTACCCTGAAATTTTTGAAATTTTGAAAAATCATTTCATGAATTTTTAGGTAAATATTTACTTTCAATCTCTTCCGCTGCTCAGGCGCGTTTTATTGATGCCCGCGTGTTTCTGAGTCAGTAATAGGCTGCGTTTCAATATTCTGGCTGCAAACAATAAAGCTGCAGCGAAACGAAAAGGTGGCTGGAATTAATACGGAAGCCCAACGATGACACACGATTATTTTTATTTATCTAGTGCGTGCCAGAAACTTTCTAGTGCGCACTAGATAAATATATGCAATATGGCTGACATAATTCATTACCAAGAATATACTGGTTAAAATCTCTGTTTTAAGTTTAGAAGACAATACGGTAAGCTTATAACTTTCGGTATTTGTTTATTAAGGCATTTACTTTGTAACGACTAGAAGTTTTAGGGTTGACACCAATGAAAATTGTGTCTTTGCCAAGTTTGCAGTATGACTTTCGAGCTTCGTGTCCCGCGTCCCTGTGGAACTCTCTTTCTGCCTCTGCAGCTTTTGCGTCATAGTAAATGCTTTTATTGTCAAACGCTTGGACTATTCTTAATCGTCGCTGGATCCCCTCAGACCTGTCTTGCGTGCTTGGAGAAGGCTCCGATCTGGCGCGCGCTTGATCTATGGCATAAGTATACTAAGTTTATGTTTAACGCATCTGTTGCAAGCTCTCCAAATTGTTTAACATTGCATTTTCGTCCTTGTACCGGTCTACCTTCAAGACTTTATCACACTAACTAAGGTATGAGCAGGCCATCGGCCTTTGCGCTCAGCACCTTTTGCTCGGACTGAGCTGGGAATATTGCAGCGAGTTGTAGCTTAATGATAAGACCGTGGCCTTTATTGAGCCACTTGCAGAGTTTATGGTGGGCCCTGAAATCTGGTCCCATTATTCTTCCTACATTGTATCCTTCACATAGTCCCCTTACCATAATCATCTGATTCCAAAGAGGTGTAACATCCTCTTGTTTACACAAATAACATTCCTATATCATGTTTTAAAATTGTACCGTGTAATGATGGTTCTCAGATTTTTCAGGGCAATCTCAAAAAAAAAATGTCTGACGACTTTGAACTTCAGCAATTTTTTGCTTGAGGGGTATTTCTCAGGAAATAAAACAAAAGTTGAGAAGTGAAAATGTTTTGTTTTGCTTCGTGTTATTGCGGTATTTTATTTATACTGGTGGTGAGACATGATAGTGTGGCGTTATGTTCTATGTCTTGGTCGCAGACTCTACTCTACTTAAAGTCGCTGTCTCGCGACATTGTACAAAGCGCTCAGCCAAAATTGTCTGTGAGCGGTTCTGAACTTTGTAGGTATGAAATTATTAAAGTGCAGTTATATTGAAGAGTATTAAAACTGGTTATGTAATGTAAAGTTGTGATTTCTACAGTGCCCATTGAAAGCCATGTCCCCTATAGCATATAATAGATAGGCGCTTAGTTAAAAGAAAATATATCGGAAGTTTTGATTAATATTTGATGTAACATGCTATAGTTAAAGGGAAGTTACGCCCAATACAGTCAGTACTAGTTATTAATTAATGACAAAGCGGTACATGAAATGTCGTGAAATGACACAGAAGTATATTCATAAGTATCCTTTTATGTCGTTATTTTTCACAGATAGATGTTGAAGTGTTGTCAGTTAAATCTGACCATGACCTTCAACAACTTGGAATTGTGCGGTTGGGCTACAGGATTGCACTTCATGTTTTTTGCGAGAAAAACAAACGCAGGACGTCATCCAACAGCACTTCGGCAGGTTGTAGCACTGACAACCTAATTGCTCGACTTAAGGAGAAACTTAACAAAACGAAAAGTGAGAACGCAAAAAGCCACTTAACTGGGAACAAGTTTGCTTCAAAGTCTTCGCATAGGAAAGAAGTGGGCTGGCTGCATTTTGATGACAGTTCTAGCCGGTATCGACAAGTTCGGCAGAAAAGTGGGGGTTGGTACCCTGAAGATTCTTGTGGCAGGAAACTGTGATATGACAATAATACTGTCATATGCCAAAGACCTCTTTTTTCCAAATGGAAAATCCAGCAAAGGACAGCTGGAAGACTTTGCCTTTAAAATAAGGAATTTTGACTGTAGTCCGCTGGAACCAGGGCCGTTAACAATACTTGGAAAAAGTATTGCAATAGCAATACCAATACTTCCTAAGTATCGCGATACCAATACCAATACTTTTTCTGAAAAGTATTGCAATACCAAAACTTTACCTATACTTTTCAATATGCTTGCTGAATTCGATCTTAGCACAATTCATGTACCGAAAATTATTGAAAATTTCCCAAGGAATCGCTTGGGTCAATCACAAGGAATCTAGATAAGAGGAACGGCTACTGGTCAAATTTATGTATACACGCTTTTCTCTTAAACACAGATGTCGCCCCAATCTAAACTTTTTTCCTATTTGAAAATATGGTGTTTTGAACCTTTAGCGGCACTTTGTTGTATTTTGCCGACATACCCGGTGGTCGTTCGCAAATTCGACTTCACAACTAAAGGTTGATGAACCAGCTTGCTATTTTAAAAGGATCTAAAATTTCTGGCCTCTGAATATCGCTCAAAAACTGTTGACAGGAAAAACACAGGGACTTTCCAGTCCTGTGCATATTGGTCATTGGGCCAATCACAATGTCTTTAAAGTAGCCTTCAGGCAAGATGTTTCTTGAGAGACCATATAAATTTCAGTGAGAAAAAGTATTGATATCGAGTATCGCTGACAAGCTAAAAATGGGTATCGCGATGCACATGCGATACCAGCAAAACAAAACTATCGCGATACTCGCTGCGATACTGACAAAAGTATCGCGATACCAAAGTATCGCGATACTTTATCGCGATATTAACAACCCTGGCTGGAACAGACATTGACGGTGGAAGAGGTCGCCTATTCCACAAGCAAGGTAAAGCTTCTTCGCCTGTACCTTCAGTCGGAGAGGGTTCTGCAGACCACATGTCCTTCTGCATGTGCAAGTACAGCCTGCGTGGAGGACAGCAATGAAGACTACCTTCCGGATCTGACTCCCCACATAATGTAAGACTTTCCTCTGATAACAGATGCATTACTCAAACCTCAATTTCAGTTGATGCATGAATGGAAGGCCCAATTAGCCCTTTCTTTCCTTTATGCACTTTCCTTACTATGGTTTTATTTCATTTCTTGTGCATTGGCTTTTTTCTAAATGGTTTCAAATTGATGCTTACATTAATTAACAGCTTTATTGATTTGTTTTTGGAATGTGATGAAACTGCTTAATATGTTAAAGTTAATCAATTTCTACTTTTACTGCAGGCCTGCAACTATTGACACTGGTACCCCAACCATTTCAATTCGAATCAGAAAAACAGATAAATGTACATGCATTAGTGTAGTCATTAAAGCTCTAATAAGATTACTAATTTTGTATGTATTTTTTGCAAAGAGTGAAGCAGTGGATTGCGTAATATTGTTGCTTAATTCCACAGGTAAGTCTTTAGTACAAATTCTTATGGCATACAGATGAGGGTCACGTGTGCTAGATCGATTCCTTTTGTCGTTTAGTTGTAACAACAATTCTGTGTGCAGGTCATAGTATCAGTATTATGTCATTGACATAGAACAATGACGATTCTTTCAGGTAGTACTTTGCTGCATCTTGGTTAATGATTTATTCACGTAAGGAACAATGATAATTAAACGTATAACTTTGATAATGGAAATTTGTCGTGTTTTTTTTCTTTTTCTTCTTCCTAAGCATGACCTGAACCACGTAATTTCTGTGAACAGGTCAAAATTGTGTGGAAGAATTGCAGCAGGTAAAATGCATTCCATTTCTTTTTCATAGATGTATCTTTTGGCATGACCTTTAAGGCCATAAGAAGTTTTCCCCTTTGTCTGCACTTCAAAGCCCCAAAATAATGCCTTTTCGGTATTCGGACCAACCATATAGAATAACCTTCCTTATGATCTCAATGTTATATTAGCTAGTGAATCTGCATACCACCTTCTCTGAATGAACTAATGAAAAAATCAGCATTTTGCTGTTATTGAGTACTGACAACACACAACCCATATGGTGTTGTAACTGCTATTGTTTTGTTTATTTCTTGTTTTCCTGTTAATTATATGGGAGCAATCTTGTAGCTGTGTTTAGTTTGGCATCAGCAATAAATTGCTTACATCTGCACACTGTGCATATGGACCGGCAATATGAAAGATACAAAGCCACGGTTAGTGTAAGCTTTTTCAGATATGTGAGTTCCCAAGTAAGCTGTTGAGGACAATGCCATAACTTAAAGTATCTGTTTCTCTGAAATGTCTAGGCTTGTACAACCGTTCTTTTTGTAGTGTGGAGTGTGTATGCCTTCAGGAAATAGCACAGAAGCAACTGTAATCGAAGATGTTTGCACTGGGAGGTATGGCATAGCAGTTACAAGATGTCGGTGTTGTAGCAGCGACTTAAAAGTTGTTTTTATTCCTTTGATCGTTTTGCAACATGTGTGTTACTCTTTGAAACATAACATTTGATCAACTCATTTAATTGAGGACGTTTAGTTTTGACATGTAGCAACTAAGCATTGCCTTGTTGGAAGCAGGCTTACATACAGAATTGAAATATATTAGTGCTCATATTCCTATCTTTCTCTTTGCAATTTTAAACATCTTTGAAAGTGCTCTTGATTGAAAGTCATTCCTTGTAGACATGACTGCAGACATACTTTGTCTGTTCAGGTCTTTGAAGAGTCTATGAAGAATACATTGACCTAGTCGATGATGGTGAAGATGACAAAGATGAACACTTGCAGGATGCCAGATGAACAGTCTCATCGGCAGGAGTAGTCCCGATGCACCAAGGTTTTCATTTGCTTTCCTATGACGATTTCCTATTTTTATGCGCGTTGCAGGTGTTTTCGTGTGTGCATGTCTGTTCTTCACGTCCAATTTATGAATTTTATATATGTGATGCAGATACACTATCCCAAAACTATGTCTCCTTTGTGAGAAATTATTTTGAGAACGATGCCACAGAAAATAAACAGCTATAATGTAAATTGCAGATGAATGGATGTTTTTGAACGATTACTTGTAATAAATATTGCCTACTTTCGCCTGATTTCCGCCACATCACATTTGCTAATATTAGATGCTTAAATGTGAGACAGCATCCCTTGGCTAAGTATGTGGCCTGCAAATAAACTGTTTCCTGTTACTCTGCTTATGTGGGCACTGAAGAAAAAAATTTTCAGCTTACAATTTGCAGCATGTATGGAATTGCATATACTGTAAGTAATGGTGCAAGTTCCCATTTAACTGTTGAAATGCACCAATTCTTTCAAGCACTTGCAAATAATTTTATTCGCAAGATTTTTATAACCAGTTGTGTTACATATGAATTATTGCGTTATTGCAGTGATACAGTCCAACTGACTGCAAAGGAAGTTCTGCAGTCATTCCAGGCCAATTACAAAGAGCGTGGCACTGGCACTCTAAACATCATTGTTATCAGTCAATGCAAACTTCTTCAGTGAGAAGAGCTTTAGCAAAGTCTGACTTCTCTTTCTGCAATCTAGTAAAAGTGTACTTTTCTGGTGGAGATGCAGAAGATGAAGGAGGTCCAACACGTGAATGTTTCACGTATGTATACTTATCGGGTCATATGCACTAAAAATGCTGCAGTTCCAAATTCATTTTTGTGTATTACACCAGTGTTTCCCAAACTCTATTCTGCGGAACCCTAGGGTTCCGCGAGGTTGAGACAAGGGTTCTGCGGAAAACTTTCTGTTTTATTTTTCTATATCGGTCACTTAATGAAATTTATGAAGTGTACTTTTATATTCTAGCATGCACGCTGGCGACAAGCCTGTCAATACAAATAATTGGATGTAGGGTATGTAAGCAGTGAAATAAATTGACTAGTTGCGGCAGATAATGTTGTGATATGCCGAATAAAAGGTTGCCTTAAATTTAGAAAAGTTAAGTTTAAAAATTTTTTTTTTTTAAATTTGAACTAACCTTGAATTTTAACTAACTGTGTTAACTAATGTTAACTAAATTTGACAGAAGAAGAAACACAAGCATAGAGTAGGCCAATATATTTAACATTTAAAACTTTGAAAGTAATTTTGCCTATTTTGGCATTTGCAGCTTACTTCATAAGTTTGTTTACGAATGAGCTTCAAGCAATTTAGAATAAATTACACGAATTTTTCATACGAGACTTTTTGCTAAACATCCGCGTATAACTTTATACGAAAGAGAGGTTTAGCGTCGTAAATTACCCATGTTAAATAATAGTGTCATAAATAATTCCCCGTGGCAAATCAAGTTAAGCCTCATTAGCGTCGGTACTAGAAGCGGGATTGGCGAAAAGAAGTCAGTTTAACTGTGATCTGGGTTGATGAGTAAATTTCTGTTTAACTGGGAGTTCGGTTGATGAAAGCAATCATGCTTAAATAGAAGCTGGATAGATGCAAATCGTGCTTAACTGGAAGAAGGATTGATCCTTATGCAATGATGAAAAGATGCAATGAGGGAAAGAATCATGCGTAAACAGAATCTGAATTTTATTTAGCGTGGAACCTTTTTCATCATTCCCGCTTCCATTTCCGTGGAAATTCTTTCATAATTTTCCCACCATTTGGGCCTAAGCAGAAATCTCACCATTAATTCAAATTCTTGATATAGGCCTACAGAATTCTTTTATTGATCTAGCTCCCAGTTAAGCATAAAATCTTTTCATAAATCCAGCTCCCAGTTAAACATAATTCATTTCATCAATCCAGCTTCCATTTATGCATGATTCTTTGTTAGATACATATTTCAAGCTACGGCAAATAACTTACGACACTAAAATACAATAGCTAGCAAGAGATAATAAATCACGACGCTAATATAAGATTTTTCCGAGCGAGAATTCAATGCTTTTTTTATTGATATTAATTTGTGTTATTATTAATCTAGCCTTATCTAGGCCCAAACCCATTATTATCTGCATTCTCAAGTGTTGTACCTACAACAGAATATAATAGTTACAAATGGGGTTCCGCAAAACATTTTTTAGATCAAAAAGATTGGGAAACACTGTATTACACTAATGTACTGTCATACCGCTTTTCTATCTTCACATTTACTGAAGAATTGTGATCATCAATTATTACTATTATTATTCTTATTGTTATTATTTATTTACTTTTTTACTCAATGTATATGTGATTCCTCGTGGCTAGACTACCCTAAGTTGTTGCACGGATATGAAATTGTTAATGATATTAATCAACATCTGTAAATTCTTGTCACTACATGCAACTGGCAATGCTTAATTTCATGGCATGTTTTCATGTTCATTTCTCAGCATACATTGGACGGTTGTAAACTTCTTTCACACAGTTTGTTGATGAAGACGATTGGAACAGAAATGGATATCCTTGAGGGCATGCCAAAGAACAGGGTATTCACACACAATATAGAGTTACTGCGTCAGGGTCAGTATCAATTAGCCGGATAGCTGGTGGCATGGAGCATAGCAAATGGAGGTCCAGGTTTGGCATGTTTATCAAGATGATCAAGTCAGATGATCCATCTCATGTGTGGGGAGTCACTGAAGGACTATTTTGCTGCTGCTCAGCACATACCTGACGACACATTTCGCAGCATTATACTGGAGGCAAGTTCTAAAGATGTCAGCACTTATTGAGAGAAGCTCAAGCAATACAATGTTAGTTTCCAAGTCACTTTCTGTCAAGCAGTATTTGTTCATACTAATAGCAAGCATTATGTCTTATGTTGGCCTCAGGTTTTGATACAGCAGTTGAGATTAATTCATGTGAATGGAACAATGCCAGATGTGAATGGTATTGTTCTTGTGAGATGCTCTTCTTCATACAATAGTGTTCTTTGTTATGTATTGTAAGACTGTTGCTTAGAAAACATGGGATGGTAAAGATGACTTTCAATCCCTATTCAGCTTGCCATAGGTCTACCCAGCCTTCTGCTTTCCAGGGTCTGCAATGAAATGAGCAGGTGCTTAGCAGGTTCAGCTGATATGTGTTCTATAGCATGTTGACAATAACTCTATAGTTTATTTTTTTCTCTTAGGTTCTGTCTGTTAATTCGGAGGATGAGATGACATCGGCCGTCCATAAGTGGTCATCCAAGCTTATGGACAATGGTGTTGTCAACCAGCAACGTTTATCCCTTAAAGACAGAGACACAGGCTAGTGGCTAGTGATCTGATAACGAACTACCTCAAATTCAGGTTTATTCTTTTTTTCTAGTGCTCAAAGAGGATGAGGGGTAAGGGAATTACAATGACAAGGCTGCTAAGCGATGATTCTAAGCCAATTAATTTCTTACCTAAACTTGAATGACCTCCTTCCCCAATTTCAATCAAGTTTTCGCAAGGGACACTCTACCGAGACACCTCTATCTACGCTCTGAGACCTATTGTGCTATCGACAGATCCGAGGTCACGCTTCTTGCTCTTTATGATGTGAGCGCTGCCTTTGATTCTGTTGACCACAACATTCTCGCTCCCTTCTTATTTTTTACATCAGCAGATGCATGATGTGTACAAATAGTTAAACAGTAATGGTTACAGCCATTTACTTCCTTCTTGTTAGGATATCAGCTGAACTGTTGCAGTCCAGACTGGATTGGGAGAATTATGGAGCTTGTTCATGGCATATCCTAGCGTTCTGAAAGACCTCTTTCTGTTCAATGATGTGTCAATATCCTTTCAAAGGCTCAGACAGCTGTACTCAATCATTTGGGCTGAGCAGGGTAGCCACAGACGAACACTTCAAGAAGATGCTGTGTACAGTTTCGAGACCTTCCTGCAGGACTGTGAGAGTAAGTAGCATAAATGGGGTTAATTGACTGTGATCTTATGGTTGAACATGAGGTGTAATATGACTTGTTTCCCTCATACTTAAAATGTGCCTTAGTTAAGCCTCACTTCCTCCCCAAATTTCAGTCCTTATCAGCTTACCATGAAGGCTGTTCCACTGATATTGCTCTAGTCTCAACATTGGCTAGCAGTTTTTCATCCATTTTCAATGGAAAAGTCTGTCTCTCACTCTGTCTGAACCTCAGTGCGGCCTTTCCTTACCAATGGCGGTTTCAGGGCTGCCATATTCTATTTTTCCTTTTATGGCCATGAGGCACGTTGGGAGCGCTGCTGTTTTGATTGGCTGTATATAAAATTTCAGCTACAATTACAATAATCTAACCAGCCCCCATTTTCTTCTTTGCGAAATGCTCGTGCACTGGCTGCACTACTGAATGGCTCTTTATAAATCATGAAATATTTATATAATATAAATAATACTGACAAGGAAAAGCAGTTTAAATAAATTATCTTAAAGTTATGTAAGCAAAACGTGTGCATGTCTCGTTCCACAGAGCTCATCGTCTGATTGATATTATACTCAGGTGGCACGAACTGTATTACATTGCCTCAAGTTCTGGCGTTCTGGACTGGATCAGAAGCTGAATCACTGCTCGGCTTTCAGACTACTGCCCTGATGATGAGCGAAAGGCAGTCACTAGATAAGCCTTTGTTGGTGGAATTCTACGATGATGCAAGTCGTCTTCCATATGCGAGCACATGTGCTCTGTGTATGTGGCTGCCTGTTAATGTCACAGATACTGTTTTCGAGGCATTACTCTTGCGCTCATTAATGGAATGTGTCGGCTTTGGAAAAGTTTAACCAACAAATCATAAGTGAAGGACTTTGACTGTATAATTAAGCTGTTTCTGTGGCAGGTGTAGTCAGTATAGACTACTTCCTGATTGACTTGATTGACTATGTAAATAAGCTGCGTATGTGGCAGGTGTTGTCAGTTTAGACTACTTCCTGATTGACTTGATTGACTATGTAAATAAGCTGTTTCTGTGGCAGGTGTTGTCAGTTTAGACTACTTCCTGATTGACTATGTAAATAAGCTACGTCTGTGGCAGTATTTTCACTTTAGACGTATATCCCAGGATAAATTGACCGGGAATTTTTAAAGGGGGTGCATTTGGCCTTCTACACCGGTGCTAGGTCATAATCCGAGGTCATTCAGAGTGTGGTTGCTCAGATGCAAAAAGAGCATACTAGTTTGAAGGGTTTTTTTTCTGTCGTGAACGGAATGTTACAAAGGAGAGTGACAGCAAGATTGTCTTTATGAGGTGCTATATAAAGCTCAATAATGATGATAGTATTTTAATGCAATCGACTTGAGATAGAACAACTAGATTAGTACCAAATGAAGCCATATGATTAGGAAAGTATGCTTTGAACAAAAGCTCCCAAGGTCAACCGCATCGTATAGTTTTCAAGCAACGATAATTTAGCCAAGCCTTTCATGTATTATTCAGTATTCATAGTTCTATACAACACAGATTGAGTCGATCAGTGTAGGTGATATGACACGCAATTCCGACGCAAGACAAAATGATTTTGTCTTTGTATGTCTTCCTCCGAAAGTCCACGGTCTCTGTAGTTAGGCTCCTGCTATGGGGTGATAATTTACACAAGTGGAAGCTGTCTGCTCTTCATTGTGAAGAGGCGCCGAATGAACGACTTACCGTCAGGTCCGCCTTAGGGATATGGCTTTCTGTACAAGTAACTCCATTCTTTATGCGCCACAAATATCTTACTAACGCTAATCAAATCTTCAATCCTGTCTTAACTGTGATGAGTGACGTTCATCATTGGCGCTATGATGACTATTAATTACGAGATGTCGCTCGTGAACTGACCATTCAATTTCGTGCAATGTGATGACTACTCGGTCGACACTTCGCGCTGCGTGACGTGATTCGCAACGTCACAAAATCCGTTAACTGTTTAAATCAACAATGGTAGCAAATTTGCGGCAGTCGAATAATAATGTACAGTCGGACACGTATTTGTCATGAAAATAAGATTTCGATGTCAATGTAGTCAATACAGAAACCCGTCGGTCTGTGAACAAAATTTCCTACAAATTATGGAGAAAGGGCTCTCTGCTGCGCTCTGCTTTGTGCCAAATGGTCACACCACTTCATTGTCTAATTTCTTTTGTAGCAGGCCCATTTCTGAGTAGATATTGATAAGGCGCAATAAAAGCTCAATAACGGTGACGATAATAACGCAATCAAATTGAGAAAGAACAGCTAGATTAGTACCAATTTAAGCCATACGATTACGATAGGCCTACTCAAAATACGCTGTAAACAAAAGCTCCCGAAGTCAACCGCGCATCGATCGCCGACTCAATCCAGCGTCATCGGTTTTTGAACAGCCTACTATTTTTCAACTGGAAGCTCTGAATTAGACTTGCACAACGATTTTGATTAGTGGCGACCTTGACTTGAGCTATATTATAGTAGTGGCGCTGTTATATTAGATTAGATTACCTGTATCGCTTATGGTGTTAAACAACTTAGACCCTATAGGCCCTAGTTGTAGTCCATAGACATGAACTGCTCTTTGCCACATTATAATTTCCTCATTTCAGATTGGCCTAAATTTAAACAATGTTAGTCTCACGTCCAATGAAATGCACTGAACAAGTAAAGAAGCGTGTTGGCCTCATAAAAGGCGTACGAGTCTGACTGATTTAGCGGAATTTATATAGTTTTCAAGCAAAGATAATTTAGCCAAGCCTTTCATGTATTATTCAGTATTCATAGTTCTATACAACACAGATTGAGTCGATCAGTGTAGGTGATATGACACGCAATTCCGACGCAAGACAAAATGATTTTGTCTTTGTATGTCTTCCTCCGAAAGTCCACGGTCTCTGTAGTTAGGCTCCTGCTATGGGGTGATAATTTACACAAGTGGAAGCTGTCTGCTCTTCATTGTGAAGAGGCGCCGAATGAACGACTTACCGTCAGGTCCGCCTTAGGGATATGGCATTATGTACATATAACTCCATTCTTTCTGCACCACAAGTATCTTAGGACCTAATAACGCTTATCAATTGTTCTTCAATTCTGTCTTAACTGTGATGAGTTGGCCTAACGTTCATCATTGCCACTATAATGACTATTAATTACGAGATGTCGTCCGTCCAGGGACGGGAAAGTTTAGTTGCATAACGAATGGAAGGATGTTCTGATTTGAAATTAAGTGGTATTGGGCGAGCGATTTTAACAGAACTAGGCATCATGCGGCCGTGTTAATCAACCGTCTTGTGAATGGAAGGGCTAGTCATATTCAAGATAATTGTGCCAAATTGAAACCAGAGAGATTAAAGGCAGAACGATTTCGATAGAACGAAACATTGTAAGGCCGAGTGTGGCGAACCCCCCTATCGGTTCAGCACCGTGAGTTCGCAAGTTAGCAGCAATTGGGGGGACGACCAGGAAACCTTGAATTCCTTCCCGTCTTCTACTGATACACTCGGAAGGCCGAGCTCCGAGGTTTCCCCTTCTACCTCTTGATGTCCGTCGAGTAAGACCTGCCCGAGTACACCTCATCAAAAGTCGCCAGCGGTCAACCAGATGCTATGATTGGATGAAATACACTATACTAATTTATTTTAGCCGAAAAAGAATAACATCTTTATAGCTATGTTTATGAGAAGAGTGACCAATAGAAACGAAATATTATCAGTCTAGATTGCAGAAAGTTATTCAAAATAAGTGAATCTCCCAGCATAGGTTAGCTATCATAACGTGAGGCCTATACCAAGACGTTTCAGTTATTTAAGTTCAACGTGTTTGAGTTGTCACTCCATTCATCTACGAATTTTAGTTAGGCTAAGTAACATTGCTATTTCTGTTAAGTAACATTATTAGTGCAACAATGTTATTCGGTATCTGCACTAGCAATGTTACTTACTATTGTAGTTAGTTAAGTAACAGGAGCGATATAATGTTTAGACAATTCAGTGTCTGAAATTCTGCATAGTCGTAAACTGTTACAACAGTTACTTATTATCTCTGAAACAATTTACGTTTAATCAGTAGTCCGTCATCGACTCATGGGCTTGGTGGTGGGGAATTTTCTTTCCATCACCCGAATAGTATCGGCCGGACCGAATACGGATAGTAGTCGTGTGACATCTATTTCTGCGCAAGCGGTGGCGGCGGCGGCCATATCGAGTGGATTGACTACTTCCTGAACCATGGGATTGCAGTGTCAGCCGTTTCATTTCTAAGTTTAGTTCTAACAGTTCCATTCCTACGTGCAGTTTACACAATCTGGCAGAAAGATTCAATAATTACATGTATTTAACTGTATACTGTGGTGCCACCGCCCACGCTCCAGATCGCTAATCCAGAGCGTTTTTGTGTGGGGGCTGACGCACATGTCCTCTTGGGCCCTCTATTACAGGGTTCGACCATCTATCCACTATCCGAGGTTCGAGGGGTAAGGCAACGGTTCTTTTGTAAGAAGCAACCGGCGCCATGGCACGGTTTGGGTTGGTCATCAGGGCTACGGGTTCCACTATCTCTTCCTTATTTTCCGTGATTTCGGGGGGTAAGTTACCTCTCTCTGTTCCCGTTACATTGATAGGGGATTTCACAGTCATCATCGATTGCATTATATCAAGCATCATCTTATTTTGTCTATCTCTCTCTTCCTTCTCTATTATTCTTCTCTCTTCTTTCTCTCTTCTACTTTCTTCCTGGTTTTCCTTCTCTATCCCGATTCTTTCTTCTTTCTCTATTCTTCTTCCTTCCTTCTCTATTCTGATTCTTTCCTCTCATTTATCTGCATAAACCTATCAAATCTAGTCGACATAGAGGAAGAGGCACGAGACCCCGTTTCTCCGGTCTGCGCCAGAATTTCCTCTTCAGACATTTTGTTACAATTTATTACAACACAAGATATGAACATCAATTACATCAATGTCGAGTCTATTTTTATGACCAGAGAAACTTGACTAATCCTGATATCAAGGATTGAGTTTATAATTAGACTGAAACACAAAGTTACTTATCAGTTAATTCAAGTGTCTGTCTCCTCTCATCTTCGGTTCTCTTCGATTCTTCTGTCTCCGCCAGTCTTCTTCTTCGTCCACTTCGACAGTACCTCAACGACTCTGACACCTACTTTTAACTGTCGTATATTAAGTCTACTTCAATATTCGAGTCGTTATCTACCAAGTCATCTGACTACGGACTTATCTCTTGAGTTTAACTACTTTCGGATAACTTTTACTAGTCGACTTAATCTCGATCTATCTTGTCCGAAATCTCGTAGCTAACTGACTAACTACTCTCTTTCCCTAGCTCATCACGCCGCGTTACCTAAAATGGCCTTCACCTCTAAACACGACTCCTATAGCAGCGTCTCTTCGTTCCAAGAATCGGGCCGCATGTCTGCCACGTGACCAACTCCCTTCTGCTTACTCTGTCTCCGGTCCACATATATCAAATAAAAAATTATATGTATATGCACATTTATGTAACATCGTTATTATATATATTTTATATAGATTATTATATATTTTTATCATTATATTGCTCTGTTATTTTATATATCTACTATTTATACCATGCAAAAATATACTCTTTACTATCTTCGGATGTCACAATACTTTCAGTTCATATATTAAATTTACTGAACTCAAACTATTGCTCACATTTGAAGTTTTAAGATTTGTCGGTAGACGTGTTTTGTACACTATTCGTATTCGGCCGAATAGTTAGTCTAATTATTCGTATTCGGCTTCCACTTGTCTAAACAATTGACCGTTTCGCACAAGTCCCAAACTTGTGGAATATCTAACTGTTTTTCTAGCATATGAATAAATAAGAATGAATACCATCATTGCATTCATTTATTATAAATCAGGTGATGTGACGCTGGAATCTTTACAGTCCTGTCCAGTTTTGAGGGTTTTCAGATAAGAAGTGAACATTATTGACTTCGGTTTACTTGTGCCGACTGTCAAAACGGCCATGCTGTCATACGGTCATGATCAAGGGTGCCATTAAAATCACCCCAAATTTACATACCTCAAATACCAATACATTTCAAGTATTGCGTGTTTTTATCGCAAGTATGTAAAAACTATCGTAGTTCATAGGATGAATATATAGGGTGCTGTTAAAATCATCCGAAACATGAATAGGTTCAATGATACCCTATATCGAGTCAGCAAGAAAGATAAATAATGCGTTTATTGAAATGTGTGACAAACAGTGTTGTATGCAAGACTTGGAACTTCAAGACCAAGACAAGACAGTGAGGTGCCTAGACCAAGACAGTGATGTACCAAGACCGAGACAGTGAGGTACCAAGACCGAGACCGAGACACTAGGTTCAAGACAGTACGAGACAGTAAGGTACTAAGACCGAGACCAAGACCGAGACACTATGTTCAATACAGTACGAGACAGTAAAAACAAGTGATCTTATATAAAAGGCTGTAAAATACTAATGTATCAGTTTTCGAAAATAAGGTTCATTTGTAATTCAATTTGAATCTTAGGCCTATAATGTACATAGTACAGTTTTTACATTGCCGCGTTTTTAATAAGGTGAAGCGTTTATGGTGGTTTTACATCAATGACAAACGGCCCGCCATAGCTAACCTATTGTTTGTCAATCATTTCAAATTGCGTAAACGCAAACTTCACAATTTCAGGTTCTCTCTCAGACATTTTTCCACTTTAAGATAATTGAATTGTTTTCAGTATCATGTGACTCGCGCGTTAACCAGAATTGCCATTTCTCGTAGATTCTGGTTTCAGTTTACAGCGCAAGATTTTAAGACAGTTAACGCGAAACTTATCAAGACCGCTTGTTCGAGACAGAACAAGACGTTCACTTCAAGACAGTTTATAAATATTCGAGACACTACCGCGAGACCGAAACGGAGACAACAGTCTTCCGAGATCGAGACACTAAAACACTAACTCGAGACGTCTCGAGACCGAGACACTGTCTCGAGACCATACAACTTTGGTGACAGATGTACTTACCGTAAATACCGATAAATTTGGTACTTATCTGTTATACGACACCCTAAAAAAATTTCAATATCAGACAGGGTCGTCAATCCCCCTCTGAGTGATAGAGGCAAACTTCTGATTCTAAGTGCAAGGAAGGTAAGACACTCCCCCCTAAGACGCAAAAAATGTCCACCCCCCTTAGCTGAAATTGGAGGCATTTGCCTCCGTACACCCCCCCTCCAATCTGGACGCTCCTGTGGATAGATATGAAATTCTGCGCTATATTGTCAGGCGATTCGTTGAGACTGACATTGTCTAGTTATTATATAGTTTTCATAGTCAACTTTTCGCTTATGATGTTGGCCATTTCGTATTTGAAATCGTTTAATACGAAGTTAATTATAAATCACGCAGTCAATACGACGGAACTATAGAGAAAATAACACGAAAGATGACGGCGATATCTATGTTCTTCTGGCTGAAATTAAAGATATGTGCCACTATAGAGTGTAAACTTTAAGAGAAGAATTAGTTTAGGTACGTGACGGCAATGATGTTGTAATGTCAGAAACGCCTCTCTTAAATATTTGCTACTTCTGGCGGACATCGCGGGCCACACGACGACTCGTCGCGGGCCGGACGTTGTGCACCACTGACTTACAGTATACGATTTAAATACTAAATACTATAAGACAAGTAGCTTAACGTTTCGTTTGAATGATGTAGGTCTACTTGTACTCGGAATTGTAGGTTAACAGTGACTAAACGAGGCTGACCACATAGTTATTAGATTGTTCAGAACCTTGAAATTCGTGAAAGCAAATTTTGAAATGGCTGGTTCCGTTGCAAATGCATTTTTTGCCCACGTACAGTAACATGTATATATATATATATATATATATATATATATATATATATATATATATATATATATATATATATATATATATATGGTCTAAACACCGGTGTCTCTAATCGAAAATAACGGACAAATATCAAAGAAATTGCTCTGATACGGCAATTGACTAAGAACGCTAACCTAAGACGAAGACCAATCCCAAGACCGTTCCTTTCAGACCAAGACCTAGACCAAGACCGACGCATCCGAGACCAAGACCAAGACCGATGGTCTGAGACCAAGACTAAGACCAAGACCGAAGCCTTTGAGACCAAGACCAAGACCAAGACCACAGTTTTCCGGTCTCGAGACCGTCTCGAGACCAAGATCGCGGTCTCGAGACCACATCCTTGGAAAACGGACATGGATATCATTTGCACAACATAAACTAAACATTAACTAGAGAAGTTTAGAGAATATGGAAAAGGGATTCAAGAACTAAGTGTTGGGGTTCGTATTAATAACAGACAAGCACCATAAATTTTAAGTAGCCTATTGCGTGTTTTTATCGCAAGTCTGGCAGAAACTTTAAAGGAGAAGTTAATCGGAAAGGATGAATCGGGACAGGATAATGATGACGATGATCGACGGTTTTCTTATTTGCATGAAAGACCTGAGCGAAGGTCCAGCTGTCTTCCTTCGCATCACTATAGGCCTATAAATATATATATATACATACATATATACGTATATATATATATTAGCCCACAATCAGCTAAAATAGATTCATTTGTCAGAATTATGCGTCGATTGGAAACAACGTTTCCACAGCGTGTTTAATTGTGTGCTTCTTGTCAGAGTAAGTTCTTAGTGCTAAGGTTTTTCGTTTCCAACATTTATGAGTCAAATCGATTCAGGGACTGGATTAAAAGCACCGCTGATGGTGGTTAGACGTTGCGCGGTTGCAAGCTGTATCGAGACCAAACTGACTATTCAAATGACCACTGGATAACGGCACTCAACCGACCATTCAATTGCCCATTCAGCTGACCATTCAACTGACCATTCAACTGACCATTCAATTGACCATCTATTGTCCTTTGTAACTTGTAAGATGAGCCTACGCTTTACTCACTGTAGCCTTTGTCAAATAACGATCATTAATTTCTAATCACAATGGTTCTGCACAGTAACCTGTCAGTAACACGTACGCTTCATCTGACGACTGTGAGTTCGAACCCGTTGAGCATGATCCCAATTAAGTTAATCTCACCCATCGACTTCTATAGCGTATTTCATTTAAGCCCAAGTAATCAATCGGCAGTTGCTTCAAATGAAATCGTAATAAAAAATTATCGTGTAAGGATTTTGGATTACCGTACAACGGTCCAACGGGTGCTTCATTCTCTTATTCTGAAAATTAATTAATATGGCGCCTGTTCCGGTAATTCATCCTGAGGCTTCAGTCACAAGAGAATTGATGTGGCGCCATGCTATTATGTTTAGGGATTCCCTCCATTTTAAAACAGCGTTGATATCCAAAGCCGTTCCCATAGCTGACTGAATGCTATTTGTAACGCCGTAATTGAGGACAAAACAGGATTTTGACGAACAAAACGGCAGCAAACAATAGGCGCATAAACGACACGCTAAATGTTCCAAGCCACCTCTGCGTTGGTATTTCAGTGCGGTCATTAGACCATGACAGGCGTCTGCCGTTATCCAGATGCATGTCGTGGTATTCATAATAGAGTCCGTTGATTTGTCCTCGTCATGTAGGCGCAGTGTCCGGGTGTTGGCGTTTGAATTAGACAGGCGAAAGTCTCGTCTCAGTAGGTAATAATCAACGCTATGAGCGACTGATGATGATCCAATGCGTCGTCCTCTGCTGCCGGGCACAGCAGGTGAGTGTGGCTGCGACGGAGCAAGTGTAGCATGGATGTGAACGATCGAAGTCGTGCGAAAGAATCAAACGCTGCGCAGACAGCGATCGGATTCGAGTGTTAAAAAGAAATCAATTAAAAACGAAATTTAATTAGGTATTCGATTAAGAAATGTCGGTCGTTTTGGCGGACGGAGGAGATACCTCGGTCGGTTACATCCGCGGTGGCGCCTTGATTTCTTCTCTGTCGTCGACCGATGATTGGGAGAAGGACGTTGGTCTACCTTTCGATCTGAGTGTCCGTGGAAGGCAGCGATGGACGGCGAAAAAATCAGCCGACGACGAAGAGGCAGCGACGTGGAACGGATGCAGTGAGGCGGAACGACGGTGTAACGATGACCTCACTGAGGTGTCGTACGGCATCTCGACGACTGTGAACCGGAAGAGAGTCTCTCCATCATCATCGAACGGTTGCCTTTTGGAAGCACATCATCCAAAGGAAGGCCGTTGGCAGGTGGAGAATGGAGACTCAAGAGAGGACATCGACGATCATTCAACTGATCGACTGTTGACTATTTCTAATTACGATTCCAATTTTCAGGCGGCATCTGACCATCTGCAAGAAGCCATGGAAACCCATGGACCCTCAACGATCTCGCTCACAGAACCACGCCCAGTGGTAGACAGCGTTGGGGTCAATCAGGGTCAAACTATACGTGAAGTGCAGGATGAAAAAGCAGCCGAGGGGGAAAGCGAAGCGAAAGAGAACAGTCAGCCTCCTTTCATCGAACACCAACTCAAGCGCCGATCAGATGCCGACCAGATGAGGACTTTTGATGATCCAATTGAACTGATGAGTAGGTATGACGTCATCTACTTAAATAGGAGCAACGGAAAACGAAGCGACGTCGCTCAGACCAACGCTCATCAGTGGAGATCTTCGTCTGATCTATCAACGGCCTTTTCCCACGGGACCATTGGGTTGCTAGCACCGGACGCTGGTTGTCCGGTGGATCTGAGAAAGAGACCCGCAGATGATTTCACCCAGAATACGTCATCGATCGTAGATTTGTCAGTGACAACATCATCGAAGCTCTGTGGCGAAGATTTACGATCGCAAAATAATTCATCACCCTGCTGCACAAGAGCGAACTACGTCGAAGACCCGTCACGTGCTAAGTCGGAGTGCATCAGTCAACCGAGTTCGAAGTCAGAGAAACCAATCAGGCGTGTCCAAAGACATCAGATTCTTCTCAAAGCTTCTAGTAATTATGGCGACAACACGCGTCGTAGAAAGAAACTCCCCTATTCGCTGGACGATCGATGTCACGTGATAGCAGAAGAAGAAGTGATCGAAAACAGCGGACGACTACTGGACCAGTCTAACTCTTACGCCGGTCAATTCAATTGCCTTCCTAGAGGCAGTTCAACAGAAATCTATCGCTACAATCCCAACTACCTTGTCACATCCAATCAGAAAAGGTCAAAGAGCGACGACCAAGCGTTGAGCGATAAAAGCATCTGTTCCGGTAGTAACGACCTGTCTCTGGCGCTGCATCTGGCTCAGACAGGAACTGATGGCCCAGCGAATCATCGCGTCAACCCAAGTTCAGCGATGTGCGTCGACGCCACGCTTGGTTCAAGCCTACCCAAGCGAGGATATTTCCAATGCGCTGGTGAGGATATGAACTCATCGCATAAGAGATGCAGAATTCAGTACAGCGATGGTATTGCTGAAAGATTTGTCGGTCTGTTGGATCCTCCGGAAAGCAGCCTCGTGTCACAGAGAACGTTAGGACCATCATCCTCAACAATAAAACAGATAATGGCCAACTACTACGCTGCTTTGAGGCGACGTCTCCTTCCTCTGGATGGGGTAAGGTTCGCAACTCCTCCCCATTCGGGAATTCCCCTTCCTCCGCCAACGTCGTCGATGATCCAGAGGGCGCCAGTTGCTCTGACTGTCTATCCATATCAGCCGCATGTCGAAACACCGATGAACAGAAGCTATGAACATATGCTGAAGCATCCGCTCCAGTCCCATCTGGTATCTGGTCATGGCTCCTCCTTCTGCCAACCCTCGAGCTACCGATGGTATTACGAACCCAGAATGAAGGACTATCGAGACTATGGACCGTACTGCGTCTTCAGAGGGAGCCACACGGCAGAACCAGTGAGCTCTCAGTTATACGAATATCCAATAATAAAGACGGTCCCAGTAGATAACGGACAGTTTGTGTTCCCCGGTCTAATGGACGTCTGTAAGCGACTGCCCAGAAGCGACCTTTCGGATCATGTTCCACCAATTATGTATGGACTACGCGGACAACAGCTCAGGAACGACGCCAACGGCCATCGGTTAGTTACCTCTGCCGCTGAATCCCATCCATCTCTCTCGCGGCAATATTTAAAAGAAGGCAAAGGAGACAACGTTTTCACGGAATTTGGCAGCAGCGACGTCTGGAGCCCTCAACAGACGTTCATCCATGCGGAACTGGCGTCCTATTCGAGGAAGTCGCTGCTCAACACAGGAAAATGCGCAACAAGAGAAAGTACTGCTGCTCCGTCCGTAGGACACAAGGCCAGTGTGTTCAGAGGGTTTCGTAAGGACAAGAGACCCCTGCAATCTGTCTTTGACGGTATTATGAAGCTTCTCGTCAGAGAGGAAAAAGTGAATAAAGATAAGCACGCAGGCGATGTAAGTGTAACAGCAAAAGAAGAAACGTTTGCAGGTTCAGCGGATGAGCGACGACCGGTCTCAAAAGAAGCGTCGAGAAGCGTCGGTGTTTCTACAACCCTGAGGGTCTTGCTCGACGTTCTAGTTGAAGACGCAGTCAAAGACTTCCAGAACAATGATTCAACGGTTGATGGAGTGACGCAAGTAATTCCACAGGTTGATGAAAAAAAGGAAGAGGAGAGTGATCCCAAACCGATCGCTTTCCATCCCGAAATCACTGCAATAGTAGCGAGAAATGATGACGGTCAGAGTGTCAGCTCAACGAAAGGGATTGGAAAGGTCTAGTAGACTCTAGTGCACTGTCTCGAGCAGTTGGGCTACAGACTGACATCCGTATGGCTTACAATCAGACGCTGTTTCTCAGAACAGCTCGCGACCAAACTGAAGACACTTTCCTGCTCTGATCAGGGTATAGGAACGATTGGTGAACTAGAGAAGGAGGAGAAGGAGGAGGTGGAGGTTGGATTTTGGGAGAAAACATTAGAATGACGTTTTGATGAATAAAACACATTTATCGACAATGGCTTCTCCGTACACAACTAACAGCCGAGTCGGGAGTGGCCTGAGTATCAGACGATGTTGTTGCTGTTGTTGATGATGATGATGATGATGATGATGATGATGATGATGATGATGATGATGATGACGAGGACGACGACGATGATGATGCACTCAGCTCTAGACGCCAATCTATCTAATTGGGACTAGTGGACCGTCTCGATCCTGTGCTTCAAAACTAGATACATTACAATTTAAGCGGGGCTGTATATAATATACTGTACAGGCCAATGTAGGCCTAATATGTAGCCTACGTCCGCCGACCTCTCTAGTTAAAAATGTCAGTGTTACTTACGACATAATGAAGACTAAAGTTGTGTCTCACTTGTTAACTGCCAAGAAGACAGTTTTATCTAATAAAATCTAAATCAAATAATTGTGTAATCAGTTTGCTTGTTTAAATGCATGCGCATTTAAACGAGGCAACAGCTGACGGGCAGAGGAAAGACTAGCTGCACTACCTATCCTGTCTGTTGACAAAGATGTTGCCCAGCGATGCATTTTTAATCAACAACGCTTCGAAGCGAAACTCTGCATTGGCTCGTATTGAATTTCATTGGCCTAAGTCTTAGAGTGAATTGCTTACCAGAAAGGTCGACTTGCACCACATGATTAAGCAAGGCTCGCATTCTCCACGACCGTTTTCCCTCTGGAAACTTGGCAATTATGCCTAGGCTATAGGGCCTAGTTGATAGGATACTGACTGAGCAGTGAGCACTATTTTCCTAAAACTGTTTCAGTAGGCTGACAGCGCTGGACTGTCGACCTACATGTAAGTGTTAAATATTGTTGGATTAGGTAGGCCTAACAGTGAGAGCAGCGGCCTATCATAGTTTCAAGAGGTTAGCAATCACTGGTTCTAGTGGAAGGCTAATGGCCGGAAATCTAAAAAGTTATAACGACTGACACTTTTAACCGAATGGTCATACAAATGACGACAGCAAGACAATGAATGGCTTTTTTTACAGTTTAACGACATCTTATGGCAACAAAGACCTTTCACGTCAGTAGAAATTATTTTAACATAATACAACAAATTAGGCCTATTACACACAACGTCTTATGGAGACATTCCTTTATGGTTTCCACCGCATCCAAAGATATCGGTCGATTGATAGCTTGTTGAAGCTTGTCGTCACAATGACGTCGTCGATCATGCATCTGAACGAGATGACTTCATAAACTTATGTGACGCTATTTTACAGTTTAATGGCAGAGATAACAGTCGATTTTATTGGCTGATGGTAGTTCAAACTGACTTGCGAATAAAACATGACCGTAGGCTATATTGCTGTTTTATGATTACACTGATGTTTGTTCAGCTTTGTTCCAGTGTTCTCTGCTTAGTTAGGCCTACTTAGCATAGACTACACGGTCAGTCTCCACTTTCATAAAAAGTTACTCGATTTGTGTTTATTAGATCGGCGGCCATAGAAGCAATAGAATTTCACCGAAGTGGAACAACTATCATCCAATTTGGCCACAAGTAGTTTAGCATAATTTCATCAGTCTATATCCCGGAACAACCGGCTTAAGTGCGATCACATGAGTCTGAACGTTATAATAACAAGATATCGATGGATCTAATACTCTCCTATTATCGATCAGAGACATTCGGGTACTAGCAGTGCAGACTGATCACTCGTCCAACCTGCAGCCAAAATCATAATGCTAGTTTTAACTTTCTAAAAATCCAGTCGATTTTCCCAACTTGTAGGATGCGGAATCCATGGAGACGTCAACTTAATTGCTGTGTGGGACGCCACGTACGATTTGGTGACAGAATGACAATGAGTGTGAAAAACTACGGATTATCACTGATGACGCAAGCCCAAGGCCATTTTTTGGAAGTTAAATTAGTGTAGAAATAGTCACAATTGTGCGGTTGAATACTATTACAAGGATGTTGCTCTTCATTAAAATAAAGAACTAATCAGAAAGTTAAATAAATTAAGTTCAGCTGCAATTGACTCTTGATTAACCTCGTTTTGGAAAAGGTTGGAAACCACTGAAAAATTGCTGTAAATTAACAAAGGCTTCGTGTGGGCTATTCTCAGCTTTGTTTTGTCCTTATGACAGGACTTCATCAGACTATGCTAATGCCCCCATTCTAGTCTGTATCGATAGGTAGCGATCCATCCATCGCTACCACGTATTTTCTTTGAAGCAAGGTTAGGCTATTATAACGTCATGAATAAAAGGAAAACAAATGATAATTTATAGTAATTTTCTACTCAGATAGTGTTCATATTGTAGACTGCTATCGCATCTGAATAAAAAAAGGCAGCCTACAGCGGCCGTATTAAGTTTATATATATATGTATATATATATACATTGTACATGTAGGTCACTAAAAATGTCACGCATCCGTGACCAGGTTGGCCTGTAGGCTAAATATGTTCGAAAAGTTTCCGTTTGGAAATGCTCAACTATCGCTTTTCCATTAATTAAAAAGTGCACACGCATCTAACAAATCTTTAAGACCAGCTACTTTAAACTTAACTCCATTTAGCAATATTCACCTAATAAAATATTTTTCCGTGCTGTAATCTAGTGTTCTGTAGTCATGCAATATAGGCTATCAATCTGTGGGTCTGCAGGTGCGCTCGGAATTAAAGTCGGCAATAGTTCATGCTTCAGCTGCCTATATTCATTAATTACAAAGATTTATATAGCGCCCTTTAAGGCTACTATTCAGCGCATGTAGCCTACATGTGACTGTTCTAAACCGACCTCCAGTTCACAGGTTGAAATAGACTGAGACGAGGAGTAGAGTGGCAATGATTGCCTTTTCTGGCTTCGAGAGGAATGGGGCGACATTGACGAACGGTGAGTAACCCCAGGGCATGTAGATGTAGTCTCTAGGATGCTCGCAGGTCTCAGAAATGCTCGTGTAGATGAAGAATCCATTGGACGATGGATCGATGACGACAGTTGCACCTAATTGACAAAACAGACAATCATCGTGATGTCGTCTCAATGACAATAATTATGCCTTAAGCACTTTATTCATCGCTACAGAATGCTAGGGGTTCTCTGTCATGTGTGATTTGCAACACTAAGTAAATAAGTAGGCCTAATTCTTATCGCATTTAAAACTTTCGTGATCAGAGATACTTCCTTGTCACTCTTATTAAATCCTAGAATGGATTCCCATTTAAATTGATATGAAATTCGAAAATATTCTTGTTTATAATTTGCCTAAAGGCCTACTTAAGCAATTAAACTGAAATATGAAAAAATGCGAAAATTTTAATTTACAAGATCAAATAACGAGCCTCAGACAACTCGAATTTTTAAATAAAAACCAGAAAGGTTCGATCTTTCTTAAAATCCGGGCCTTAATAATGACATATTGGTCAGTAGGGGCCTATATATATAGGTCTACCAAGGAGGCAAAACACTGATAAAGACGTCTCTTTCTGTTTTGTCTACGCGATGAGTTAACCTACAACAGACACGCAGACTTAGTCTGACGTATCCTGATCAATATTGTCCGATATACAGCAATTCAGTTTATAGGACTAACATGATGTCCTTTTAACAAATATTGTTTATTTATCGGGCGAGGTTTTTTTAGCCTAACTAAGGCTTCTTCAGGGACGAGGGATAGGGGCCTACTGGATGTCGAGACCTTGACTTTGGGGAACGTTCGAACGAGGAACTTAACAGGTTCAGACACGACAACCTGTCGACTCATCCGTTCCAATCGAAGCGACGGAGTCGGTTGGATGGAGCCGAAGAAAACACCGTTTAGTAGGCTACCTAAAACGTCGTCGTCGTTCATTCTAACAAGGCCTGTATGACTACAATGGGAAGCGAGCCTGTCATTAAGATTTAATGACATCCGCGAGGGCTCCATCGGCCATGTGGTCATGTGAAGGATAAGCTCGTAACGGTTCAGTTGAGTTTTATGTGCTTAAACTGAGACAGATGAACACCCGAGTACAAAGGGCGGCTGCGCAGTCAGTCAATCGTGCACGATGTTTAATCGTGCACAGCCGGTCCTATCCATCACGTAGGCCTACTTGCCAGTGTACTACGCAATGTGTGCTTGCAAAGCGTTCACAGGTCGTCGGTCCATTGTCAGCGAGCACCACTTGCCTGTTACACACAAACTCCGTTTCGACGGAATCACTCGATCGTAATCGTAAACTCGATAATTGTATAGCGCCGACAAAAGCGAAGTCGCGGGAACCAGCTTGTTCACAGGCGCTTAATCAAAACAAAATCGATAGGTGGGGATCAAAATCTAGAGTCAGTCAGAAGCCTAACGTAGTTGGTGTTCAGAGTTGAAACAGCGAGTGATGAAGCAGACCCGCTGTGAGGGGGTAAATGCCCAGGGGTCCGACGATTTTTAGGAACCCGGACCTGATCCGAAATCAACTAATGAAAAATAAGATAATTCAAAGAAGTTTATGATTTATGTCCACTTAAATATGATATTACTGACAATAGGTTTAACTTCGTGCGTCTGAAGATTATTGTGCATATTAATTTTTTGCTTTATATCCGTCAATGATCCGGAATTTCTCGGTCTTGGATGAATTGGGAAGTGGAGGAGTCAACATGGGATTTATTTTTTTAAATGTTTTTGAAATTGAGTGAACTGTCTGTGATAGAAGGGTATTTGGATGGTTATTAATAGATAACAAGAGTTGGGGTCTATTTCCGGAGAACCTCTAAATTTAGCTCAACTCTTCATACATCGAGTACTAGAAATTTTCACCATATATTCCTAAATTCATCTCTCTAATTTCGTCTAAAGTTCTAGAATCTAGAGTCTATGGACCAATAGGCCTGCACGTAATAATATATTACATAAATATAGAATTATATACAATATAAACAAATATATTATATATATATTACACAGGTTTTATTTTGTTAGGCCTACTCTGGCAGGCACCAAGTATGTAGGCAAAATGGTGGTCTATCGTTAGATAGCGGTTGTGATGATTGCGCTTCAGCAGATGACGACCCTAAGAGCAAGTTCATATTATTATACATGCAGAGACGTGTGAACTACTGTGGTGTTATCTTTGCAGGTCAACCAACATGCATTGATTTGGATATGTATATATATATATATGAAGATGTCTGCTTCTAAAATTAACTTTGTCAGTCAGTTGCGAATGGTGTGAGAATGTTAAGGATTTTATTTTCCGGTAAGAAGTGACATGGAAGATACGTTTTACATCGGCAAGTTTTCAGTGTGATATCACAAGAAATAAGCGATAGGCTGGGAAATGTTTTTTTCAGTGGAACAACTTGTTTTCACAGCCTTAGTCGCTATCTCAGTGGAGGTGGAGTTTAGCCTACGAATGGGTTTTTAAATAGCGCTATATGAAGGTTTTGTTACAAGATAGGTCAACTGGAAGTGGTTGACTGGCTTAGACTAACCATCGGTGAGACTTTCCTCAATGGGGGAAGAGACGTTTCTCTTGAGAATGAGCGGAAACTGAGCGGAAGTGGAGTTGACGTAAATCGTCGTTACGTCAGCATCGATCGTGAACGTCAGAACGGATCCAAGGTACTGGAATCCGTTCAGAACCATTCTCGTCGCTCCTGTCGGAGGCATTGGGTTGTAGAACTCGAGGATGTCCGGACGAATCCGGATTCCAGCGAATCCGTAGATGAGGGACTGGATGAAGGCACCCATTCCAGGGAGGAAGTTAACGTTGCCAGTCGCCTGGTCGGCTGCGTTTTGTTCGTTGTATTCCGTCCATATCTGCCATTTTACACACACGAGGAAATCCATTGTCAGCAAAGACAGAAATCAATCGCTTGGACAAAGCCCAACAAGCCGTTATGTTGCGCCTTTACAGCACTATAATGGCGCTATGCAAATCTCCAGTTACGTATAGATAGGCCTACAGTCCACAAGAGCTCAACAGCAGCAACATTAATCACTTTAGGTCTGCCTGTGAAAACCACAAAATAACATAATAGATAATTAATTCTAAAAAACAATATAGCTAATAAAATTATTATGTCCATCTTCTGTGTAGACTCTTTTATTAGAATATGCCCCATACAAATTAGTCTATTATGCATTATGAAAACTGCCTAACTGCACGTACTGGACAAAAAATCAGTGGATACAGTATGTATAGTGTACTGTATAGGTTTGCGGTGCCTGCTGTGTCACGCGATTCGTTTGGTTTAAACGATCGTCTCTGGTGATGTACGCAGAGACCATAGCATGGAGTACTGTATGTGTCAGCAACTTCACCCGTTCCCACAGGCACAATTGTTCAGCTTCATCGATTAACGTTTAGTCATTTGACATTGGCACTGCAGGGCCTTTCAGAGGTTCAAAGCGACCCGGTCCATTGCACATACACCAACGAGCCCCAATTGTCAACATTTAAAGCATAACATTTGTCCGCAGACAGGTTGAATCCCAAATCCTCTTGCTTGAAAATTTGCTTGGAAAGTTATTTTTAGAAACCTTTTTTTTATATCTGAGGTCTCTTCTCTATGCAAGTACCCCTCCAAGTGGACAAAAGTGACACTTTATGATTGCAGAAATATTTTTTTTATTGTGTGAAGGGAATGACATTGAAATGATGCCACAACTGACTTTGAACGGTTGGATGAGGTAGTCTTGGTAGCTCTTAAGAAAGTACGAGTTCATTTTATTGCGGTCGTTGACCCATTTCCAGCCAATTGTAAACCAGCTCCAGGTCATCGCAGGCGATCGATCATTCGTCACGGTCTCGTACATCTCCAGGTCGTTCTTCATTATGTCACCGCTGACGTTCCAGTTCAGTGGATACGTCAACATTATTGTGTCTGCTTGCTTGACCGGACTGTCTGTGGCTGCGAGAAGGAACAATGACACTCATGCTCTAGGTTTTACACAATTAGCAAGAGCACTGTTCTCACGTATTCTCACGCATTCTCATACATTCTCACGCATTCTCATGTGTTCTCACGCATTCTCATGTGTTCTCACGCATTCTCGTGCATTGGCCAAGTCGCAATTCAACTGCATTTGCTTTATTTGAAACATTATAGAACCGAGCAAATTGAAAACAAGATTCAGCAGGAATGCTTCGAATAACTGTTGAAATTACGAAATCTGCTTTGTGTAAATGAATAGAGGCTGCTGCCAACTAAGCGATAGGTGTGATTATACAAACGCGTTATATTTATATAGGGCTACTATTATGCATAGCAAAGTAGGTCTATACATTTGTTCCGGTGAATCGAAGATTTGGTGAATTTAAGATGGTTGAAACGAAGATTGGGGAACCGATTGATGAATCGGAAATGACAGTCACAGAGTTGCTACACTCGTGGACTGTGAAAATAAAGTCATTGTCTGAACTTGTGTTTGCTTTTGGCAGATAGGCCTACAGAGACAGTCTGAATCCAAGTTCGTAAGACTTCATCCTAAAACCTTCTATGCAGGCAATTCTGATCTCTCATTAAAAATTCTTTTTCGTCTACGTTGTGAGAGGTCCAGTCTAACGTACATGGTGGTGTGTTCTTTTTACGGCAAGTTTACCAATAAAAATAGTATGGTCCAGGATTATGCAGTCATTATATAAAATGCATTTAATATAGACACTAACACTAGACAATCTGCCAAATCAGACCGAAGATCTATAGATAATGGATCAGCCCGTTGCAATAATATCACAGCATGATAATAAAATAATTTCAGCTGTGACAACGACATGAACATCTTAGATGTAAATCGCTAAGGTCATTGCAGGCTCAATATTGACAAGATAACTGTGCTGGTCAATTAAGCCCCGGAGAGTTATACATACAAAAGCAATAGCCTATTAACTATTAAAATATCGATATTTAAAAAGCGTATCATGTATAGACAAGACCTACTTTGAAATAGTTCTAACTTACGATAATAAAATTATGGCTCCTAAATTCTGAAACAATAAATATGCACTAAGAAAGCTTCGTCCATAGAGTGGAAAGGAGGACAAGCTGAGGTCATAAATGCGTAGGCCTACATGCATTTGCTTCACAAAACACGTTCAAGCTTGAATTCAACATGTAATAATTCGATCCATGGAATTTTCTAAAGTGATGGAAACACTAAGACTATGAACTGAAACAATTTGCAGAAGTTGACTGTAATTTTTACCTGGCCAATAAAAACGAGAAACTAATCCATTAATTACAAACAACTTGTGATCATTCGCGCTTGTCAAAATAGCAGAGGTACGCGAGAAAGAGGTCTGATGCATAAGGAATTCAAGAAACAGACGAACCTGGATCGAATCCCTGATGTTGAAAGTGTAATCGTTTGACATTGTCGTAGGGTAGGTTGAGGTAGAGGGCCTTCTGAACCCATTCATCCGGAACCTCCTCTCTTTCGTTCCTCTGGCAAAGACAGGCGAAGTATCTTGCCCAATGAATGGCTAGACTCGTCGCCGCAAGAGTAAACGCATTGTTGTTAACATTCGGGTGCCAATCATCCGGGCCAGTCATGTCTAAACAACAAAAGACAGCGTGAGGCCAAGACAAAAGACTCAGAAACAAAACTTCGAAAATTAATTTAAGGCCTGTATACATTTGCCGTTCAGAGAAGCAACTACCACTATTACATAGGCCGTCTTGTCAATTAGTTGGAAATGGAATGCCCAACTGTCATAGCGGCCTTTGTAATATTTTAAGTATAAGCTTATTTGTTGTTGAAAAGCTCTAAAGGCAAAAGACTCAAAGTTTCGATGAGGCAATTAAGACTAAACTTTGGGCGATAGACAGACCATGACCAAACACAGACCAATTATTGTTCTATGACTTTTACCAGATCTTCGTGGTAATCTGAAGAACACGACCATAAAGACTCTGAAGACTAAACCATGGTCTTAGGATGTAACAATAATGAATTGCCTGTTCTGGTGGCTCATGGAGTCATGGGCTTGATGGTAATCGTTAGAATGACGTAATACATGATGTATTGCGCTCTGCCGTTGTCCCGCGAATGATGACTTCCCTCGTATTTGGTTTAATTCGCAAACATGGGTGAGCGAGAATGGCCTAATTCGTTCATTTCAAAAAGACTTATAAAAGGGTATTTTTGCCCAACTAGGGCATACATCCCTGTATTAAGTAGAGACGTGTATTAAAGCAGACCATGCTCTATTTGCCGCCATCTAGCCTTCTATGGGTATGTTCTTCTATGGTTTTCTCAGTGAAACCCGATAGGCCTAATTTACAGTGTACATGGTCAATGTTCTCGTAACCGGGAATTCCATGCTCTGTCATAGGCCTACTCATTATAGAAAGCGATTCATTGATAGGATGTTATACAATTACTAATGCTAAAACACAAGCATGCATTATTTGTTACTTACAATATGTGCCAGCATAGTTGACCTATACAATTTTGGTAACCTATTGTACGCTTATTTTGTTAATGGATCAATAAAGGCAACACTTAGGCCTACTTATTTACCTATTGTTGGTTTTTAAGATGAAGATCAAGATATACGAGCTGGAACTTTTGTTCAGTTAGTCTTCAAGTAATGTACAGTACGTATATAAACCTATCTTACTGAACATGTCGTATCTGGCTGTCCTTTGGTTGTACGTGGCTCTCTCAGCCAGAAACCTTGCGATCTCCCTCGTGACGTCACACCCCATGTAGTCTTGACTCATCATGTACTCTCTGTCCCTGGTCGCCGAGTAGTACTGGCGGATGCCCCAACTGACAGCCGCCGTGACATACAGCTTCTGCCAGTGACAGTCCGGTTGACTTGCGTCACATGTATTCGGTGACACGTCATTTCCAGAAAAGGCACTCTCCCACGGGAAGTGATAACCATTTGCACCAAAACGTTTGGCGTTGTCACCAGCCTTTTTCGACATATAGGATCTACGATAATTATCATACGTTCGCATATTACACATAGTCTATATACTTACACATATCAAAAATACATGCATGCATACATACATACACACACGTACATACATACATACATAAATACATACATATATTTACACAGACACACACACATACATACGTGCATACATACAACATACATATAACATACATACATACATGCATGCATACATACATACATACATACATACATGCATATATATATACATACATACATACATGCATATATATATACGTACATACGCACATACATACATACATACATACATACATATATACATACATACATAAATACATACTTACATACATGCATACATATATACATACAAACATACATGCATACATATATACATACATTCATACATGCATACATATATACATACATACATACATACATAAAAACATACATACATACAAACATACATAATGCATGCAAAATGCATATATGAGCGCAGGCATCTGAAAATTTTATTTTGAGTAAACCATATCATCTTGTTCAACTTGATACATTGTATCATAGTTGATGCTAATGATTTATAAAAGATATTAGTTGAACGAAATCACTGCAGCTGTCGTCTCGCGCAGGAAGATAAAAACTAAATAATCAAAGTGCAATTCACTGTTGGTAACTGATTCGTATTCACATTGTTCAGATAAAAAAGATGGCGTCGAAGAAACGATTGGTAGGCCTACGCAGCCAAAGAAATCGAATTTTAAGAAAGTCGACCGACGACAGTCAGAGACTAACTTAAAACATATGCTTACGGTCAGAACAAGCAGACACACGACAACTATATACAGGGATGGCCATTAGAAAGTAAACCCCTCAGTCTTTTGCCAATATTTCGGCCAGCAGTAGGAATTAATTAATGAAATTCTACAAGAGCAAAGCTAATTCTTATTTACATATAACTGACAAAACTTACTGAAATATTTAAATTAGAACAAAAGTTATATGTCTTTTAATTAGTGCAACCATGGCTGTTAGAATGTCAAAAGGCATTCAACGCAGCAAAAGTTACAAAAACGATTTTATGGGGTCACATCTCAAGTAATTGTTATAAAACAAGCGTCATATTGTTTCACATCCTGTGTACAATGTGTCTACCACCAGTAGCCACACATACTCTGAGTCTATTTGGCAAGTTTTGATGACCTGGTTGGGCGCCATTGCATCGGTGATAACTTGTCCAAGGACACGTCGAAAAGCGATGAAGTTCTGATCTTCCTTGCAAATCTTCTAATGGACGTGCGCTGATGTTCATCTCTCAGAAATTCGCCGAGTATTGAGATGATTTCTAATGTTCCTATTCTGTGAGCAAATAAGTTCGTCATCATGCTCGATATTTGCTCGGGTGCGGATAGATTTTTGCCTTCCGCTGCCCTTCCGACGTTCCACAGCCTATCATCAACGCGTCCGCATATTTTTTTTAAAGTGCTGAGCTCCAGTGATTTTAGAGTGAGCTTTGCTTACAGCTTTGGCTCCAAGATCATGCTCATGATTTATGAAGTGTCTGTATGCGCATTTTATCTGTCATGGACACCTTGCCCTTGTTTATTTTGCTACAAATGCTATCGTAAAATGATTAATCGTAAAGCATTTTTATTCATCAATTTAATCGACTGCCTGCTAGATGACGCCATAGTGACTTCCATATTCCATTATTTCTAGTTTCTTTTCTCAATAAGAATAACTTCGAAGTGTGTTTTATTACAACTACTTAAAATGTGACTTCATAAATTTACTGTTTATAAAATTTTTGCGGCGTAAAATGTTTTTTACCTTCAAAAATTGCGCTCATTAAAGTGATTTAACTTTTGTTCTATATGAAATATTTTAGTCAATTTTGGCGGTTATATGCAAATATGAATTGGTTTTGAACCTGTAAAATTTCATATGATAGTTCCTACTTTTGGTCGATATATTAGCAAATAACCGTAGGGGTGGTTTACTTTTTTGGACCACCCTGTAGATAATAGTGTAGGCCTAATATGATATGTAAATCCAAATTATCATCAATGTCTAGTTTTTATCCTAAAAGCGCATGCTATGTAAGAGCTATGTGATTGTCTTATCAGCTAATGGCTATACTGCTCTATATTTCGAAAGGTACTGACCTGTATCTGAGCATCTTCTTAACGGTATTCGAGTGGAATGGAAGCACAGCTGGCATGATGTACATCTCATTGTCCCACATCACGTGTCCCTGGTAGTCCTTTCCAGCTCCTCCCTTGGCCAGGCTGGTCCTGCCGCATCCGTAGAAGACCTCGCTGTACTGCGGTGGAAGGGCGGGATCCTCCGCCGGGAGGGAGCTGAGCACGTAGAATTGGGCAAACTGGGCGACCTTGGCCAGTTGGGTATCTCCATAGACCTGGACGTTTCCCTGGCTCCAAGTCTTTCTCCAGGCGTTGGCATGTTCCATAAACAGCTGATGGTGACCCTGCTTCTCTGGCTGCTGTCCCAGGATGCCTTGAGCCACGTCCAGCTCGCTTCGGGCATTCGACTCCGATTTGTCCACTGACAATATCGTCGTTTCGTTTCTCTCCCACGTACTTCCGGTCAGCGAGATCTGCACGACTGGCTCCATATAGAACATGAAGACGCTCTGGGTAGAAGCTCCAGCCTCCGAAGTCCTGGTTGTGCCCTTCACCTGTCTACAGGCAATCATACATGTATACGTAGAGTAAGGTCAGAGTAAGAATAAGTTGAGGTGTGGTATGGTAAGGTCTGCTCTTAGTTGTTCATCGCGGTAAAGAGCTTGGCCAGGTCAACTATTCGACCTCAAATGAGGTTCTGTCTTAACCCTCTCCTGGATATGAGACACATTTCATAACCTTTCAAGCCTCTAAAGCGCCACACCAGAGCCAAGCGCAAGGTAACAGCTTATTCACGATCGCTGCTTCAAGTCAGATGGGTTTTCAAAAGGATAATCGAAAGGAGGCTCGAAAACAATCTACGTGAAAAAATTGTGGCAACAATAACTATATATAATCAGACTGGAATCTGCAAGGAAGTAAGTAACTTTATCCTTATTATGTGCAAGCATATGCTGGAGGCCGATATATATATATATATATTTATCTAGATGTGCATATATCATACTTGTTGGAGAGGTATTCCCTTGGTTGATCAAATTTGATGTCAACGCTTTCGTTGATGTTCCGAAAGTAATGTACCTGGATGACTCCACCGGATTTACTTTCTGTTTTACGACGGGCGTAGATGTCGCTGACGAACAGACGAATGTACTTCTGATGAGTGTACATTCGATGTTCAATGTACGCAAACTCACAGTCAATGGTCTCCATGAAGAAACCTGTGTCCACAATAATTAAGCATCACTAAAGATAGATATTATTATTATGCTATCGAAAGCAAACATTATTCGTAGTAATACTGTAACGGAACGGGGCCTATTCGACAGTGACCAGGATGACGACTTGCAGCCCCGTCCGATATGGGGGTAGTTCGTGTTGCAGTCCGCTGAGTAAGGCTTCAGTGGTTTGCTGAAGACTAACCATTTAAGGTTTAAATAGCTCCTTTCTGGATGACGCTTGGAATAAGACACGCTTGTTCGATAATCTTCTTTTAATGTACAACGGAAAACAATACTTCTGTAGCGCCGATTCGGAAACAGTCCGTTTCTCACTCCCTCAATACGCCCTACGTCGATAACTAACGAGTAATTGCAACGCTACGTCAATGGCTGACGGCGACTACTATGCTACGTCAATGGCTGACGGCGACTATCACAATACTACGACGACTATATCCACGACGACTATCGCAAGCCACGACGACTATTCGTGCTTCATAGGAGCCGAGACTGCAAGGCCGAAGCCGAATCTACAAGGCTCCCCGATGACAATCTCCAGACGACGACGACGACCACGATCCTACGACGACTCTCCGATGACGACTCTCCCCCGATGACACGACTCTCTTTTTATACTAATTTGCCGTAGATAGTAGATGATACACAGTAGATAGGAGACAGTAGACAGTAGAGACTACACAGTAGATAAGATACAGTAGATAGTAGATATCTACAGTAGATAGTAGATAGTAGACAGTAGAGACTACACAGTAGATAGGATACAGTAGATAGTAGATATCTACAGTAGATAGACTACAGTAGATAGGATACAGTAGATAGTAGATATCTACAGTAGATAGTAGATAGACTACAGCAGATAGTAGATAGGCGCGCACAACAGGCAGATACCACAGAAGAAAGAACACAGTAGACAGGCGTACACAACAGGCATACACCACAGCAGGCCGACACCAGGCAGGCGTACCCCTGAACCGTTACAATACTATTATGACCCGAACGTTGTGAAGGCCATAATTGTAATCATAAACTGTTTAGTGACACAGGGAAGATCTAATAATATTTTGTCAGTTGATAATTGTTGCAAAAATGGATCATATAGCCTCTCAATATAATCTATCGAGATGATTAAGTTTCATGTTACAGCTGCATGTGGGTATGTTAGGATCAAAGTGGGCATGCTATGCCCCGTGTGGACATGTTAGGTTCCGTGTTGTTATGTTACGGCTGCATTTGGGTATGTTATTGTTAGGATTCAAGTCATTCAACTGGGCATGCTATGCTCCGTGTGTGCATGTGGGCATGTTAGACTCTCTTTGGGCATGCATGCGGAGAATTTAATTTTCGATGAATGAGGCCTGTTTTACAATGTTATATGACGCTGACTCTCTAGCAATCAAGAAAACGCACAAGGCAGTGGTAGGGTACATGCCCTAGGGGTTTAGGCCATAGACAGATTTGGTGACTGACTGACCGTCTCTGGCATTGAGAATGAATTTTCTGGTGGCTCTTCGATCGATGTCAGCATTGGAGAAATTAACTCTTCCCATTAAGACGGCCGGAATCTGTGCTCTGTGCGAATTCTCTGACAAAATACGACCAAACAAAACACTTGTCATGGCACGAACTATTGATTACAACACTGAAGGCAATATCTCGAAATAATTACTGTTTTAATACCTAGGCCTAACTAAACCCCAGCTGAGGTAGGGCCTACGACCCGATTACATGCCTATTACTAAACATTTCGGTCTACAGACTCAGGCAAAATGAGACAATTTAGCCGCTGTGTTTCTGTGTTTCTGTTTGTTTGTTTATGTATGTGCGTGTGTTTGTGCGTGTGTATGTAGATGTAGGTGTGTGTGTGTATCTTGCTGATAGGGCCTACTCACCTCCAGTGCCTTCGTAGAGTCCATTGAGGTACAATGCGTTGTCGTAGACAGTGACAGCGATGTGTCCATTACTAAGAGTCGGCATGTAACGAGTGTTAACCGTCACCCGGTCACTCAGCATAGGCAGGCTGCAATTAATCCAGTTTCACTCAGTTCAACTATAATTAGCCAAAACTCTCTAATTAACAACCGTCGCTTACTCTCGATAACATTAGAAACGTCATTGCACCGAATGATATGAATCTACTCAGCAGCTCAGCATTATAAGGTATACCGCAGTATAAAGACAACAAGAACCTGTATCAGAAGATCTCATTGCAAGACCTCTATGCAGCCGAAGACGCAACTATATAATGATGCTACTACGAACATAGAAAATGAAATGAGATAATTGCAATTATCTTTCAAAGGAACAACTTAACAGGAACATAATTGTAGCATAATGATCTACGATTGGGTTATATTCTGGATTTAAGGTTTGTCTGCTTCCTGTACTTACTCGGATCTGAGATATAGACTACATTTCTGAAATGTTAGGTTACATCACAGATCCAAAATGAACTCAATTTCCAGATCTGAGACGCGCACACTATCTGGATTCAGTGAGCGTTTCCTTGGTTGCTAGAGAGTCAGCGTCATATAACATTGTAAAACAGGTCTCATTCATCGAAAATTAAATTCTCTGCCTGCATGCCCAAAGAGAGCCTAACATGTTCACATGCCCACACGCAGCATAACATGCCCAGTTGAATGACTTGAATCCTAACAATAACATACCCTAATGCAGCCGTAACATAACAACACGGAACCTAACATGCCCACACGGAGCATAGCATGCCCACTTTGATCCTAACATTCAGTGTTATTTAAAATCTGAAGATGATGCATTTCCCAAGGTTCTAGAACTATATGCTTAAGTTCAGATTATGCTTTCTATAATATATAAAATACAATAAAGGTGGACAAACTCCTGCAGTTTCCGAGATGCTATGCTCTATCAGAGTTTGGACAAACCTAGTTGTCGATGTGTGTCTTGCTATAGGGTTTCTCTGAGAATTCAATATTCGCTTCTCACCATTTTATACGTTGAACAATGCAAACCTGGAGCTTCTGACTTCGTAGGACAGTTGGCTCTCATCGCCAATCATATCCGTACTTGGAGAGAGGCTCTTCTTCCTCATTCTCCTTGTTCGCCCCTCCATCGAAGCCTCAGCCCCGACGAGGCTGCGGATCACGCTGGCTGGAAAGATGTCGGCGTCGAGGACAATCAATGCGACGCAGAAGACAACCAAGAAAGAGGTTATTACAACAGTCCAAACAATCAACGGCTTCATAATTGAAACAGTTACTTCGATATTTCCAAGTGTCGAACTTTCAGCCTCTGTTGTGTGATTAGATCCATGCGCGTCTTAACGAATAATATCGATATAACTTTCGATTACTATAATTTTATTATTTCTATTATAATGTCATAAGAAGAGAAAAGCAATTGTTGTGTTCGAGACTTGATTTTATTCTGATATTTTTAGTCTTTAGTACAATCTTCATAAATCAATCAGGTCAATTTGAATCACGCTTGTTCACTTATGTCACCTTTGAACCATAATTTCTCTGCACCTATCCTTTGTCCGACGATTTCATATCAAACTCCATTCTAAACACTGTCAGATTTCATCTCTTTATTAGATTTTCAATGAAATTTTTAACATGTGAAAACTCTTCTCTCTGATGTCACCTGTCAGAGCATGAGCTTACCTGTGTTCTATATCCAAGGACCATAGGCCTACGCGGATTACAAGGCTGGCCTGTAATAATGAGCCGTTGTGTTATCCAGAGATGTGATAATCGTTATCACTGGACTTGGTCGCGTTACAAAGGTCTGCTTACCAGGATGGCCTTCTTATCTGTTCAGACTTAGCTGAGCAGCAAACGTGTGTAAGTAATTATAAGCTGAACTGACTGCATCAAACGTAACCACTTGAGAAGCTAAAGGCAATTATGGCCGCGAAAGGTAATGACTATGATCAACATACCTTCTCTATCAGGGAATCTGTACGATCCTTGCGCCGAGTAAGGCTGTTTATTCCCTGAGGCAGGACTTGGAAGAAGTTCTAGGGACAAATCGAGTGATAAGCAGGATAAGCAACACACGTGTTCCAACGTGTAAGTTGCGGAAGTCTTTAGAGAGATATAAACTTTTTTTCCCCGAAATTTGATACCGCCCTTCTCCCACCATCTTTTGCTCAGAAGTGCATACACACGCTCCAACGGTGCAACTGCAGTTGTACTGCAGAGCAATGGTGCGCAAAGGACTTGCTCAAGGTCCCTACACAGTGACTGACGCCCCGGACGAGGCTCAAACCCGCGCTCAGCACACACTGAACGTTACGGGCTGACCGCTCTAACCGATCGACCACTGTGCCACACCGCACTTAATGTTATAGTGACCAACGCAACCATTATAAAGAAACCCAACCCTTGGAGGAGAAGCAGATTGTTTTGATTGTTTTGTAATCATGAAAATATGATCATAATATTAAAATCCAGTCGCTAGGAGGCGTTCTGTACTTAGACCTATGTATGTATGTATGTAATTTTTATGCATGCATGCGTTTATGTAGGTTTATATGCACGTTATTATTATTTTTGTATCTATGTAGGTATGTCTTGTATGTATTTATGTCTTGTATGTAATTTTAATTTTTAATTTTTGCATGTATGTATGCATGCATGTATTTATGCATGTATGCATTTATGTAGGGTCGTTTTAGTTCTATGTTTGTATTTATATAAGTATGTAATAGGCAATCCTTTTTATAGGCCTACATGTATTTACATGTACATGCATGCATGTAGGTAGGCCTACAGGTCGTGTGTATCAATGCATTTATTATACACGCCTGCAGATGTTTGTATTGGCATCAATGTACGAGACTCGTGTGACATAGTAGCACAGAATGATCAAAACGCTTGACCTGTAAGACGTAGGAGGCGGGGTTAGTGTCTCCTCCGACCTCTCCTCAAACGGTTGCAAGGTAGGAACCGTAAGTCCTTCGCTCACTGTTGCTCAGCGCCATCAACTGTCGCTTAATCACTACGTAATGGCGCTTAATAAACGCAGAAATAATAAACAATGTATGTAAGTATGCACGCATACGTTTGTAGTCATGAACATTATTGTGAATGCATGGATTTATGTAGATGCTTAGTTCGCTGAATCGTCATCTTTCACGAATGTCTCCAAGCGAGCGTTGAACCCTTGCTCGATCCAACCGCTGCTCTTGCAGTGGACTTAACGTATATTTTGAGGTCGACTCTGCCAGCGGCAGAATATATACATATACATGGCTGAAAATTACTGAGCTACACTCAAAACAATCTGCTCCTACTCCAAGTCAAATGTAGCGAATACTGAATAATCTCTGTCGAGTGTTTTTGGTGCAACTACTGAGTCATGCCTGTCACTTGAACAGACACATTTGTCAAGTCGATTGATGGTGTCCTGTATGTATACAATACATACACGAACGTATGCATAACGCATGAACGAGCGTGGCCTGTTTGTTGACATCGCCTATAAGGTGCATTAGGCCTGTGATTACTAATACGCTGGCACGTTGCAGTGAATACGTCTCTCTCAATGATGCGGACTTTCAAACGTCCTTCCTGAACGTCGCTTTGAGCCGAGCAGCGAAGAAGTAGACCTACCTGAGCTTTGAAATGCAGAAGAGATACACGATCGGCGTTTCAACACAGGACATGACAAAATAGATCTACAGCGCAATTATGTAGGCAATAGGCCTTCGTGTGTACAGAGAGTGGATTGCGATAGAGGCCACAGAAATGTTATTAGAAGGCATCTTTCAGTTGATATAACATCAGAAGCAGAAGGATTCAGCCAACGTAAGCATAATATGCCTACTACAATTCTAAGTACATCTCTAATAATTATGGTCACTAAGTTCATTATTACACAGGATACCTACATGCGACTACTGTACAAATAACCACACAATGGTTAAACACAATATACATTTTATGCATTGAAGTTGCCTGAGCGCGTAGCTTCTATATAGGCCTAAACTAATATAGTCCGATTATTGTATGTGTAATTTTGATCCAGCATACGTTGGTTGACGTAGCGCAGTTATAAATCTCTGTAACCTATACTTTGCATAGAATTGATTATGAACACTCACGTACACACACACACACACACTGCACACACACACATACACATATACACATGCATTATATGCGACTCATCAGCAAGACAGGTATAGGTATATAGCAAACAGCAGAAGCAACTAATACTTATTTACACGTTCGACTGTAAACATCAGCCTTACTACGATGACTTAGGCTGCATCGACCAATACACGTACATAAATATACATATATATATATACATACGCACATGCAACATACACATGTGTATGTATATGTATATATGGTTCCCTACTTGCGGCTGCTTTGGTCTCGGTCTGATTGTGTGACGTCGTCAAGGAATAAGCATAGACTGCCACCTAAAGGGGCCTATATATATATGTATATATCGACAACAACAGCTGGTATTTTAATGACTTTAGTGCATACGAATGTCTTAGGACTAAGTCGCTGTCCGTGTACGTCTGAATCGTCTATACAGAGGTCAAGTGCAGATGCGCCGTCATCGTCTGAGTTTCAATATCAGAAGTTCAAAACAATAGTTTCACGCAGCTAATATCGCTCACCTAAATCTCACACACTTATACATTCCTGCTCACAATCTCATTTAGATATAGTTGGCTTCTTGGACCGTAGGCTCATTTGAGGAGTGACCCAGGCATCCTCTGTAGCACCGCTTTCGCTCAAAGTATAATTTACTTTCTATTGCTTACAGTCGTTCTATGCCATACTTACTATCTGTGACACTTTAGTTATGCAGGTGTATAAAATAAGGCCTGAATGATGAATCACACACGCATCTATACACGTCGACAAGCTAGTCGATATACATGTAGATAGATCGATTTGGCCATAAAGAAACTCGTGGGCACATCTACATATATGTCAATCAAGTATACACATGTAGATGTGCTTACGTATGAATGCGGCATAGCCCATATACAGCGCTTAGTATAAAACCAGGATAAACATTATGCCTGCCAGAATTTGCTGTTACACACCATGTGATGTCATGCCTGCAACGTTAACTTAAAATATTTCAATCTCATATGACTGTTGCATCATCTGTGTGTACATCTATCAGACATGTTTTCACATTCTTGAATTAACCTGTTATTAAGTTCATTCATGTCTGATCCCACGTAACAAGGTGGGATCAGACATGGCTCAGCAGATACTCTCATTTGACATTGTTGTACGTTGCAATGAATTTAATGTTCGATAATAATCCACTTAAGTCAAAAGGTCAGGCAAAGGTCGCGCCCTCGCTTCTTATTCTGGACGAACATATTATTTGTATCCTTCCGATTTCTGTATGTCTTTTACTTCTATGAACTGCACCTCTGGCTCTGGACTGTCCCTTTTTCCAGTTCCAGCCTCCCAGGCCTACCGTCGCCCGATGCACGGATTTGCGAAATATCGAGCCCTAATATTATTGTCAGCATTATTCTGATATACTTACAAATGATCAATACCATATGACCCAATGGCTAACGATGGAAGACATTGACCTCGTTCCCATTTTGATTTTCAATGGCTTCAATGAATGAATTGAATGTTGATCTACATACAATTCTGTTGAGCGAATCAAGTTTTGCAGTCGGTTTGTAGCTGAAATTGTAAGGAGAAAAACGTTGTAGTTATGCTAAATCAAGTCAAAGACTCAGATCCACGAAATCAGAAGAGACTCTGTCTCTGTCTGTCTGTCTCTCTCTCTTTCTCTGTCTCTGTCTCTCTGTCTCTCTCTCTCTCAGTCTGACTTATAGACGTGGGCCTCTGATCAACTCAGTTATGATGAGTAGGCTAGATATATAGCCGTAGATGGTGGGATAATGAGACGGAGAGGAAGAGGACTGTAAACTCATCCACACATGCCGAAGTTAAGAAAATGCAGTTGGTAAAACTTCATACAGATGGCTGCCCCAGGGCTACCTTAATAGACTGCATGCTCACCCTCTTCTTCTTCTTCTTCTTCTTCTTCTTCTTCTTCTTCTTCTTCTTCTTCTTCTTCTTCTTCTTCTTCTTCTTCTTCT